>CM055978.1:12057500-12587500 GCA_029531755.1 Holothuria leucospilota
CTATGTCATGAACATCATGTCAGGATTGTTATTCTGGGCACCGCAAGTTGCGAGTAAGTATGAGTGTATTTTCACACCAAAAGCAAAATTCACCGAGATAGCTTGAACATTGCAATGCATAAGTAAGATCTCAACCTGTTTCATGCTGAGCTTAATACACGCCTTAAACTTGTCCGTTCTTAAGAAAAATAAGCTAACTTTTAATAACCGACTTCTTTCTCAGGTGATCGTGTCTGTTACACTCGAAAAACCTTGGACGATCTTAACACCGTGATTAGTATAACGGACTGTAATGGTGATCCAGATGAGATTTACATGCGGTTCAATTCAAGGAGAGATGTGGTTTGGGGATATCTACTGCGTGTGTACAAATTTTTTCTCCCCTGCATGTATAATTTGTAGGAAGGATTATGGAAAAAGATGGCATGCTGTTCTCTTGACTTTGTCTGCTTCCTTAATTTAAGACAGGTCACATTTCACATGCAAAAGGCACTCTGTTACTTACTGGTGACAAAGGTTTGCGTTTTTGTTACTAGTCTCATTTAGTAGCTCGAGTGGGGATTAAAAGGTAGAGGTAGAGGAATTATTGCATAGCCATAACAATGACAAGAACGATGATGTATGATAATTACTGCACGTGGGTGTCAAATGTAAAATTTCAAAGTAAAGTTTGATAACCTACAGACAGCTTCTCTTAGAAAGAAATTAAAACTCTTTTGGACTTGTTTACTGATGTGCATGAAACTCATTCTTGTTACATTTCCACACAACAGCTGTAGTTTCATGTTTATTCATTATACAAAATATTCTTTTCTTTACTTAACTTACAATAATTTTTGTAAGATCCGTTTAATGACAAATGTAAAAAAAGGTCTTCCTGTCCCAAAGAAAAAATCAAGAGCTTGAAATTCAAGGTAATTAAGTTTTCTGGTTCTTTTAAGAGTTTGTTTGATTATCGTCCTTTAATTAAACAAAATTTTTCAGAGTTTATCAACAACAGACTTCTCTCTGCAGGAAGCACGGCCTCTTGCTGAACTTCCCAATTAGGCAGCTGTGGTACATGAAAGTAACATAGGTCTCCTCAACTAACCACATATTTTCAAAACATCTTTGTCAGGATCTTTATCTCAATTTTGTTTTGAAACTGTCTAAATTTTCAAGCAGTTTGAAATTGCCATCCAGAGGATCTCCCGCGTGTGCAGGACGGGAATTCAAAGATTCTGGTTATCCTTTTGGAAATAAGTGTTATCTAAAGTGTGATGATGGGTTCTACATTTCATCATCAAATGCGACAAAAGGACCAGTAGTATAGTGGCATATGGTCTAAAGGGTTCTTTGTTATTACGTTCACGGTTGGTTCATTAGCCAGCTTTCTGACAAGTTTCTACTATGTTTAATGTGCAGCCATTATGTGTTCTGGAAGGGATCTCCCGAATGTGGCACGTGGTTCCTTCAGCTGCGCTGGTTACTCTGTTGGAGACAAATGTACCCTCACATGTGATGATGGGTTCTACATTTCATCATCCAATGAGATATTTTGTCAACAAAATGACCAGTCAATTGGCATATGGTCTAATGGAGACTTTGAGTGCGTTGGTAAGTTCTTTTAAAGAGTCTTACGTCCAACATGAGAAGTTCAGAAAATCCATTTTCTACTACATTGCCTGCCTACTAACCTATTCGTGATATTTTCGATATGCAGCCGTTGTATGTTCTGAAGATGATCTCCCGAAAGTGGCAGGTGGTACTTTCAACTGCTCCGGTTACTCTATTGGAGATATATGTAACCTCACATGTGATGATGCGTTCTACGTTTCGTCATCGAACGAAACAACATGTCAACAAAATGACCAGTATACTGGCATATGGTCTGATGGAAACTTTTCCCCCCCCCCCCCACCCCCCCCCCCCCCCACCCCCCCCCCCCCCCACCCCCCCCCCCCCCCACCCCCCCCCCCCCCCACCCCCCCCCCCCCCCGCCCCCCCCCCCCCCCCCCCTCCCACCCCCCCACCCCCCCCCCCCCCCACCCCCCCCCCCCCCCCTCCCCCCCCCACATCCCACCCCCTCCCCCCCCCCACCACCCCCTCCCCCCGCCCCCCCCACGCCCCACCCCCCCCCCCCCCGCCCCCCCCCCCCCCCCACCCTCACCCCCCCCCCCCCCCCCCCCCGCACCCCCCCCCCCGGCCACCTCCCCCCGGCCCACACACCCCCCGCACCCCCCCACCCCCCCCCCCACCCACCCCCCCCCCCCCCCACCATCAAGCGACTTCCTCCGTAACCGCGTTTCGAAGGACACATTTTCCTGTTGCTTATATGCAGACATTATTTCCTCGTAAAATTGTGTCCCCGGGACACATTTTCCTGTGGCGGGTGGACACTATTTCCTGAGAAATATTGTCCAGCGGGACATATTTTTTTGGAAAATGTGTCTGGTGGGACACATTTTCCAGGAGAGACACCATTTCCTTTTACACCGGACATAAACCAACTCTAATCGGTCGTTACTTCATCAAACTAAGGTAAAGACATACAGTAAATGGTAAAGCTATGTGATATTCAGCAGTATAAAATGTTATGTATTTTGAGGGATTTAGTGTGAAGAAGAGCCCGACTCGAAGGATAAGTGGTTCCCAGCCTATTCCACGCCTATCCACGTAATTAAAGGGAAACACTGCGTTTGTTTTACAGAAAATTTTCATACTTTTTAAACCAATGTTAATAGATACAGAATGATAGACAATTCAAAATAAGATAACATGGTAGCTTTTTCAAGAAAAAAGGCTCTTACAGGAAGAAGTTCCGTTATTTGTTGCACAAATTTAATTTGTTCACCCTATAGTAATAAAAGTAAGGGAGAATGACGTCAGCCGATCTGGACTGAAGCCATTGATTTGGCTTGGTTGTACGGCAACAGAGCATCTGCGCGTATTGCAAATATCACGTCATTGCTTTTGCCCCAAGTATTGGCAAAGAAACTACAAGTTTTCAAGTTAGGAGTATAAAACAAAATACTTAAGGCACCATGACTTATTTCTGTTGTGAAAATTACTCCTAATCTTTCGAAAAACGGATAAAATAAGCTATAACTGCTGCAGCAGAATGCACACTGTACGTACGGAGACACATCAATCAACCGGTCTTGTGCCGTACAATGAAAGCGCCCTCACATTTTTCGTTGCTTCACCGGTTGAACATGCATGGATGCATTGTGTTAGCGTTCTCCCTTACTTTTATTTCTATGGTTCACCCAAACTTTCACAAATTCAAATGATGCAACTTCCGTTACTCTTGTAATGCATAATATATTGAGGAGAAAAAGCTATCGCTAGAGTTTATTGGTGAGACTGAATGGTTTAATAATGATTTATAGTATTTCCTTTGTATTTAATGTTGTATTTTTAAACGCAACATTTTCCTTTAAGAAGCTTGAAGCACAGATCGCCGTGTGACCACAACAAAGTTCTTTTAAGCTCTGTGCGACCTATAATATTTCCTATAAACAAACCCCTCCCATCTCCTTCTAGTCAGCAAGAAGCCTATATTCTTCGTCTCACGATGCAAATACAGTGCTGGATTTTAAAGGTGAAACACAAGGAGTTTTCTATATGCAGTCCACCTCATTTCAGAAAATGAATCACGCCAGCAACAGAATGACGACATAATGATGTAGTATGTGAATTTTGCCCTTAAAAATAACGTGAAAAAAGAAGGGTAGTACCATTCGTAACGCAGGCAACGAGGATGGCAGAAATCGTGATAAAACGCAGCATGACGACGATCGGGGTCCGTACATCAAGTATAGTAAAATTGTATCTTCAGAAGTGAAGAAAATTCTGCGCTGCTATCAATGTTCGATGTCTCGTAAAGCAGTGGAGTATATGCACAGTGGTCAGTAGTTGGAAGTCACCGCAGGTGACATCCCTTTGTTTTAATTCCAATTTCGATTAATTCACAGGAAGTTACGTCACAGCTAACAGCCCCAATAATAAAAATGTAGCAAATTAAATCCCAAAATGATTGTTAAAACAAGAATAACGAATTCTGTACAAATGATGGCAATGGCTGGTTCCAATTAACTGGTCAATGAAAAGTATTACTGACGCCTTAGAATTATCTTTGCGTGCCCAGATATAAAATAAGAAAGTAGATATACGTCATAAAGACACATTTTTATGCCACTACAAACGCTGAGATGAAATGGCTAATGATAAAACTCACCTGCGTACAGTGTGACAACCAACCATCAGCAATGTTAACAACTACAATAATGTTTCTTCAGTTACCTGTGTTTTATTCATTTCAAACTGAACCCATATGAAACTCTGACAAAAGATATTGTCCAAGCTTTTGGACTTTTTTATTTGCAAACTTAAAATAAATCAAGGCGGTGTTTATAGAAAATAGTCTACTTTTTCATTTTACAAATGACAACTTTTTATTCATATAGTAGGGTACCCAATACACATAGCATGTCCAGTTTAAACTGATCTGTGTTACAGACCATGAAAATTGGCTGTACATGCTATGAAAATTGGCTGGGATAATATATATACAATCTTTTGTGTTGACATGGTATTGAGTAAGATAAGGCTCTGTTATTAAAGAACAGTCTAACCTTTCTACACTTTTGATCGAGGAACAGCTTTACTGGAATATATATATATATATATATATATATATATATATATATATATATATATATATTATATATATATATATATATATATATATATATATATATATATATATAATATGGTATTTTAGAGAAACCGTGTGTTGATCGAACAATCATAGCAGAATAAATGAGCGAAAAGTTTGATGTCCTTTCTCAATCAACTGTATTTATGATCTTTTATTCACAAAATTTTCGGTGCTCCCAGCACCTTCTTCAGTGTGAGTAATTAACTGACAGAGTACACTTGAAACTTAAAAGATAACAGTCGTACTGCATACGTACGCGTTAAAAAGGCGCTTAGAGTTAAAGCGCGTAACATTATGACGTAAAATGGCATACCTATGTGTACAATGGAAAAGTATGCAAAAAGTACGCGTTAATGAGAAGCTTACAGTCCAGAAGTACGATTTAAAGATACGCAAAGAGTTAAGGCGCGTATCATTAAGACGTAATAAAAGTGCAAATAAAAGATGACAAGATAATGCGTACCATGGAAAAAGTACATAGAAGGTACGCGTAAATGATATGCTAAGAGTTAAGGCGCGTAGCATTATGACGTAATATGACATAATAATGTGTAAAATTGAAAAGGTACACAAAAATATATAATTATATATATATATATATATATATATAATTGGTAAGTTATACGCTGTAACATCTCTCCAAGATCTTTTGTCAGATTTTTCATACGATGACTTATACTCTAAGTACACACGGTGTTATACCAATCACAGTGGTCGGGACTTTTCAAATAATAAAATTTTAAGGAGTCACTACAAGTGGAGGATAAAACTGAGACGTTTTATTTCAACAAAAAGGGTAAAGAACAATGCCCCCCTAATATTTACTTTCTCTTCTCAAGATAATGAAATTTAAAATTACACAATATATTCCTTTTCATGACATAATTATAATTATAATTAAACTAACTATAATTAGTTTTGTTGGGATAGATGTCACCGTGACCGGATAACTCCCTTCAGGACAATTAACAACCCGGAAAATCCCCACCCCGGACAATTCCCACCCGGACAATTCCCACCAGGACAATTCCCAACCTGGACAATTCCCACCTGGACAATTCCCAAACCGGACAATTCCCACCCCGGACAATTCTCAACCTGGACAATTCCCACGCGGACAATTCCCAATCCGGACAATTCCCACCCGGACAATCCCAATCCGGACAACTCCCACCCGGACAATTCCCACCCCGACAATACTCACCTGAACAATTCCCAACCCGGACAATTCCTAACCCGGACAATTCCCACCCGGACAATTTCCACCCGGACAATTCCCACCCGGACAATCCCCAATCCGGACAACTCCCACCCGGACAATTCCCAATCCAGACAATTCCCAATCCGGACAATTCCTACCCGGACAATTTCCACCCGGACAATTCCCGACCCAGACAATTCCCACTCCGGACAATTCCCACCTCGGACACTTCTCCACCCGAACAATTCCCACCCCGGACAATTCCCAACCCGGACAATTTCCATACATGACATTTACCCCTCAGACAGCTTTACTTTCCTCACCAAAATGTTAAAATTGATCGTGTGGTAACAAAAATAGCTGCAGGGGGTTGTCTGTACATTGTTTAAAAGTAAAGGTATTTCATGACTCACTGGCTTATGGAAAGAGGGGGTTGGTGCCTGTCCTAAAATTTTCCTGATTAGCAAAGATAATGACATAAATTTGACCCTAAAATGAAGTGTCAGTGCCTTCAAATCGACATTGTTTTTGCTCTAGGGGAGGGGGAGAGGAGTGAAAGGGGTGCTATCTCCCCAAACATCTCTCCTAATACGCCTGTATGGTATTGTCTTTCTTTTGCTTGCAAGTTGGTTACAATTCTATCACCGATGTTTGAATATTTTAACAATTTTTACACCGTACTCGTAACATGATGTGATTTGTTCTCATGAGAGAGGGAAGAAAGAATGTTTTTACGAAGCGTGTGGCATTTTTAGCCCATCTCAGTATTTTTTGAGGGCGATTTGGCTGCTGAGAGAGCGAACCATCATTCTCCCTAGTTTTGTGATGGCTATTTTGAACCAACTAAGCGGTGAGGAACGTCTAGCCCACGAGACAATTTGATCCTACCCGAGAGGCAATTCAGAAAAGCAAACCATCATTTAATTATAACTTTTTAAAGTGTAAACCAATGTGCTGTTTAAGGATATTTTACTTTTACAGTGTTACTATACTACTGAAGAAAATGCAGGAAATATATCTGTCATGATTATAATTGTAAGGCACCCAAAAACCACATTCAAGGGCTTCTTTTTTCAAAATTCTCCCGGCTAGCCCGGGATCAGCAGCCGTATAGATGCACCTTCGATATTCTTATGTGAAGGCTTCCCCGAGTGGCATACGTGGAAGGTAGTTGTCTCGACTTTTAATTCCTATTGGGCAGCATGAGAGGATTTATTTTCAAAGCTCAATGCAAACCTTAACATGATCCGTCGTCCCCCTCCCCCTTCATTAAATCGTTAGTGCGAGTAAGGGGCTAACAAAAAGTGGTCATACTGTGATTTTTATTTTTGTGGCATGTTTAGTGGGTCCCAGTCCATTTTGGAAATAGTCAAGTTCTTCATTCTAATGGTATATTAGAATATATTTATAAAAGTCCCAGAGTCTCCATTTGTTCCTGGACTCCACCAGGGGCCCTACAGTGGGCCCTTGTGGCCAATGCCTACAGGGAGCACTGCGTGTTCATATGACACCTCCAGTGACGCCCAGTCCTTCATTTTGGTGTGCCCCTCCGGTGGAAAGCTTGTCCCCCTCCTCATGTCACCTGCTTCGAAAAGTCTGGTGACGCCTCTGCTTCCTGTCAAACGTTACTTGTGGTTAATAAAAGACTAAAATTTTGAGCAAAAGTGTTCATCTCCTTCCTCTCCCGGCTTTCATCTCATTGAAAGAAATCCCGTACGGGTATGCATACCACTATTAAAAATTTGGCTAAAAACATCAAACGTTTGTCCATAGACCCTCAGCTTAGGCCAAAATCATTTTTGGTAGTTTTGTAATGACGTCTGCGAATGATGCTCTAAGTATCTAATGGCCTTTGATAGAACAAAAAAGTTCTCAATTCCTGTGGAGTTTATATGACATCTTGAAACCTATATTTGTAGCGTAAGTCTTATTAAGACAGAATCAGACAAAAGATCTTGAAGAGTTATGGAGGCTTAGAATTAATCAATCCATGCCAGAATTTTCAATATATTCTTATTGCAATATTACCATATTCTTATTGCAATATTTGGTTTCGTGTTGTCCTGTATAGGTCATAAGTGTACAAAGATGGTCGACTAACAAAGCTAATATTACCCAATACCGTGTATAGACAGAATGACGTGTATTATCTCCACTGTTTGAATAACAACTAAACATTGTAGTCAAATGACAATGTAGACTTTATTTTTTCGTTTTGATTTATTTGAAGTTTGCAAATTGAAAAAAAAAGCTTCAGACAATACCTTCTATCAGGGTTTTATGGTTTTATATGAGCGCAAATTTAAATGAATTCAATACAGATGACTTGATGAACTTTTCTAGCAGTGCTGATAATTGACAAACGTGTGCAACTAGTTTAACACTATCCATTGATCTCATCTCTTAAGGTGGTGAGTTAGAGTTAGATGAGGTTTTACGGCTCAGGTGGTGGTGAAAAATTCACTTTTTATTTTAAATATGCACACAAAGTGGTAGTTTGTTTATTGACCGTCATCCTTTAATATCAGCAATCATTTCGGGATTTAAATTGCTACATTTTATTAGTGAAGCTGTCAACTGTCACTGTGACGTCACTAATCGAAATTGGAATTAAAATAAACCGAAGTCGTCAGCGCTGAGTACTAACAACTGATCACTGTACGTATATATACTTCACAGCTTTACGAGATAAGAAGATTGACAGCTGCGCAGATCTTCATCAGTTCTGGAGATACACTTGATCAACGGAAACTGATGGTCATCATGTTGCGTGTTTTTGTAGTCGCCATTTTTGTCACCCTCGTTGTCTGCGTTACCAAAGGTATTAGCTTTCTTCTATTTTTTGCACTTTTAAAGGGGAATGCAGTCAATTCTATTTGAAATGGCGTACCCGGGTGTGCTAGATCACGTCAAGGTTCTTTTTCTTTACTTAAAAAATATCTGTAATGAATTAGACTGTATATTGCAATATAACTGCTTCAGTTTTTGACCGTATTTGTGAAGTCTTACCTCGGCAAGGGAGGAAGGATATAGGGAATTGATAGGCTGAACTGATTCTGTGGCCAGGAGTTGACGATCGGTGTTCTACAGTGGAAGAATATTTCAGGTCCAGCGATCTAACGGGATGGAGGGAGTCCCGGGACCGCGATCAGCGCTCCCTGTAAAGCTCGGGATCTAGGGACAACGTCTTGGTGGGGACATGGGGAAACGCTCTGGGTGCACTGGGGTACTAACAAAGTTGTGGACACTTAAATGAAGCAAAGGGTAATCATCTTCAAATGTTATTTATTAGATGTGCATAAAACAGACCACAAAATATCACAATTTTGCCATTGTAAATAGCAGGGTTTGAAAATGGTTGCTTATTCGATGCCCTCACGTATGAGCAGGAAATGTGGGTCTACTGTGGGAGTCCGGGCCTCCCCGCAACATTTAAGACAGAAGATCTCGATCTAATTTGCAGGCCTTTTTCATCGTAAGCAGTGATTTTTCAAATACGAAAAATACGGGGTCGCCCTTGTATCCAGGATGAGATTGTTCAGTAGGTACAGTGGACCCTGTGCCCTGCACCTTTATAAGAAAATGGAGACCTACGAAAATACGTCTGTAGGGAGCAGAGGAGGTTCTGCGTTAAGGCCTAGAAAGCCTAGTCAAGGGCCTAAGTAAACTTTCCTTGCATGGATCTACATATATCTCCAAGGAAGTGTGGCTCAAAAAGTCTCCATATACTAAACTGATTGCATTTTGAACAGGCTGTCATTGTTTGATGTGACCTGTGCCTTGCTAGGGGCAGGGGCAACGTCAAGGGGGGAAGGCATGCTGGGCTTTTACCGCCCACCTCAGTCAATGCCTTTTCCCCCGTCCTCTTGTGCAAAGGTACACACTTTACATATGCAATGCGTACTCACAACTTTTGCCCCCAATTTTCAGCTTGGCCTGCCCTCCACTTTTGAAACTTTGGCAGCGCCACTGGCTAGGGGCAAAGCCATCAATTTCCTCATAACATCATCCACTCCCTCTTCGGCAAACTGGTGGGCAGCAGCAACACCAACACTGCCTTCTCTCGCTCAGCAACCGAACCGAGATGGCAATAAATCAATGGGCACAGGAAGCGATCGCCATGCACATTGCTACCGCAGCCGTTCTACCCCTTATGCCGACAAATAGCAAAAGACATTTAAGTAAAGTTTTTAGTCACATCTCATTGATTTCAAGTTAAAAAATAATCAGCAATCTGATTTAGCCTGCCGGTGTGGTTTTATGGAAGGATATAGTGTATGATACCACCCTTAGAATGAGGTTACTATCCATCCCTCCCACACCCCTCCCCCATCCTCCGGATCTCCGCCCATGTTTGTGGCGACTGCCCACTCTTCAAATTCTGAAATGGGAAGTTAACTTTTCAGATGAGTTGTTTTCACACTGTGTACAGATGTTGGTGACGTTGCAGATGTTATCATTGTTATTTGCGTTACTGTTAACCGTTCTTACTGCTGGTTTGAATGTCATCTATGCAGGAGCGTAGCCAGGAATTTGTCAAGGGGGGGGGGGGAGGGTGAAGCCCATAGACAGACTCTCAGCGCTCCGCGCCACCATGAGTTGGCGCCAAGTGCAAGAAAATTTGTCCCAAAATGCTTCCCAGATAGCTGGAAATTGCACTTCCCAGGCCTTTTTACCTCATATAAATAGGGGAAACACTAGCAATATTGTAAAAATAAACATAAAAAAATCCAAAAATATGCTCAAGGGGGGGTCGGCTTCCCCCTTCGCCCCCTTGGTTATACGCGCCTGCATCTATAATGTTGATCATTGATGTTGCTGTAATGGATATGTCGTCATTTACGTTGCTGTTGTACGTCCCGAATTAGTTTTTGGTTTGTGTTTAATGCAAGCAATGGTGCCAAGGGGGAAGGCGAGGGGGCATTCGCCTCTTCAGTACCATAAGCCCCCGTATGCCCCTAGTCTGCTTCTGTACAAAAGGTATAGGGTTTAGAGTAGCATGACACACCCACAACATTTTGCTCCTCTTTATTTGTGCATGCCACCCTATTTGAAATTCTGGCGGCGCTACTGCTCACAAGTCTCACAGAAATGCACTTTAGGAAGCTGTTCGAGTAAAGTCCATTTTATGAGAAATCAGTTACATAAAATGTATGTTTTTCAAACCATTGGCTCTTTTACCGCACTCCGACATTTACCAAAAAGGAATTGCACTTCTTTCCCGGCACGTGGCCATGCACGGAGGGCATGAAGAAACATGCCCCCCCCCCCCCCAAATAAAAATAAAGAAAATCGAATGTTTCTTTTGAATGTAAAATAGCCAGAAATTTAATGCAAATGTATGGGAAAAGATAGAAAATAAATTCATTTGGAGTCTTTTACAATAAAGTAAGCAAACATTTCCAAAGAAGAGAGAACGACCTCCTCCCCTTCCCCAGAACGATCATCCTCATGCGTTGATGTGCCTTCAAATTGGTTTCTTTGGCTACGCACCTGCTTCTTGTTCGAGGACAAAATTTGCGTCTCCTTACATTCTTTCCCACCTGTCACACATGCAGACCTGTAGCCAGAAATTCTTATGTAGGGGGCACCTGCACCGAAAAGAGGGGGGGGGGGCACCGAAGAAGATTATTTTGTAGCTTGTGGTGCTACCAGATGATGGCAGTTTGCGGGAACCACAAGGGATGATATCTCAAGCCTTTCACGGATAACTTAAAGAAATCAGACCTGCGTGTGTTTTCGCGCTCTTCCCTTCCCTGGCGGCAATT
The DNA here is from genome assembly GCA_029531755.1 of Holothuria leucospilota. Classification (NCBI taxonomy): domain Eukaryota; kingdom Metazoa; phylum Echinodermata; class Holothuroidea; order Aspidochirotida; family Holothuriidae; genus Holothuria; species Holothuria leucospilota. Next base: position 12,069,172 of record CM055978.1, read on the forward strand.
TTCCCCCTTCTCTTGCGATACAGACACGTGGAAAGTCTCACAAGTGAATGGAACAACGCTATGATCATGATGATGCTTCTTCAGCTCCGCAAGCGTAGATGAAGAGTTGAGTGCTTGTCGAACGGTGAGGGGACCATGGACTACCATATGGCTCTGGTGTGGTCCAGTATAATTTTGGTGGGATCCAGAGGGAAAATCTTCGAAATATCTAAGACATTAATACAATGGAAACACTAGCATGGGGCTTTGAGCTGACCTCCGAATGACACTGAGAGTACACCAAACTCTTCACAGTTCACAATTCAGTTCACAGTTATCGTTATACTTTGAACGAAAATTTGCATGAACAGCTTGTAACATGATGAAATGTACAATCATCATGGACTAAAAAAGTATTTTTTTGAATTAATTTGTGGTTCGAGTAAATTCAAACCATAAAACCATCGCTAGCATGTTACAAATGTTGCTCAAAGTATTAGATTGCTACAGGAAAACCCATTGATACCCGCTTCTAACTTTGGGTGTACACCTAGAATAATGTTCATAAGTGATTCAACGTCGATTGCGAGGATTGCTCGCGAAGCCCGCAGAAATTTTGAGGGAAAATCAATGCCCATGGAAAAACCTGCATGCAGACTCAGCCGGGGATGGTGCTAGGATTTGCCCACGGAGGGGGGGGGGGGACGTCCTAAGGCTCGACAGATGCGACGGGTTGCCAAAAAGATGGTGAACTCGAAATTTCAAGCCGCCCGAAGGGGAGTTATATTGAAGAAGAATTGAACATTTTTGCTTTCATTAAAAGAAGTTGGGAAAGTTTGGGTTCTTCATTGAAGAATCCACTCTACTTGAGAGCAAAACCAAGAATTTTTTGGAGACGACTGCATGGTCGTCGTCGGGGATTATACATACTTTATCTTACTCATTAAGGCTCTCCAATGAAACTGAAAATTTTTTTTTTTTACAAAATTGTTTGCCACGATGGCGAGTCTGAAAAAGAACCTTCGAAAAGACAGGAAAAGAGGATGAGATGCAGTCGGTGTATTTTCGTGTTCCTCCAGAGTCACGCCTACACGGAAGAACAATAATTGTGGAACCTTTACCGTTGAATAAATCTAATATGTTTGAAACGGGTAGTGTTAAAGCAAGATAGAACTAAAGATGAAAGCGCGTAGCGCGCGGAAATTTGTTGAAGTTTTTTGTAAAGAATTATTACAGAAAACAAAATAAGTTCATCTTTAAACGCCTTTTGGGATCATTTTAAATTTTGCTCAGTAGTCGCTTGGCGGCTTGCCGGGTCACTGTTCACAGGTAGAAAAGTTTTATTTTCGATCGATTTTCCAAATGGGGGCACAGTGGTCAGCAAGGTGAGGGGCGGCCCCCGTGCCCCATCTGGCTACGGCTCTGCACACATGTCATGCCATGTCTTTGTTTGTTTGTTTGTTTCATCCTCGATTTTATTCCTTGATCCTTTTCGTAGGTAGACATGTATTTTGGGAAAAAAATTTTACTCAAGAAACGTGGCCTACGTTTTTAAAAAGTAAAGAATAATTTTCAGCCTTGTATCACTTAAAGGGGATATGGCCCCGTCCCCAAACACCAGGGAGTTGCAACTCCCTGTCCAAACATTTTGGAATAGCCAGGCCCGTAGTTAGGTGGGGTCCTGCCCCCCGTGCGGACTACTATGCCCCCTATATGAAAAATCGATCGAAAATAAAATTTTACTACCTATAAACGGTGGCCCCGGTATGACTGCTGGCAAATCTTTACCAAAAATGATCCCAAAAGGCGTTTAATAATGACCGTTTTTTGTTTTCTGTAACAATTTTTTTAAATTACAAAATCTTCTTCAGTTACATTTGCTTTCATACCCTTTTCAGATGATATGCTGGCTTTATAAAGGTAAAGGTTACACAATTATGCTATTGTTCTTCCGTGTAGACGTGATCCTGGAGAAACAAAATTTAATCGATGTAAAGTTGTATCCTCGTTTTCTTACCATTTGGAAGATTCTTAAATCAGACTCACAATCATGGTAAGCATACTTTGTAAGAAACATAAAGTGTCTCAATGCTGAGTCAAGGGGTGGTGGAAGGGAATCCCCCGTGACCAGTCACACGGGGTCTTGACACTCCTCACCCAAAGTACATTTTTTGTTGGGAGATAGTAAAATTCTCAATTTTGGTGAATGCTCTTTGATTGACATCAAAGTCAAAAGATGCAGAGCAGCTTACATTACACAGCATACACAGAGAGTGTTCTGATTACAAATTATGGCCTATGCCCACCAGGATATAGCCTTAAGCAATAAACTAGGTTTGTGTCTGCACAAGGGGCTCATGGGGCTCATGACAGTTTTGTGAGGGGCTAGGAGTAACTTAGTTGGGAGAATTGAAACTGCATCTTGGATAAGGAGGGGAGAAGATTCTTCCGTAAAAGCCCAAATTTTCTAACTTTCCTTAATTAGAACCAATTATTTTTAATTTTTTTCAACAATACCCCAAATTTTTCGGCGCGCTCCGCGCCCAAAATTTGCGTTCGGCATCCTTTGGGCAATCTGTTAGGGCTTTTGCTTGCAAGACCCCTTGTGGCATATCCTTTTTACCACCCCTTGCTGAGTCTGCATGCAGGTTGTATAATTTTCTTGCAAAATTTTGGCGCTTCGCCTTCAGTTCTCACAATCGAGCTTGTATCACTAATGAACATTACTAGCACAAAGTTTCAGGAAACTATTCTAACCAAAGCGAGGTGAAGGCTCATAGTTAGATGCCGGGCATCAAGGGGTTTTCATGTGGCAATCTAATGCCTTGATTAACATTCTTCACGTGATACCTATATGGTTTGAAGCTAAATTTACTAGTACCTCAAAATTTACTTCTTCTCTTCATGCAAAATCTCGTTCAAAGTAAAAATACAATAATGGCAATCTGAATTGTGAATTGTGAAGAGCTTGGTGTGCTCTGTCATTCGAATTCCTGCTGAAAGCTCCATGCTAGTGTTCCCATTTTGTTAATTCCTAGGACATTCGGGGAATTTCACTGTGAATCCTACCAAAATCATACTGGACCACACCAAGCCTACCATAAGGCAGTCCCTGGTCCCCTCTCTGTTCGCAAAGTACTCAATTCTTCACCTGCGCTTGCGGAGCTGAAGAAGCATCATCGCAATCATAGCCTTGTTCCCTTCACTTGTGGCGACCTTCCACATTTCGCTGTTGCAAGAAAAGGGGAAATTTCTACCAGAAGAGCGAAATTTTAGCACACTTCGAGGGCGTATTGCACACTTTAAGCTATCTGTGGTAGGCTTGAGGTGTCATCCCCTGTGGTTAACGCAAACTGTTATCATATGGTGGCACTACTGACTACAAGCATATAATCTTCTTCGGTGCCCCCCATGCGGTGCCAGTGCCCCCCACCCCATATCAGAATCCCTGGCTACGGGCCTGGGAATAGCCCTATAGTTCTAAATACAGTTGATGACTGCACTTTGATTGATATTCATTCAAACAATATGGCTCTACTCTGTTTGGTCAACGATGACTTTTACAGCCAGATGTGTTCCCAATTAAACCCACACACACCTGTGTGTCAATATGGCCTCGAGCAATTAAAACTCAGAGCAGGCTACTGTGGCTCTGTCTTGAAGTTGTACTAGACAGGTGTTTTTGTTTAAATTGGAGGACGGGCTAGAAGTAAACTTAGTAGGGAGAATTTTTCACTGTCTGGGGTAAGATTAGAAAGCCTTTAATTTGTCCACCGGAAAGGTTGTAATTTCAATTAAATGTTTTCAACCGTCTTTGAAAAGTGCATGTAAACTATGCAAGAGATTACATTGCAAAAATTTGCAATGTTACCTTAGTTAACTGAGCCAAGAAGAAAGTGCTAAACTGATATTTGGAGAATTGAAACTTTCCTGAACTGTTTTCTTAATTTCACCAGCTATCGGTGAGCCAATCTGCTACGCAAAGGAGAAGAAAGATGCTACCAACGTAATAGTGACGAGAGTGAATTGCAATCGTGACACAGAAAAATATGACTCTGATCTCCTCAAAATGTTTACGTCTGAAGAAAAATTTTCAATAACAGGTAAGGTGTTCATAATAAAATTGTAACAAATATGATGGCAGTATTTAATTTTTGCGTCGTTAATATTTTTTTCTTTTTTGATGAGGATGTAAAATTTAAATTTTTACGTTAGGAGGTCTGAGTGTGGAAGCGTGCAATTGCTCGTATAAGTTGAATCGATTTCTGTGATGCTTATAGTATACACTTTTCATATTTTCAGAGCTACTCCTTGATAGAACGGACGACGGAATGGCATTTGACCAGTGGGAACAGACTGGACAACCCGAATCAACAATATCTTCTACAGATGTTCCACCCACCACTTTACAGCTAACGCCTAATACAGGTACCGTTATAAAAAGAATAGCAAGGCTGAATCAAACCACATTTATACATTAGACTTATTTTATTTTCTAATTTTTAAATTTGAGGTAGGATGCTCATAATGAAATTTTAACTCTTCTATGGTAATAGTTAATTTTGGTGTTTTACAAATCATCCACAAATTCATTTTTTTTTTTTGATGATCATGATCGGTCTTGTAAGGTCACAAGGTAGCCCCAAGTTGAAATTTTTGCTGCGTAAAAGTGAGGGGGATGTCCGCCTGTATGACGGCTTTGTTACACCTGGTGAGTTCCAAACATATATGATAAGCTTAGTATTGCTTCAAACAGACGGTAAAGAGATTAAAATGTTTTTCAATAACAGGGACATATTCTAGTAACACCACGACATTGTTGGGGACTTCCCCATGAGATTAACCTGCACGTTTGAGATGCGTGCACATTTTGAAATTTGGGAGAACATTTTGGTGGTTTCGTGTCACTGACGGTTCCTAGCACCAGATCGGTAAAGGTGTCAACTTTTGCTGTTGATTTCCCATCCTGCTTGCGTTTCTTCAGCTGCACTATACTTACTTCTAATTCCTTGCTGAAACATCTTATCACGAAAAAAATTATGTTTTCGAGGTGAATGTATTTGTGTGGGTGGATGTTATGGACAGTTAGATGGAGTTGCAATTAACTACCCTCTCCCCCGCTCCCTTCATGTATGGGTAGAACCGTCAGATTTAAGACTAACAGTTGTGAATGCAATGAATCCATTGTTATGAGGACTTGTGATATCGTCCTGCACAACATGATATTTAAACCAGAAAGCCCAAAGGCTTAGTGATTCCTTGCCGAAAAAAATATGCTTTGTTGCACTAAGATTTATCCCTCAAATTTATCCTTTTTGACTATGTAATTTTGTACCATGTTTTCACAATTTGAACCCTCTGACCTTACATGACCTTTGAAGCCCACCACAAATTGAATAAAAAATAGAAAAAAAAACAAGTGTCTTGGAAGGGATTCGAACGGGAGGAGTCTGAATGAGAAACCGAGCACTTTCAACTATGCCATCAACAAACTCGTTACACGTATGGTATTTCTAACCATTCTATAGTCACAGTCCTTTAAACGTATTCATAACTAGGTAATTAAAATTCGAATTATTACTGTAACAGTTATGCTTGTGAAAAAATAAATGTTATTCTCTATAATTTTATCTTTGGAATGGTACAAATCTTCAGCTCTATAACTTTTCATTGATCACGAAACGCCGGACACAATTTGGAGGTACCGTCCACTGTATATTTAGTTAACGAGGTTTTCGTAGTTTCACCTCTGATGACCTCAGATGATCTTCGACCTCCAACAAACCCATAGGGTTCTCTCTCTCTTAAAAGTAACAAATCTATACACCAAGTATGAAAAGTATCAATCATCCCTGGTTTTTGACTTCTAATGATCTCAAATGACCTCTGATCTCCATCAAACACGATAGGGTTCTTCCTCTCATTACGATGAATTACATACCAAGTATGAAAGGGTGCATCGTTGTTATCTTGAGATATCGTGTGTACAAGCGTACGAATTCCATATTTTCACCTCCGGTGACCTCAGAGTTCCTTTGACCTCTATCAAAACCAATAGGGTTCATCTTCTGACTATAAACGCATTCACGTGCTAAGTATTAAAAGTATCCATGCTTCATACCGAGAACCCCAGTCGCATTTGAAATGCGGTGAGCGGAAGTATGCTTCCCCTCAATTTAAGGACGAAAACCCCTTATTTGTTCGCTCTTTAAAAAATGTTAAAAATTTGCCGTAATTTTCCTTAAAACTTGCTCAAATATTGCACCAAAATTGCATCTAAGGACTCTCAAATATGCAAAAAAAAAAAAAAAATCCAAGGGGGAGGGGTATCCCCTCTCCCTTTTCATTAGACAACTCCCCAGGACAGTGGTCCGAAACAATGTTCATCCCCAGTCAAAATCAGCATTCCTACGCCTATGACACACACACATACACACACACACACATACACTGGCGTAATTACATAGATTCCTTTCGCCTTCGGCAAGGAATCAAAACGAAAATTAAGTGATGGAAAGTGAGGGCGCTTTTATTCCTCTTAGTGCAGAGCCATCCTAATATATGGCTCTGTCTTAGTCGTACTCGTAGGCTTTGCTCGCATACCTCCGATCGGAGTTGAGTATAATCATGAGGAATAGCTCCGTGGAATAATATCTCCTAGTTGTTATTGCCTAACAGTGTTGTCAATTATTCTGTACAATGCTCGTAAGTTTCTTGAGTATCCTGAAATATTGTAGGTGAAGTATACGCCGGAAAGAAGGCTTCCTTTTATCACAAAGAAACCACAAACTGATCTCGTACTGTCATAACTATCTGCAAAATATCCGTTGACTAAAGGATGCATGTGCCCAGCCAGCACATTGGGGCACCATGTTTCCCCATCTCATCCTATGCTGTTTCGATACGTTCGTGGGTGGTGTTCACATAGAAGTCATTGGGCATATAGTTTCATTTGCATGTTTAAGATTCATGTTACAGCCATCGCTTGCAGTCATCGCTTACAGTCATTGCAATGTATTCTTTTTTTCTTTCTTTTCCAGAAATTCCTAGCAAGTTTGTCTTTGTTCTGTTATCGCTAGGTTGCACCGGGAATACTCTCGTTGAAATTTACATTGGAACCATTTCAACCCAAAGGGGAGCAGTTGGAAGGATTTTCTTCCCTCTTATTGATATTCCTGATGTAATATTTACCCTTGGTCCTGGTGAAGGGAAATTCTTTACCTTACCCGACACCGTTGTACCCAAAAACTATGACTTTTATAAAACCCTTAACACGACGGTAATTGTTGAAGCTGACGTCACGGTATCGGTTTATGGTCATGTGCAGTGCAATAAAGGCTTAACAAATCGTAGACGGGCCACTGCGTCTCGCATCATACCGGTACGTGATTTATCTTCAGAGTACTGGGTCAATTTGTGGTGGAAGGTAGGTGTTTCTCAGCTCGGCATCGTTGCAACGGAAGAAGGAACGACTGAAATAAGTCTAAGTTTTAAAGGCTCTTCTTCTAATTTTAGTATTCATCAGTATGAAACATACTATCTTGGAGGTAGTTTTAGCATAACTGGTATGCACATTGTGGCCGATAAATTACTTTATGTTGTGGCATGCAACTTGCAAGAAAATGCAATTTCCGATAAAAATGGGCGTGATGGTATCTGCGAGACGTTAGAACCAGTATCTAACTGGGGTAATGACTTCTCATTGGTTCCCTTTCCAAGGATGGAATTAGTTTTCGAAAATTATGGTCTTGAGGTCTTTTCTGCCGAGGATGACACGGTCATCACCCTGTTGGGAAAAGTGGTCAGTAACTACTCCATGTCTCGGGGAGAAGCACGGTTTATTGAAATTCCTAAAGAAGTGAATAATTCCTTTGATTTAATATCATCTAAACCGATATTACTGGCTCAGTTCTCCGGGAGATTGTCAATGATTTATGTTCCATCGCTCTCATCATGTGACAGGAAAAAGGAAATAATGTTCCCAGTTTGGGGATTTGGAAACAAAGGCGAGAGAATGTTTTTAAACATTTGGGTATCGCCTGGTGTCAGTCCATCCAGTATCGAACTGAACAATAAAACCCATACTGACTGGAAAATTATTGGGGAAGATTATGAAGGAAATGTTATTTTCCAGAAATCGTTACTGGAAGTATCGCACACAATTAAGTTCAGGAATGGCGATGCCCTATTGGCAATTGTATATGGAACAGTGGAAAAGCTGTCTTATGCTTTTCCTCTATGGTAACTTAAAATGTGCCGGGAAGCTATGACCTCAGATTGCATGTACATGTGAGTAAACTTATGGAAGTTATTTTTTCCTTTACGACAGTACAAACGTGCTAGACACGTAAACGGGGCGGGGACACCGGAGAAACACGAACCTTTCCTAAGGCGTATTTGTTTGATGGCGTCATCCCCTACAAAAACTTTTGGGTGTGGGAAGAAAGACGACGCGGGAAGAGGCCGATGGGAGGGGTGTGGGAATAGCTAAGGAGGGCAACTGGAAGTTGGGGATGGAATGACAACTTTCTTACACTAAGTTAAAGTACCACACATTTTCTTGTCATAGCATACCTGTGTTTGGTATAGCCTAATAAAGGTATGGTGGACAGATTACAGATTTGGATTTACAATAGGTGAATCTTTAAGTCGGACACTTCTTTTCTCTTTCAATTAACTTTGTTAGGATACTTTTAACGCCATTTGACCATTTCAATATTCTGCTGTTTTTTTTTTTAAATTAACCTTACTATTATTCCAGTTACGGACATGGAAAAGAATATGATATAGCTTAAATTCATACGTTTGATTCATCAATATGGCTGCCATACATGTTAAATTAGATACTTTACACAAATGGATGCACGGTGTTTACCGACGCTCGGCACCGTATAATTTACTGGGCTCCACAACGCACCGGTCCGGATTCGGCTAGCTCAATGTCGGTCACAGGAGCGTTTTCTAGATTATTTAGGTATTTGCCCGGAATAGAAGGTTCCGGAATTGAAATTTTTCCTGAATGCAATGTAACTGGACTTGGACTCGGAGTTCATTCCAGCCGAATTCTCAGATATGAAAGATACATTTAAAGTGTTTAAAGTTCCATTGTTATATGTGCACAGTGTACAGATGTAAAGTATTGTCACACACAGTCAACTAAATTACTGAGGAGGCCAGGCTATGGAAGTGAGTACAAACGATGACTTTATTAATGGTGGACATGTACGATAAAATTAAAACATCTGTATGTTTGATATGCTATACATTGTCACAAAGACTGGTCTGGAAATTGGTGCTATTGGAATCAGAACTGGTCGGAAGTTGAGGGGTACGTACCATACTCGGAAAGTATATACCCAAGATTCGGGAATCTAGAATCGGAGTTAGCTCGGACTCAGATAGGATGGACTCCAGCCCAAACGTCTCAAAAGGCAATGATTACAACTTTCAAAGTAAGCCTAGTATTTTAATGCCTATGGGCCAACCCGTTTCTCACGGTGCACTTTCTCCACTGTGTCCTCTAAAGGACAATTTGAGTAAACTAAGGCCCAGCTGACTTTATTTAGTACATATACTAAAAAAAGTCAGCTGGGCCTTAGTTTACCGGAGGACCGTTCAGTATTTTTCAACGAATCGCACAAAGATTTGTTCTCATGGATAATAAGCCTTGATCTGTTTAATAAATAATTTGACACACAAATCAAATTTTAAACTTAGTTTAATTGATAATCAAGTGGCCCTGTAAGACTGCAGCATGTGCATCTAATATCAATTTCTGATTCTGTCGTGAATAAAATTTGATGTTGGTGAGGGCGACGTCGATAATAGAGATGAATGATAAATATATCGAAAATAATATTACTACCAAATTGTCATCAATTTGAAAATTTACTGTTACTACTTCGATGAAAATACAATTTGTAGTCATTTTGACTACTTGTAACGGGAAAGTAACGGGACCAAATGTAACGGCGTTACTTGTAACTCGTTACTTCCCAACCCTGCCACTAACCTGGTGGTGGGTGGAGGGCTCAAGACAACAACCCCCTCCCCCAGTTTTTTAAAGATAGTTTTGACCCCACCATATAAGGCAAATATTTTAGAGATAGTAGCCGGGCAATTTTATTAACAAACAAAACCCTGTCAAAATTCATGTCAACCCTCCAAATATTTTGGCCTATAATCAGATAATGACATTGGGAATAACATGCATGGTGTTGTATTCATTCTGTAGAAATGACCAAACCTGACTAATCGTTTATGGTATACAAGCCTACCTTGCGTCATTTGCAAGAGAATAACTTGTAGATTGTAGACGAATTTCAATAATTTGCAAAGAGGTCGGACCAGGATTTGACCAACGGTGAGAAACGTGGAACCCCGACAACGTCAACGGTTATCGTGAGGATGGCAAAGCCAAATTTGCGGCACGGTTTGCTCCCATAAAATGTCGGGTTTTAGCGTAGCTAGTAAAATGAAATCGTAGGCCTAGGGATTTTCTTGAAAAATAATTTGGGGCTTCATTGAATAAATGTTGAAATTTTGGATTTAAATTACAGAAAATTTGAAATTATGGGGGTTTATTGAAGAATTTGCCCTCCTAAAAACTAGTAAACTGTCGGGTGGCTGGTCGCCGTCGGAGACAACATTCTTTATCATACCCGGTAAGACTCTTCAACAAAACTGGAATATTTCCCCGACGGGGTGCAATCTTTCATACAAGGGGCCCCTCAAGAACCCGTTCTTGCTCTCTTCTTCTTCACCCTTTAAATTCACGACTGCCTATCAACTAATCCATCTTGCCTTTTCTTAAGTTTGCAAATGACACTGTTATGATAAGTCTAATCTCCAAGGGCAATTCTACTTCGAATGAAAATCAGTTGAGTTCATTTGTTGAGTACTGTGATCATAACTTTTAGAGCTTAATGTGTCAAAAACTAAGGAGATGATAACTGATTTCCGTAAAAATATCCCTGGTTATAATCCTTTAACTATCAAAGGTTCTGAAATTGAACGTGTGCAAACGAATAAATATTTAGGAGTAACTAATGATAACAAATTGAATCGGCATAGTATAATATTGACATTACCGTTTGAGAACTTAGTTCTAGAATATATTGCTTGCGTAAACTCAATTATTTTAATGTTAATCCAAACCTCCTGCACATGTTTTATAACTCTGTCATAGCTAGTGTTTGGCGTTATTGTTTGGCCTGTGGGGGGGGGGGGGCTACAAAGAGTGATTTTGAAAGACTGGATAAAATTATCAGAGAGGCGGGAAGGATCTTCGGGGAGACACTGCGTGATGTAGAAACTGTGTATAACAGTGATTTTGCGAGTAAATCGAGGGACATCATGGAGGACGATAGTAATTGTATTATTTTTAGATATGGTCGCTTGAGAGGTCCTCTTGCGTTAAGTAATCGACATTCTTCCTCCTTCGCTCCACGTGCAATAAAACTTTAAAATACAGCTTTTAGTAGAAAATAACCCTTTTTTACTATTTTGACACTGTCGGTGGTATTTTATGTAAATTCTTACTTTGTACGTTCTTATACTGTAATCATTTATTCATTCATTTATTAAGTATTATTCGCTCTGTGATTGTTTTTTTGTATTTATTAATATTTTTACTTTTACTTATCGAATTGAGCTGGTTGCTGGCAATTTGAGTTTCCTTGTTTGGGTCAAATAAAACTGTATTCTGCTCTGCTCTGCTCTGCTCTGCTTTTCTCTTCTCTTCTCTTCTCTTCTATTCTGTTCTGTTCTATTCTATTCGAAGAATTTTTTAGCCAAAACGTCTCCTTGGTTGCTGTAAACTAGGGCTGGGGAACCTCCGACCCGTGGGACGTAAGCGGCCTGCGAGACCATTGGATTAGGCCCTCGAGGCCATGGCATCCATAAATTTTAATTCAAAATCCCTTATAATATAATTGATGGTGACTGAATAAGTGGATAATTTCGCGAAGTAAAATGAAACAAAAATAAAATTGTTTTCACATACACAGTTCTTTTTCGGAGCACCTTCGCGCCCACTTTTCGTATGTGCTCTTTCATTATTGCTTCACTTCTATTAAATAAAAAGGCATGGTCATATTGTGATACTTCTGGTCTGTGTACCTTTGTACATTCAATGTCATTTAAACAGTTAAAGATCGTGGATAAACATTTAATACCTATAAATTTGTACAACGGAGCTTAGTCCCCAGAGTTCCTTGCCTGGGCTTTCCCCTAGACCTCACCATGACCCGCTCGGGCTCCTTTGACCTGCCCCCTATGGGAGAAACGTTTGCGCCGTCTGCGGTGCCATTGCCGTTGACTATCCAACCGGCCCTTCAGAGGGAAAGGTCCCCCACCCCTGCTGTAAACGGCAATTGTAAGTTTCTCCTAAACATTTTATTTTGTGTTCTCATTGGTTCGAAATTTTTAGTTCTCCTCAAAGGTGAATTAGAAAACGTTAATTCGGTAAATGACTTAAGCCTTGGCCACCGATGATAATAAAAGTCGCTTTCTGTAGGTGCTTTTTTTAAAGCCATACGTGCCACCGGGTGTGTGAACATAAATATCAAAAGCGATAATTACTGAATTCGAAGCTATATTGATGTCTGATCAAAACTGTTAGGCTGTGTAATATCTTCAAGCTGTCCCATTCAGTGTTCAACTAGAATTATTACAGTAAGTAGTGCAACGCGGAGAGGTAAAAGTCATACTTTGTCCCAATTTTGGATTTGTAAGAGACAAGTTGCGTGAATTTTTTAACTACCATATCGGCTGTTTTAAAATGAACATTGAAGAGTTGATCAAAGCCGAGGTGAATCTGACTGGCTGACCTCTGACTGACCTCTGACTGACCTCTCTGTATATGTGATGAATCGTCGTTCTGAGGTAGATGTGTTCCCCCTACCCTTTAAAACATTTGATTGTGGAGGGTACTAAGATGCCAAAGTACTATCGTCTTCAAATGCCTCTATAATCGAAGCTTTCGTTATTTTAAGAAAACAATCCAGAAAACAAACATATTTAATGCTTCCTTGGCAAAGGTGAAACAAAATGTTTTTGACACGATGAAACAAACAACAAAGTTTTGAAAATGGAAATGACTTGGTGTTTGAGTGCAGTGGCGGCCCCAGGATTTGGTGATGGGGGGGGGGCAGAATAGATGACGTCGTAATGCCACCTCAGTCTCGCTCAACTCTGCGTAAATTGTACCTTTTTTTGCGTCCCTGCGATTGTATACAGCAGTGTGGAATCCTTTTTGTCACTGCATAAAGGTGCTTCCCCTTTGAGAAGTTTTTGCTAATTTAAGGTAGCCCTAGATACAAAATGGTACTATCTTTGGGGTATTTTGGAACTGATCATATATGGCTGGAAAATATCCTTATTTTGTGAATTCTAATTTTTGGTTATGTGAACGAGGAGAGTGTGCGTCCCTGTGATTGTATACAACGGTGTGGGATCCTTCCTTTGTCACTGCATAAAGATGCGGTTCTGGTGGAGGGTCTAAGGGGAGGGGGTATACCCCTACCCCTTTGAGAATTTTTTGTTAATTTAAGGTTGCTTAGATGCAAAATGGTGCTATCATTTGGACACTTTGGGACTGATCATATATGGCTGGAAAATATCCTTAATTTAGTGAATTATAATTTTTGGTTAGGTGACTGAGAAGAGAGTGTGTCTTAGAGAAGGGTATATGTTGTCAGCAAGCCTCCTGAAGCCCCCTTTTGGCTACTTTAATCCCTTCTATTCGGGGAAAGTTTTTACGCAAAATACGTACGTGGAGTCCACAGAAACATTCTTGGACTATTACGAAAATATCCTTTGCTTACTTTTGCCTTATAAAAGGAAGTCTAAGGCTGGTACATACCTGTATAGGAGGCTCTGGATTAATTATATAAAATGGAACACTAATATGATGGTTATTACCACACATACAAATGATACTATAGAGTATGATGCTGAGCACTTTACAACTATCGTAATGTTACTAAGTTTGAACAAAAATCCAGACGAACAGCTTCCAGTAATGGGGAATGGGAGGGAGAGTATAGGCGCAGGGAGGTGATATTAGACCTCCTTGATAGGTAAAACAAAGGGGGTTAAGGACCAAAAAGCGCATTTCAGAATGTTTTTTCGTCGTAAGTGTATCAACAATCACCATCTATACCGGTAATGGCTGCGCGCGAAGCGCTCGGTAAATTTTTTTGAAAACTGTATAATACGTAATTGTACCTAAAAAATGTATCATACGCATATACGTAATTTCAACCTTCCACATCATGCTACAAATTAGATTGAAAGATCCCATAGGCCCCATACAGAGGTTGGAGATGTACTTCTGCTTTCGGAAGAGTGTTGTTATAAGAATAGTTGCATGAGTTATAACCCTAAAATAATAATGGTCATGAGATGGAGTGAAAACCGTGACGAATGGGAGCGAAGCGCGCCGAAATGTTTCATTAAATAAGATAACCATGACAAACTTTCATTCATGTTCTGCATCGAGACACTTTCAATTCCCCAACAAACCTATTTGCAAATCACAAAAACAGTTGTTTGCCCGATAATTTACCTGGGTCGGGGGACGAAACGTTTTGGAGGTGGGCAGATGTCGGGGCTTCACAGGAAAGTAAGGCCTGCCTTTGGGACCCCGATGGGGTCGGGGCACACGTCCCTGTGGGGAACCAGGGGGCCAAGCCCTCGTAAGCTCTGGGGTATTTAGGACATTGTCTGCACAAGAATAGAACATTTGACTATCTTTAAATTATCTTATGGCCTTGAAGTTGCATGCACACTAGCTTACCCTTGTGACCGGTTTGTATTTCAGTAGGTTTCTTCGATGCTGCTGGGGCTTGCCTTATAGGAAGGGAGAAAGAACGATGGAAAGGCTTGCCATATTTGAAAAATCTATGCCACAATGTGTCCTTCAGGTAGTAATAAATGAGATATAGCAAAATTCGCTAGCCATATATATATATATATATATATATATATATATATATATATATATATATATATATATATCATTTAAAACATTTCCTAACGCTTTACTTCAATTTACTTTGCAAAACTTATCTTTTATATTAAAGTTATCTACATTGTGGTGTTCATCATTATGTGCTGTCTATGAACAATAAGGCAATTATAAGAACTTTATTCGTGGTAAAAGTGGCCCCATGGCCTCCCTCTTCCGCTGCCCTTGAAAGGGGTATGAGGGCCTTCACCAGGAAAATTTTGAAATGAAACAGTGTTTGCTGTAATTCTGGCATCTTTGTTAATGCACCTGGGGAGGGAATGGTAGGCCTACTCGACTTGATGAGCTCATTTTTTCTCCATTTTATAGGTAAATATGAGAACTCAGCAGTTTTTAAGCCCTAGTTTAACTTAAGTATCCCTTTTTCAAAAGCCTATGCCGCCCCAAAGCCTTTATCGCCCCGAGTTGGGAACAGGGGGCGGTAGCGCCCCCTTTGGAAACCACTGCTCTAGGGTATTAGATGAGCTCAAGTGGTGTCCTGACCACAAAATGTAAACCTTAACCTATCGTAAGGTGCATGTTTTAGGTCCTGTCTCATTTTTATTGAGTGTATAAAGCGTTTTTGCCTGTTTTCCTCTCCTCTTACGTCTATATGGAATAACGACTACCTGTTATGATTGCATTTATTTCTAAAGATAGAACGGCGTATGGCTGACTTCCTGAGACGGGTTCTGAAGGGCTTTTGAAAGCTATATGGGGCATCATTAAATCCAAAACATTCTTACCATACTTCTACTGTGCTATCCTGAGCGGACCATATAAAAGATTGAAAAGGGAGAGATCCTTCAAATCTCCTTGAATACGGACCTCATTTTGTCCCCCAACAAAATTTCTAATGGCCGCCCTTGGTACAAAGTTTTCTCAGCTCCATCGTAATTATTGATCCGAACAGGGAGCTGTTATTTAACAGCTCCCTGATCCGAAGACCAGTTCGTATACTACTAGCATACACGCAAGCGCAAACGTCTTGCAAAAAAAAAAAAAAGAAAGAAAGACTGGCTGTTCGTCCGATTTAAGCTATACAAAAGAGATGGACATGGTGTGACTTCTGTTTTCTGTTAAATGCGTACCCAGTACCAGTTGAACACCCTGAAATGCAGGCGCGTAGCCAGGAATTTGCCAAGGAGGGGGCGAAAGCCTGTAGGCAAACTATCTAAGCGTAGCGCCACTATAGTTGACCCGAAGCGTACAAGAAAATTTTGGCCGAAAATGCCTCCCAGATCGCTGGAAATGACACTTGTAATGGCCTTGCACTAGCTGCATCTAACCATTTTTGTTTTGAGTTACTAGCAATGTCATAAACAATTATTAAAAACAATACAAAAAATATGTTCATGGTGGGGAGCTGCCCCCTTCGCCCTCCCCTTGGCTACGCGCCTGCTGAAATGTTTCATTTTAACGCCCATAATTTTGTAAAAGCCCAAATTTTAGGTGGACCTCCTCACCGGGACATTTTCCCGAAACCCTCGAGGGACATAGCATAGGACCCCTGGAATTCATCACCTACGGGGAACTCTCTCCCCTCCCTTGGCATGTTCGGCACTGGGTTCAGTGGTATATATGACGATTCATTCCCAAAACCTGTCATATGACAAATTCTGCATACGCCCCTGTTCCCTTCCCCATTCTTGATAAGCGATAGGTGTCCCAAGCATCGGTAGGTCATGACTTTTGAGTTATTATAGACCAAGTATGAAATGACTGCTTAAAACCAGTATTTCCTTTGCAACAGCCGATGTCTAAACAGCATGCAAGGCGGAAGCTTATCGCATCCGTTTTGTAATGGAATTACACTTACTAAACTCGCTGAGTTACGTTTACCTATTTAACCTACATATTCTGAATGCACAGTAACAAGCGAAGGCTGTCTTACAGAAGAGATGCTAACCAACTGAATTTCCACACTTTACCTTTAATCTCGTAACCAATGTAATATAAGGTTGGTTGCGACAGGTATCTATATATGTTTAATAGTAGACAAAAAGGACCTCGATATATTAACTCAGTTTGATTTGCAACAAACTTGGAATGACAACATTTTGGAGGATTTTTTCCTACAAATTGAGGAGTTTAGAATCACAACTTTACAATGAGGGTAAGGTGTAACAATGTAAGGCTTTCGGGAAAATATTTCAATTAAACATTTTGTTCCAACAGGCTTAGACCTATATACTACATGCATCTCAATAGTCTGTTACTATAAACGAAGTATATCATTAACTTGAAATTTTCGGAGAATTATTTCATTTAGAAGGAACCTTCGTAAAAGTACAAATCTACACCTAATCTCTTATCCCCCCCCCCAGACAAAAGTGCGACGGGGTGCCGGAAGGTTGGCGAACGCAAAATTTTCGGCACGTCTTCTCACGCCGAAAACAATTTTGTGGATAAAATTGAAACTTTTGGATTCTTACCAAAAATGTTTGAAAATTTGCCGTTTTTGTTGGAAAAATGTGCCCTCTATAAGAGCAAAACTTATGTGGGCGACTAGTTGCCGTCGACTAAAGCGGGGCGATGTGAGTTGGACACAGGCCCGTAGCCAGACAAGGTGCTGAAGGGGGCGAAAAGGCT
Source organism: Holothuria leucospilota (assembly GCA_029531755.1). Taxonomy (NCBI): domain Eukaryota; kingdom Metazoa; phylum Echinodermata; class Holothuroidea; order Aspidochirotida; family Holothuriidae; genus Holothuria; species Holothuria leucospilota. The sequence goes on from CM055978.1 coordinate 12,086,753, forward strand.
TCTAGGGCGGGGGCGAAAAATTTTCCAGAGGGGGCGAAACATACTAAAATGCATTACGGCAATGCTAATTTTTGATCGGGGGGGCGAAAAATTTTCCAAGGGGGGCTTCGCTCCCCTTGACTACGGGCCTGGTTAGACATGGGGGAATTTGGGTGGGAAACCAAAATGACCAATATGTGTATGTGTAAAATACGTTCTAAAGCTAGTATCTCACCAAGAAAAAATTCACTTGCGTATGGTTTGCGACGAAATTTCGCGAATTCGCCAAAAATTAGTAAACTAGTAGCAAAACTGTTGCCTGTATTTGCAGGAATCGCAAAAGCATCGCCAGCTGTTTTAAACATGTTCAAAATTTTCTGCGACGATTTTGCGAAAGTCGAACGCCAAATGATAGCAAAGTGTTAGTAAGACATTCTCACTAATGTAGCACTAATGTAGAACTAACGTCGCGCGCTTCGAAGAATCGTTCCTAGGCCGAATGGCCTCTAGTTTTTCCTAGGTTGTTTCACGACATTAGTGATTAGTTAGTACCAAGTTAGTGCTAATATTTTGCGACTGTTTGACGTAGCTTTGGCGTTCCCGTCTTCACGTGAGACATACTCACTTAATTTGCACGTTTATTTTTGCGACTTTTACGTTTTTGAAAATGCAATAGGCGCGACAAAAAAATGTGCGAATTTGTCTTCGTGAGATTGTACCTTTACTGAAGAAGACAAATTCGCAGGTTTGATTTAGCGACTATTTTGCGAATTTGCGTTCCAGAACGCAATAGTCGCAAAAATAAACGTGCGAATTTGTCTTCGTGAGATACTGGCTTAAAACTTTCTAAAAGTACATGAAAACGTATACGCATATGTATACGTAGACGTATACATACACGTAGATGTGCACGTGTAAACGTTAACGTATAGGGAAACAGGCGTATATGTTTAAGTGGTGCTGGCACTATTACTAGAACCAGGGTGGTCAACTCCCTGAGAGAAATAAGGTCGGAATTTCACATTAGCGGCGCTAAAAGAGCACATATCGTCCATTTTCCAGGATGTTTGTGTATTCAGAAATCAATAACAACCAAACTTATACCCTGCAGTTTTAAATTCGGTGTTTTACTGTGTTTGCCTAATGTTAAAGTTATTCCTTTCCGGCACTCAACCACTAATTATTGAAATGAACTGTACTGGCTCACACTCTCAACAGACGTCTGCATATGACGTCACAGAGCAGAAAGTACTCCCTCGTTTGGAGGCAAGCGCGTATCAAGTTGAAAGTTACAACAACAAATACAGACAGCTGATTTGTGAACCGATCGGATATGCGCGCGAATCCGTACCACACGCGTGCGAAGTCTACGTTTTGTACCCCATCATCGCAGCTCTGGCCGTCGTGGGTTATGTAGGACTACTTTATGACACCTAATTTCCCAGATTGACCTGGAAAATTAACTGGATGTGGAACAGCCTTCCCTGACATTTTGGGGGGCCTGTCCCCCACCTGACGCCTGTAAAACGTATCATGCTGTCTGGACTGTCCTTGCTATTTTTTATTTGAGACTAGTGTTTGGGGTCTCTAAGTCCGGGCCTCAGGCTACCCTTGCCTAGTATATCAATTTTCCGGAGACCCATACAGGCTATAGATCTCTGGCACACTCTGTGCCCCCATTCAGGCTCGACCTTCCTGAAAGTAACTACCAGGAATGTTTTGACTGGGTATACACTTTGTTGTTTGTTTACAATCATTCTTGGTACATCCTCCTAGAAGGTTAAAAAGACAAATATACGCCAGCCACCCTCCCTCAGGCTTGTTATGACATAAAATGCTAGCAAAATTTCTTTTTCAGTACGAAGGCCGAACTTTTTTCATTTTCACTTTGCTAAGGGTTAAGTCTCAAGGTACCGTCGGCCAGATCTGCACTGGCACGCGCTAGCATTGTTAGGGGCGTAACAGCAATAACACTTGATATCACATGATATTGAAATATACCATTCAAAATGGCAGCCCCCATGGTGCATCCGAGGTCGCGCTCTGGATCAAATAACGTCCAGTACGACGCTGAAGGGAACGAACTTGTCGTAAGTTGAACAGTGTGCAAGTAAAAAGTTTGTTTTATCACGTGCCAGTTTTAGTGACTGTTTGAGACTAACTTTTCCACATAAAATTACCCTGATTTCTTGTCGAACCTGTAGAGTAACGAATAGTGAAGAACTCCAATATTGCGTATTGTGGGTAGTAGTTGTGCGATAATTTTTTTCAAACGGGCAAATAGGCCGAAGTTAGTTTTCATCATTTTACTTGTGAAATGCTTACATGTTGTATTTTTCTCGTGATTCATTTGCAATTGAAGAACTTGACAAATGGTTTCCGAAGACTACTAAGGTTTCCAACTCAAGGATTTTTCCAGGCATATGCCAGCCTAGGCTGATCCTTTATAATTGCCCATTGCTAACACAGTTAGGCTAGGCCTAGTATCAGTATCATTAACGTAGGCACTAGCACAGTAACAGTAGGCCTAAGTGGTAACACTTGAGTTAGGTTATTGGCTCACAATTAATGGTGGCTAGGTACAAGTATAGAATACCCCACCAAAAATAAACCTCACCTCACCTCTGGAGGTGCATTCACAGTGAAGCCCAGACAAAGTAACAGAACAATGCCAATGAACAACCTTCAACCGGTCCGGCGGCCTTCTAGGCATCATCATTCAAATAGCTTTTTACATTTACCAACCAATAAGGACTGCTACAAATACAGTTTCTTTCCTCGGACCGTCAGGGACTGGAACCTTCTCCCCCAGAACATAACAGATCTCGAGGACCCCGAGCAGTTCAAGAGCGCAGCCTTGAGGATTCTCAGACGGGATAACTAATTTCATGCGCTCACCCAACCCTGCACGTTTGACTCCACCAGGACCATATTGGAAAGTTTGTTTTTTCGCCGCCGAAGATTAACACCAAAGGAAAGGCAGGATAAAAATTACGCCACTATCTGCTGTAGGCTAGGTGCGACAAATAGAAACCAGGCTGACAAAATACGCCAGAAATTTGGCGTGACTGCTTGAGTGCCACGCCGAAGATCTTCGGCGTAACATAAATGTTTTCCATACTGGCACCAGGAGTGTTGTGCAGTATTTATCCAGATCCAGATCCAGAACAACTCGCATTCATAAAGGGCCACTGTGACTGCGACTGCGCCTCCACTCAAAACTGGAGGCGTGGTGCACTTAGACACTGCAAAAAAACACAAACATGTTAACTCATTCCCAAAATAACAATCTTGGGGGACCGTGGCCACTGCGACTTCGCCTCCTAGTTTTCAAAAAAGGTGAAGTTTTTGACCGTGGCAGGGTATTCTATAGTTACTCCGGTGGCTACACTCAGAAGGTATGTTTTGTAGCCCTGGCCTAGTTGAAGGCCAGACCTGCCCTTCCCTCTCCCAACCCAGGTGCATTTCATGCACTATATCCCACAGTGCATTCCATGTCAGCCTTGTCAGGCCCACCATGAAGTTACACCAAGTAAAACAATGGAAAACGTAAGGTAAATTCCAACTCCATGCCGAAGATCATCAGATCAGAATGCATAGAATGCACCCTGGACTATATCATATGCCAAAGATATTTGGGATGATGGGAATCTCTTAACTTGGGGTATCAGCATGAGGAGTCACTAGAGTTGGCATACAACTGACCTAATTACAATATATTTTTTACTGCAAAGTAGTCCTAAATTAAAACTGCAGCTAGGAAACTTTTTGCTGCAGTGTGTTTCAACTTCATTTACATTAAATCTCACACAAATAATTATGACTATTCCCTGCCAGATAGGGTAGAATGTGTTTTAACTTTTTGCTTCCAGTATGATGAATGATCATTCTTCAGCAGGTAATGTAATTGTATATATATTGTGATGTACAGTAAATGACACCAGTGTTTTGTTGGCATGTGAAAGCTGACATCTCAGTGTACCTTCGGCATTGACCTTGCATGGAATACACCCTGGTTTGTCTCAAAATGTGCAGGGCTCTCAAGTCTCATTACATTGTACCTTTTAAGCCTGTGTGCATTTCATACACTATACGCAAAAGGTATTCAGTGTAGGTGAAGGGAACTGTTTGGTGTACATAGCGGAGTCAGGAGTTACTCGAATTGGCGTACAACTTACGTATTGACTATATATTTTGTACTGCAAACTAGCTTCACGCCAAAACCACAGCTACAAAACTTCTGCTGCAGTGTGTTTCAACTTAATTCACATTGACTTCCACACAAATCTATGATTATTATGATTATTCCTGCTTAAAATCTGACTTTAAAGTGAAGAGGTCAAAGCATTTTTATAGCATTGGAAATAATCTTTATTATACCACATGTATGTGTTATTTCATTCCCCTCTAGAGTCAGTCACCAGCATTTCATTTTTACAAGATGTAATACTGATAGTGGTATATAGAAATCAAATGCAGCATTTATTTGTAATAGGTTTTCAAACAGACACAAAATTACCTTAAAGATAATTTTATGTTGTTGTTGTTGTTGTTGTTGTTGTTATATTCAGGGCTCGAAATTCCCGCTGTTCCGCTGTTCCGAGAACAGTAGTTTTAGCGCCGGAACAGTAACTTTTGACAAGCCAATGTTCCGTGGAACAGTGTTTTCCCACAAGACGCAAATTGCAGATGTATGAATATACACACATCCTTATCTCTGATAAAGTAATCACACCGTGAATATAAGAAATCCCCGTAAATTTTGGCTTAAGTACGAAATGCAATCTCATTCCAGCTGTGATCAAGTGAAGCTGGTTACACTTGCACGTGTTATTTCCCTTATGCTGCATGGTAAACCTCTATTGTGGAAACGTGCATACTGAAGCAACGTTGTGGCAAAGGATAAGACGACTATTTCACGTAAATAAGCGGCGAGAAAATAACATCAGTATGTGCACTCCCATACAGTATGTTGGAGAACCCACTCATTGCTTAGCTATAGCAATAAACTGCAATACAGTGTAACTTTTTTGCCATCACTCGAATCCCACTTGCCTTGCCTGCTTTGTTTTGCATCAGTTCTGAGCATTTTACGTCCAGCCTCGGGACACTGAATGGAAGATTATATACTAACAATAAACTTACGCTTAAAAAACATGAACAAAAAGAAAATCAGGACATCCCACTGGTTAATCCCCATTGAATTTGAAAATTCACGCCCCCCCCCCCCCACATTTTGGTCCAGTAGGGCAGTCGTCAACTTGAATGCATTAAACAGCAATTTGTACCTCTGTACGTGTGCACGAACCCTATGTATGCCGAGGTACTTCGGAACAGTAAAATCTGATCCGGAACAGTAGTTTTGGAAAAAGCGCTGTTCCGTGGAACAGCGGCAAGAAAATTCAATTTCGACCCCTGATATTACACATACCTGTACTTGTACAGTACTTGTACATTTTTACTTTAACTAGAAAACTTCTAGTTGAAGTAATGCGATCGCAACAGCGGTTTTTGGCGAGGTGTTTGGAGTTGCTTTTGCTTTTTCTCGACCATTTTGTAAGCTATGGATCTGAAATTTAGAGAGGATGTGTAACGTTTCACACAAATTCTACCACTAAAATTTTGTGTTGATTGACGGTTATATGACATCTCTAGAGCTTATTTTCAATGTTTGGCCATAAAACCTATCTTCCTGTAGGGATTTTGATATTTGTGCCCGAAAGTTTGCACGCCAGTTCATGGGTTGTCCATGTTCGTATCTTCTTCAGACTTCAGGAATAATTGATATCGCGAGAAACGATGTTTTTAGGGGGCAATTTTGAATTGAAAATCGACTATTCTGCGTTGGCAAGATTTAAGCCTGATTGGAACAAAAAATAAAAAATTAACTGGTACCAGTTGCTGTAAAAGCTTGTCTGTAATCTTCTCTGCAAATTTCTTTTCATTTCAAGGAAGTATGTTGAAGAAAATCCGAAATGCAATATTTTGCCCTCTTTTCATCAGAAACAATCAATTCTGCTAAGTGCAAACACTTGTTTGGTATTTTGAAGCCAAGACCATCAAGACACGCCAAGCTAAATCATTTGAAATTCAGTTTTGCTGTATATTTCACGCAAGAATTGGCCATCTTCCCGGCCAATGTACCTATGATAAAGACAGAGGACTCCCTGGAGTAATCCATCTGTTTACATACAAAGCAAAGCTATACAAAGCTATGCGTTGTTTGCAATTTTGCTAGTGTTTGCTTAGGGTAATTTGAACCAGGGAACTGGTTCATTTCGAACAATGAAAATAGTACCTCACAAAGTGGACTCTGTTTGCTTATCTCCTCTTTGGGGCTTCCCAAACATAATTATGACTGAACAACAAATGTGCGGTGCAGCCTGCTACGTAGGCAATGACAATAGTCAACAATGGAGGGAGGCTGGGAGCTATTTCGTTGCCCCGGTTGCTTATAAACCATTCAATTTCCTTTCGAATGTTGTCTTTGCTTTGAAATGCTGTATCAATTTAAACTACAGGATTTTTATGACATTTGTGTGTAATTTTTCGTTTAGGATGTAATTTATATAATCAAATCAGGAATTACCAAAAATACACATATTTTTAATAAACCCAGGGTTTTGGGCTACCTGAAAAATCACTAGCCAAAGATCAGCCCTTCTCTTGTTAAGAAATCAGCTTGAATGAGATGCCATTGAAGGGCAGTAAATGGCTATTGACAAGTAGTGTTTTCGCAGATAGGCATACTGGGTGGATTGTCCAAGCAAAAGTGTCCGTCTTGAGAATATAGTGTCCCTTTTGTGAATGTCACCAAGTTAAAATTGTTCAGTTGTTGTCCAATAACCTTCCCATTGTTTTTATTTACCAAAATTGCATTTACACTGAGACACAGATCCAGAGGGGTTTTCCTGGCTGTAGCCCCCTTTTCTAGATGGTCCTAAAGCTGCTTGACAATATGTGGTGTTTATTTTAATTGCCAGATATCAGAAATACCAATCAAGTGCATTTCAAGTTTTTCCCATAGACCACCCCACTCCCTCTTTCCAGGCTTCGTTCAGTTGGTGCTCGCAGGTGCCGAATTTGCCCTTATGGAGTTAGTCCGGCCCCTCCCTTTTGTGCTTGAAATCCTGAAATCCGTCGAAGTTGAAGTTTGCGCCATTGGTGTTCTAGTTCTGTACTCGTGCTTAGATACTCATGGATTTGGACTCGTACTCATACTGGTACTCTGAGAGTTTGAAAGTCAGGTTATTCATACTGGTACTCATGGCTTTGTACTAGTACTCATGCTCTTGCTGGAGCCTTGTACTCGTACTCAGGAGTTTGTACGTACACTACAAGTCTACTTAGTACTGTACCCCTACCTTAACTTTCACTTTTTTCTTCAAAACCAATCACTCTCTGGTGCAAGTAATACCAAAAAACATGGTTATTTCGTACACAAAAATTGTGTAAACTAATCAGGGATGTAGCTACGGTGGTCGGCACTGAGCGGCCACATCCAGCACTGGATATTCCCGCCCGGCACTCCAGGCAAACGCACGTCTCCCCACCCACCACAAATCTGCCTACCAAGACCTAAAACTAGCCCCAAATTGACTCCCTAAAGTAAAATGAGGGAAAAATGAAAAATTAATGGCTGGAAAATGGGGTAGATGCCATGAGGTGGGATGAGGTGCTTTCCCAAGATCAGACAGTTACAGTTGGGACAAATTATGAGACAATTTAACAAATCAGAAAGATGGTGTACCTGTCATTCATGTTCCAAATTGCAGTTAAGAACCCTCCATTTATTCCAAAATAGAATGCAAACTTGTACATTTCATTCATGCAATACTTAGTTTCCAAAAAAAAAAAAATAAAGCTATGAAGATGAGCATTTTACTAAAAACTTTCATTATGTGACCTGTCACATATGTTTTTGTTCATTTTAGGTTTCAAGTTCCTTTGTGATGTATATCTGTTTGCAAGATGCAACTTTTTCTTGCACCTGTTGCATGAGTTTCACACATGACTCCAAAATACTCTGTGAAATTAAATTGGGCTCATTGAGTTGATATCGATTATTTTGTGACGAGTTTGAAGGGAATCATTGCATGACAATGCTTCTAATTAGCTTCATTGTTCGTGTTTCACTTCCTACAGTGACCAAAAATGTGAAAAATTGTAGTTTTTATGGGTTTTAAAGCTTGCAGTTCACCAAGCTTGCCTAAGCCCTTGATAGACCAGCCTTTTTTGAATAGAAAACACTTATAAACAGTTGTGACCTTCAATCACAGCAGCTGTTGGTTATAGGAGTTGCAAGCCTGCCAGTGCAGTTGGGATAAGCCTCACTCATTGGTTGTCTTTGAACAGGGGTTGCATATGATTAATAACTAACTGTAAAAAGTGTCTGGTCACGAATTTTTAAGAAATGATTATAATCATTAATTAACCTATCATTACCATTTTAGTTGTGTGTCAGATGTGCAGAATCTCTTAGTTTGACCATTTACTATCAAGATGGGAGTAAACCTCAACAGGTGTTATAAAAGATCATGAATTACATAAACCAACTCAATGTGCTCCTTTAAAAATGTACCTTCAACAAAAGTTTATGACCCCCTCGATGGCTTGAGCACCAAGATGCATTTCTAATTTCATGGGGCATTATAAGTAGCCACATCAACTGAACCAATCAGATACTGTCAGTGAGAAAAGAGCAGGTCACATGCTTCATGTAGACTTCATGCTGTACAGCTTTGTGAGGAAGTTTTAAACTCATGTATACACAGTCTAACTGATTGATGCATGCAAATCTGAGCTGACTGCCAGTTGCATGTCAGAACATGTAGAACAAATACATGGATGCTGGGCTCAAGTCAAGAACACACTGGTATTAAAGTAGGTTTTTAGAGGGCAGACAGACTCAGATTTGGGTAAACTTTCCTTTGTGGTGCTTCTAATGACCGTTCTGTTTTTTTTTGTCAGGCTGATGTTCGAGAAGATGAGGAACAAAATGTAAAGCTTCAAGAAACAATTGAACTTTTGTTAGCTGCTGGTTATTTCAGGGCAAGAATAAAGGGTTTATCTCCTTTTGACAAGGTATGGTTATTAACATACAGTATTCACAGTAATGGTAGGCCCACATGAGTCATGCATTGGGAACCTTTTGACAGCCTCTGGTGTAGCATGTGAAAATGTCTAGTGCATCTTGCAATGTATTTCATTTATATTAACAGTAAACATTGTGGTCTGTTGGTTGAGTAACTATTTCAGTCTTGTTTAAATTTTTATGTGACTCATTACACATGCATATAATAAAGTGTATAACCTTTGTAGATCACCACCATCTTTCAGCTGAAATCATTTATGCGTTTTTATTCAAAATGGTCATTGAATTTTGGGGTTTAGCCTTTCCACTTTCCAGCTGGGCATACATTTTTTACTTGCATTAAGTTTTACAGTATACTGTATCATGAGCATAGCTCCCTCCATATGGAATAAAAGGCTGGCTCCATACAATGCTGCCTTAAAGGGGCATGATGTGTAAATTGTGTCATAGTTGCATGTACTGAAAACTTTTTTAGCATTCTTAAGCCATTCACTTTCTCAAAGAATCTGTACAATACATAGCAACAAGAGTTTTGAATGTTTAATATATCATAGATCAAACTTTGAAATTTAGGGTGAACAAATTCTACAAAGCAGGAAATTTCTTTTAGTGAGAATCTTATTTGTTGCAAATAAAGTTACGTGCGTTTACTGTGGTAGCCACCTAATTTAAAACTATACACATGAATCATGTCTTTAAATGTGTAAATACTTTCTGTACTGCCAACACAATAATTCCTTGCAAGACCTTAAATGTGGCCCTGCTAAAGTGGACTTCCATAAGTCTTTGTAAAAAAACTGAAAGTGAAACAAACTGTATCTGCTTTCTTTACCTTGAGATCATCTTTTAAAATTTGGAAGACAGAACACCAAGTGGTGCTTGATGCAAAATCATGCCCTGTCAAGCTAAGAAGACTAGAATCGCCCTTGTCAGATGTCAATTCATTTCAATCATTATAATCTCAGAAAAGGTATCAAATCTTTTTGCAGGTTGTATAAAAACTGATGCTTCCTTTATGTTGGTTTTCTTGTTTACCTGATGGACTTGGTAAAATGTAAAAGGTCAACTTGTTATCTGTTTTAGGTTGTTGGTGGTATGACCTGGTGCATCACTACTTGCAATTTTGACGTAGATGTGGATTTACTTTTCCAGGAAAATTCAACAATCGGACAAAAAATGTGAGCCCTATGTGGTATTTTATTGTCATTCAAAATGTTTTTTCATTACTTCTAAAGCAAAGTACTCAGGGAATTATCCATATTTCATCATTTTCACATGTTTTATAGGATAAATGACTTTTTAATGAAATCCAGCATTATTGCATTTGGCATTACCGGTCTGAAGAAAAAGTATTGTATGCTTGTGAGAATGATGAAAAAATGTTTGATACTGAATTAAGTACTCAGACAGTACTCCAACTGGCAAAGCACTAAAACTGGGTAACAGGTTGAATACAGTTAGTACAAGGACCACAGGAAACAAAGAACTGTGATGACAAGTAACCTTTTTGTTGAAATACACATCATATAATTGCAATTTGAGTATAGACCCTTTTCCAAAAAGCAGTTGTAAAGGATTGTTGTACAGAGTTTTGGTGTGTCTTGTTTTTGTCAATGGCATTTCCTGTTTCCAAAAAAAATGCATACGAAAACTCTATCCCACAATCCTTTGTAATTGCTATTTGGAAAAAGGTCTATTAGATACTGTAATGATGTTTTTCAGTGGCTGTATATAGTAGTGGGCTTGGCTTGGCTTTGCATTTGAGAGGACCTGGCAACAAATCCTGGCGAAACCACTTGAGAATTTTCTGGTTACTCTAGACTGCTTGGTTAGCAGGGCTATTTGCCCTAAAATGGAGGGTATTTCAAGTTAGTGAGTTAAAGGGGGTTTTTGGTTGTCAGACACAGGAAATGAGCAGAATACTCCAGTCCTTTCAGTCTAAAGAAGTCTAAGGGTACACATATGTCCATCGGATGGGGACATTAACGTTGGTCCTGGGAACAGGATTGGGATGATTTTATACAGCCCTGCATATTTATCCTCTTATCACTTGGTCGTAAGCGGAAGGGTACTCTTATTAGTGTCCATCCACAATCCACCTGGTATAGAGGTTCTCCACTGACATCACAAATACATGTGACAATGATGAAGTCAGCCATCTAGGACATCAAACTTATCCCCAATATTTTTGTAACCTGTGTGTACTTTTGTACCCTGCATACAAAAGTATTGGTCAAAGCTTAAAATGTTTAGTACCTTCTTTGTAAAGAATGTTTATTTGGTAGTGGCTAAAATTTGTTATGAAGTCGTCAAGGAAAATTACAGGGCCCACAGTTTATTATAGATTTCCCCAAAATATGCAGCGTAGAGGTAGATGGGTTTCTTGGGACCTGCAGAAGAAACATTGAACTCCAAGTCCACATACTAGATTGGGCAGTGTTCACTACAGATTCAGTGAGGGACATAAGTTATTACTATAGAGCATTTTTTTATGTGATTGGTACAAAGCATGGAATGTAAACCCATCACATGAAGCCTACAAGCAGACCTATGCTTATATGTGCATACAATCAATCCCTAGCAGTTTATGTAGGAAAACTTCCTTTGAAATGAAGGAACAAAACATTTTACACTTTGACAGATACTGTGTATATACATTGTAGTTGTTGTGTGTGCATGAAGTTTGACCTCCAGAATGTGTGTCCACAATGGAGTTGTTGCGTGGGTAGTACAGTAAGTTTGATGTCCAAAATGGAGGCACAGGTAAGACCAGGACCATTATGAAGTCATGTGAAGAAGCTTTCAGGGTTGGTGATGGCTATGTGACCCTTAAGTGGCTATACCTAGACCATAGAACCATCCCTATAAGATAAAAATATACTAAATGTGGTTAACTTTTAAAATTATTACAAAATAAAACCACCTGGGAGAGACTTTACAGATCTGTGGTTTCATTGTCAAGGTAAACACTTTTAAGTACCTGTACAGTCCTTAACAACTAGTTGTTGGCACTACTTGATGATGTAATTGCAATGCCATTGTCTATAATTTTTATTTTTTTTACTGTTCTTGTATTTTTTTTTTTTTCATTTTTTCAAATTATCATTTCCTAGTTCTTTGACTGAGAAGATTGTCGCAGTTCTCCCTAGAATGAAGTGTCCACATAGAATAGAACCCCATCAGATCCAGGGGCTGGATTTCATTCACATCTATCCTGTCGTGCAAGTAAGTGAAGCAAAAAAGTGTCATCTGTAGGGTCTAGCTGGAAAGTCATCTGCATCATTTAGATTAAGGACTCATGTTTGAATTAGTGCTGTTGTTTGTGTAGCAGCATGTGCTACATGTTTGTGTAGTAGTATGTGCTATATGTTTGTGTAGTAGTATGTGCTACATGTTTGTGTAGTAGTATGTGCTACATGTGTGTTTAGCAGTTTGTGCTACATGTTTGTGTAGCAGTATGTGCTACATGTTTGTGTAGCAGTATGTGCTATATGTTTGTGTAGCAGTATATGCTGCATGTTTGTGTAGCAGTATGTGGTACACAAAATTGATTGTGTGCGGTAACTTTTCATTTTTGTGTAGCAATTTTTGCTTTGAAGCTACTTAATTCTCTTGTAATGTCTGTATAAATTGGTAATCACAGTGCATGGCATTTTTACTGATACATTAGATCTCAAGAATTAGATGGCATGTGCCAACAATTGTGTCAAATTATGTGATGTGATACCAGCCATTTTGAATGCTGATTAGGAGTTAATTAGTTCTGTGGACAATTGGAAAGTAATAGCAACAATGACAAAACAAGGAAAACCACAGAAAAGTCATTTCCATGTAAATACAAACAAATTGGAGAAAAAAATGAAAAGATCAAAAATGCAAACGTGGAGGTAGCATTTCAAAAAAGACGTGACTGTTTTGGATTTCATCTGAGTGATGCACTTGGATAAAACAAAGAGAAGTAGGAAATTGACTTTGATGAAATAATCATGGCACTTAAACTTTTTAGACCATTAAAAAATCATGGCACTTAACCTTTTTTAGACCATGAAAAACCCCATAGCACTTAACATTATTAGATGACAAAAAAATTGTGGTTAGACAATGGAAAGTAACAAAGAGCTTGACCTTTGAGAACATGGACATCTTACCACTCTAGTATAGCTCTCAAATCCGATAATCCCAAGTATATACAATGTTTGTCAAATAACTATTCTTGTTGTATGCATCAGTGAAGTAAAAGCTGCCAATCAAGACTGGTAATATTAATCACATAAGGTTTGAGGTATTTTAGTAATGAGGTGCTTATATATGGACAGTGGACCATCCAGTGAAATACATTGTTCTGGTAGACTATAAATATCAGTGGATTGTCTTATAGCTTGCACAACTTTATATCCTTATTCTAATTCAAAGTTACATTTAGTTAAATGTAATGAACAGTACATTTACCTAAAAATATGGAGAATTCAAAATAACACCAAAAAAGTCTAAGGATTTTTCAGGAAGAATGAAAAGGAAAATGTAAAATAAAGAAAAGAAAAACATCTGAAATATTTAGCTTTGTGTTAAGGCAAGAACGGAAATGCCAGACCAATTACACTTGACCAATTAATCTTACATTTGAAAAGTGTTGTCATGGTTTCTTAAATAATAGTTGTAATTATGAATTTTTTTAATGAAAGTGGAATAGATATTTGTATGCTTTATGCAAATTATTTCTACTTGCCAAATAGAAGGAGGTGGGTACTTCTTTAATGATTGACCCTACTTGTTTTTTATCAACAGTGGTTGGTTAAAAGAGCAATAGAGACGAGAGAGGAGATGGGAGATCAAATTAGAGCTTTCTCAGTCTGGCAGTTTAACAAACATCATCAAACCCCAGAGGTTAGTAGAAGAGGGTGTGATGCATCATGGGAAAAAGGAGGTAGGATGAAGGCCCACAACCAGGTTGTCAGGCAGGGATGGTCGCTTTTCCATTCAAACAGAAGTTGAGGTAGAATTTGTGATATTTGAGTGAATTTATAAATGTAAACATCATCAGGGGAGGGGTGGGGTGGTCATGTTGTCTAAAGAGAGGTTAGTTTGTGAATTTTTTGAGGATAAAATGGTTTCAGATGCTGACTAGTGCAACATTTTGCAAATTATGAAGTAAATTTATGTCCAGGAGTTGGCTCAAGTATATTCCTGAGTTGGGGCCATCCTACCTGATGGTCCCCCTCTGTTCATGGGCCTGAACTGGATCTTGCAATCTAATGATCCTAACCAGTTTATTTCATTTGTGACCATTGATGATATACTGCAGGTCAGTTGTTTCTCCCCTTCCCTCTCCCATGAAACCTGATTGGCTCCTTGTCAACCATACTGGTACCCTAGGCATGGCATATGCAGAACTGTCCATGGAAATTGGGTTCTAGAGTGCAATTTTCTGCAGTATAGGATGTTTGAGATGATAAATTTTCTGTTCTCAGTCCCTGGTTGTGGGGCTGAGGTTAGCTTTGGTCAGCACCTCTTTTAAAAAATTCATAGGTCTGCCCTGCTTGCAGGGAATAATTTAGTGATCAAAATTTGCGTAGCAATTTGGAGGCTTCTGGGCTTCTTTGTCACAAAATCATTAAAAACTGTAATACTTTATATAAAAAATCTGGCCCCCTGTGGGCTGGGGGTTGTAGAATATGCCCACGGTATTTCCGACCTGTCATAAGAGGCAACTAAAGGGAAGGACTTTGCACCATATTTAAACTTTGCTTGACACTATGTAACACATTTGTGTTGGTGTGTTGTTAAATTTCATTTAATTAACTAACAAATATATACAAAATCTGCTACATAATTTTGCATTTGTGTAGCAATTTGTCCATCTTGTGTAGCAAAATGTGATGCGATACCAGATACATTATTCCCTGTGCTTGTGTTGTACAAATGTGTACTTTAAATGATGCTGTAATTGTCCAATTGTATTATCAGAAAAATGTTGCATTTTGGTGAACAGTGTACAAGAGTGGCATGGATGATGAGTTTATAATAGTGCAGTACTGACTGATTCAAAGGTAATAAACTGCCCACAACTTGGCAAATCATTGTCCTGATAATTTTGTAAAGTGTGTACCACATTATAAGTTTCACTGCCTAGTGTCTGTAGTGTACCTGGTGGATATTGATACTGTCACAGGGGCAATTTTCATTTATTCATTACTGACTTTTGAAAACACATGAGAGGGTTGATTCAGGGAGAGCCAACAATTGTTTCAATTCCCATGCAAGGATGTAATGATAATTTTGCAGATTCTCCAAGATAAGACTTAGACTTTTCATGTTTGATCAGTTTGTTCAATGGAAGGTGTCTTTGTTTTGCTTCCTATGTCTTGATTTTTAAGACATTTCATTTTTGCTTTCTCCATGGAATAGCATGACTTTATGTAGATATAAGCCAGTTCAGAGTTACCATTACATTCTAAAGGTCAAAGGTTATAGCAGTATCCGGTCTTCTAATGAGTGAACGCTACTGTAGCAACGCATAACACCATTTGCACATCGTGTGACTTATGATTGCATTCTATACCCATATGAACTTTGACCTGAAGAGACTGCACATGTGCAGTAACAACTAGTTACATCTATATTTTGATGTAACTGTATGTCTCCATAGTACAACATGACTTTACATCTATATTTTGATGTAACTATAAGTGTTTCTTCCTGACAATTTTAGGATGCTGAATTCGAACAACAAAAACCATCCTCTGTGTCTTCTGTTGGAAAGATGAAGGATGTGTACCGACCACAGAGAAAGTATCGTAGAACAGAAACCCATAAACTGAAGGATGAGGAGAGTAGGATTCAGTCAACACTTCTGGAATATGGAAGGTAACATGAAATGGATTAATACATACATTCAAGGCACTGGATGCAACAGATCAAAGCCGTGTAAAACGAAATAAAATACAAAAGTAGAGATGGACAGTAAATAACCATTGAGGAGCTTTTCTGATGTTTCATGGAAGTATCTTCCATAGTACAGGACCTGCAACAGAGAAAGCCATATTATCACAAACTTTATTTTTTTATTGTATATTTTCTAGAAACTTCTCATAAGATCATGTTATTAGTTTGATGGTTATGATATTCACATTCTGTGGGGAATATACTCAAGAGCATTTCTTGATGCTCCACATTCCCCACCTTCCCCTCACATTGCTGGTGAAATTGAAACTTTGATATGATGTGTGTATTCTGTATCTCAAACTAGCAAGGGATCAGGTGATGGATTTTTGTGAGATAATGTTAAAAGAGTCAGGCATGAAATGCTGTAGTGTAGTATACTATTCATTCAGTAAATAAGCCAGCCATCACCACATTTTTGGTAAATTGTATTTATTTTGAAATTTTACAGGAGACACGGTGTAAGTACACTGAGTCGGACTGACAAGGAATCTGAGAAAAATAATAAGAAGAAAGCCATTGCAGCTGGCCTGCACGGTGGTGATGGATCTGAAGAGAAAGATCTTGAGGAGATGAGGAAACAAGAAGAGAAGAAAATACAATCTCTGATGAAGGGACTATCAGTAATGGATACTGAAGAGGTATGTTGGTTGTCTTAAAATTATGACCTGCTGTCAGAATTTCTTTTTATAGGAAAATACTATTTTACAAGGGTAGGTATTTACCTTTGCTTCACCTGTCATAACAGGATACTTATGGGCATGGGAGTCACAGACTTTTGCTATTGACAATCTGGTATTTCAAATGGGAATGCATTAGTAGATTCACACTTGGCTGCTTCAGGTGGTTAATAGTTCCAGGCATTGATAACCCTTTGACATGAAAATAATGTTTCCTAATATTCATTCTTCAGCCCTTGGTAATCTTCAATTGTTTGTGTGATTTTCTTAAGGAGTACAAACGTATGTTAGGGGGAGGGATGGGATTAAAAACAAATGCATGCACATCTTTTTAAAATAGAACAAATGACAGTAATTTTTTACCCAAAATCATCATTTTTTGCATTTTTTATTAGGCTCTGGGAGGGGGTCTGAAGAAAGAGTATGGTTTGTATCCTGGTGAATATGAGGGCAAAAATTGATTACTCGTAATGATAATTTCTTTTGAACAGCGGCAGAGAGATTGAATGTTGTATCCTCAGTTGGTGTATTCATCAATCAAATGCAGAATAAATTTTCTGGTTGTGTACCTCCTATCTAGGTATAACCATGAAGCTAGAAGACTGTAGAATGTTGGTGGTTCCTTAAGTCAGTCTGATTCATGGATTGGTGGGTGTATGTGACGTAATCTGACATAGTTTAGTGTTGAAGTACATGACAAGTATACTAGTCATATGCACAGGATAAGATTTTGCATGACGAATATACTTGTCACATACTGTTGACTAGTGAAAGGTGTAGTCTACAAAGAGTGTAGTCTACAAAGACTACTTTGACATTACGTTGAAGTCAGAAACAGCAATATTTCTTTCTTCTCTTCATCCCTTATCCCTTACAGGGTCGCATTGCAGCTAGCATGGTTGGATCAATTGTTGGAATTCAGTCTGATGAAATTGAACAGATAGCATCAGAATATGCTGGCAGGGTAAGAAAGAATTTATACAGTGGTGCAGGAGCAAGGAGATGGGTTAGGGGTTGGGGTAGAACTCTAAAGTTGTTTTAGGAATGGGGAGGGGGTGCTATGTGCCTCAGTCTTGACTGATATTGTAATATTTAATATGCAGTAATATTAAAATTTGATTACAATTTAAAAAAGGATACAAGTTTTACGTTATCATAATAACAAGGATGAAAACTATGATCTTAGTATTAAATTGAAATAGTGCTGTCTTAGTTATTTAGTGTGTAATGGAAGGAGGACTTATTGAAGATTTAGCTCAAGCCCACCTTTTATTAGAACCAAGTGAAGAAACTTGCTGGAAGTGTCCATTGTTTTTGTTCTGTTAGACAATTGCATCACACCATGTGATTGAGGATTCCAAAGTGGTAGTCATATCATACTGTGATTATCACTGTAATTTTGCTGCACTCTTTATTTACAGTGACTGAAAAGTATATTGCCGTGTTATGTGATCAGTAAAACTTCATGGTTATGTGCATAATATACTCAAATGTTATGTAGTATTTATGCAACAGATCTGCTATTTCATTATTTGAAAACTGGGCAGAGGGGGAAACTACATTTTTACAGACTTTTCTTGAGGTTGGAGTTGGATGGTTAAAGTGTACTACCTTGCATTTCTGAGGTCAACAGATCAAATGTGGACAACTTCCTGGAAAATTTCTGGCTGTCCTAGTTTGGCTTGTTCAGCATGTGTGATTGCAGTGGTTTTTCGAATTAGTAATGGGATACCTAGTCGTCTAACTTGGGAAATGGTTTATACAAGACCTTATCTGCTTAAGGTGTTGCTTAGCTCAGCTGTCAAGTCAAGCATGGTGCAGAGAAGAGGGTTCACTATAGAGATCTTGGTGTGTTTGGGAAAGTTGCTAAAGACTGGGATTCACTGTTGGGTTACTAAAATGGTGGTCCCAGGGGTGAGTAGTACAACCCTGCCTCATTACCCTCTAGGCAGTATCTGAGAAGAAAGAAAGGAATCATGCTGGTGGCACTCCAAAGTCAAAGGGTCCTCGATGAGCCCTAGAACTGGTAAAGGGACCTTCATGAGCCCTAGAACTGGAAAAGGGTCCTTGACAGGGGTGAGGCCAGGATTTGCCCGATGGGAGCCAGCAACCCCATGCCCGACAAGGGTGACGAGTTGCCAAAAGTGAAACGTAGCACGCCGAAAAATTTTGACCTTTTGCAAAAATTTGAAAATTTTGGGAGTGTTATTGAAAAAAATTTGAAAAAATGGGTTGTTTTTACTTAAAAGAGGAAAATTTGGGGTCTTTATTGAAGAATCTGCCCTTACTATGAGCAAAATCATGCAGTTCGTCAGGCAACTGAGGGTTGTTGAGATTACATATTATATCATGTATAGATTAAGCTCCCAGACGAAAGTGGAAAATTTCCCTGACAGGGCCAGCCTACAGTGATGGGGGGGCCATGTCCTCCCTGCCCCCTATTAGTGCCACCCTTGGTCCTTGATGAGCCCTAGAACTGGTAAAGGGTCCTTGATGAGCCCAAGAAGTTTCCTAACCTTGAATGCATAAAAATTTACTTCTCAATTTAAATGGCAATGCTGACAATGGCTGTTCAGTTATTTTTGTGCATGGATCATTTTCTCCCTGTAGCAATCAGAGCTTCAGCTGGGAGATGCTTCTGAGAGGATGGGTGGGGCACAGCAGCACCAGAGAATGGTAGCATCTCTCAACAAGCAGATTAAAAACCAGGAGAAGAGAAAAGAAAAGGTAAAACAGTTTTCAAGAATTAGTTGGTCTTTTAAATATGCATAGTGGTTTTAAGTAAACTCTGAAAAGTTCAATGACATTCATTGACTCTTCATCCTTATTGATATGAGAACCCTGAAAAAGAATACTCTTGACCCCAATTTAAGTTCAGTATGTAGAATAGGAACTTAAAGCATTTTGGTGAAATTTTCACACGATTGCCTTGATTGGTTTTCAAGATGATAGAAGTTGATGCTTTCACATTTTATTCCAAAAGTTAATTTGCAGCAAGCTGGTGTGATGTTATTGCTTCACTCAAATGAGCAGTGTTTTTTAAATTTACAAAAATCTGTTTCAGTCATATTGAGAATATATTTCAGGCGTTGAAATTTTGTAAACTACACAAACTCCCAACCTTCGAACCCAAGGTTAAAACAATATGCTTGCTTCAAGTTCAGTTTTTGTTAGAAAATATGAACTTTGCCTTGTGATTTAAGTGATGCTCTTTTCACATTTTACATTCTCTTCAGATTTCCTCAAGCCATTCAGAGCTTAAAACATCGTATGAAGAAGCCCAGGCTAAACTTCAAGAGGTTCAGGCTCTCTCTCAAAAGATAAATAATGAAATGCAGAAATTAGAGGCAATGGAAACAGAGGAGAATAAAGAGTAGGTTTTAATTTATATAGAGGGATTTCAGTCATGTGACTTTAACCAACTAGACACAATTTTGAAGGGCAAGATCAGGCATCTTTTTTGTTTTGAATGGCAAGCATCCATTGTGTCACAGTAGTATCTATGGTTCTGCCGTGCGCGTGAGCCGTAAATTCGCTTACTGCGTGTGTTTTTTGCCCTTCAGTGCCTGGGAATCCATTGCACGTGATGTCATTACATGAAATCCCTTTATAAGTTTTAACTGCTGCAACCTGAGGTCAAGAGGCTGCTTTAATGGGCTGTTTTCTTGTCCAAGATGGTTGAAATTCTCCAACTCAGTTTACTTCTAGCCCCTCTTCCAATTTGAAAGATATCAGTCTTTGGCACCTTCCAAACAAATGCCTCTGGATTAAATTGGTGTGCAAGGCCATATTCTGCAGAGTAGCCCTGTCAGCTGTGCAATGCAGACTACATGTTTCATTTCACTGATCTGCACACATCTTCATTGACCAATCAGTGTGGTTCAGTTTTGAGGGCACTGTTTAAATTCATGTCAGTCAATGCAGCCCACCGGTTACTAAGTTAGACTCACATGGTTGCCTAAGTATGTATGGGTAATGCAATAGCTACAGTACCTCAAAATGCTGATTATCCTGCAATGTGGAGATGCCTGTAATGCTTTGTTATGATGTAATTACTGTTATGAATGGCAACAAAAACCCATCATTAAAGTCAGACATTCATCACCCCAAATACATTTTAGGTTTGGGGCAACTAGACTTATCAGGTGGTGGCAGCATTGTTTTTGACATTGAAGTGGGCAGATTCAAATTATACCTTTCAGATATAAGCCATTCTGAGTGGGTTATGATTTTTGCAGATTTCAGTTAGTGGTTTTCATAGCAGAATATGGCTTTGAGTAATTTATCTGGGAGATACTGAGGACAGTTTACTTTTGTAACTTGGATTAAGAAGTGACTAAGGTGGTTGAATTTGAATTTGGCCTGGCCTTTATAGCTACTTTCATGTCAGTTGCTATGACATTGGAAGAATGAGGAAATGAATGTGGAGTTGAGTGTATGTAGACATTCACTAATGAATGGTATTCAGTTTTGTCTGGTATTGGGGCTGTTTCTGTACCATGATGCTTTCTTTTATTTTTAATATACCTTAATAAAGCTCAAACTTGAATGGTTCATTCTCATGTCGATGAAAGTGCTTTAATCTTACCATTTGAAAATTGCTCAGAATTTTTCAAAATACATATCTGGAGCTATTGTATTAAGATTATCCAATTTTTACATAAAAACTAGATAATTATTTTAAATTTTTTGGGATTGATATTCTTTTTAATCATTGGAAGGTACTTGAAAAGTGCTTGGTTTTCTTGTTCAGAAAACAAGTAGAAATCTTAAATTTTGATACTGTCATGATAAATGTAATGGGGATAATGTATTTAAAGGAACAAAGTTTGGAGATGTGGTCTTAAAAGGGGAGTAAAGTAGATGCTAAAAATTACCAAGCAAGAAGATGGAATGATGATTATTTATGTGGTATCAAAAAAAAAAAAATGTTTGTAGCTAGAAATAAGAGTGATGACTCTACCATTGGTGGGTAACAATCTGAAGATATGTATATGTTGCTAGATTTGGAAATATTTCCTAATTTGATTATTGACTTTCCTGGTGTTTATAAAACATTTGTGGCACGTAGAAGTTTCACACTTTTGCTAGCACACTTCTTATTTGGATTTTATTCTCATAACAGAGTTCTAGCAGTCTTGAGAGGATTAGTTGCCAAAAATGAAAGTCTGAAGAAACAGGAGCAAGAATTTAGAGCTCAATGCAAGGTTTGTTGAACTTTGTATCTCATATTCAATATCATCAGTGTTGTTAGTAGTGGGGTGCTGATTCCAGACAATACTATCTTGTCAAATTACTATAATTATTTTAATAACGATTGTAACGTTCCTTTTATCTCTTATGCAAAGTATCGTTAACTTAATATGGTCAGCGTTGCTGCTAGTGCTTTGCAGATTCTTGACAATATAATCCAGTCATTATGTTCATAGGATCTATTATACTAAGTTTCCTGTAAAAAAGGCAACATTCCTTGATGACTAGAAGTCATGTCAAGTGCATTTGTTAGATTACCAGTTCCTTCTTTCTTGTGTGTCAGTATTTACAGGGTGTTCTGTCTTTGATTAATCAAAGATCTACTTCAGGTTTCTCACAATAAAACAATAAGTGAAAACATTTTGTAAATTGCAGTCTTACAAGAGGAAACCAAATGGTTAATGAATTAGTAGTTGTGATTTAATCTTTTCTTTGCAGAAATAAAAATGCTTTTCTGGTCACTTATTGTCCACATCAGGGTGGACCAATAGGCCTCATCCAGCACTTGTGCCTAGTGTTCGACCGATCATCTGTTAGATAATCGGCATCGGGCCGATTATCGCACAATCGGTAAATAATCGGCATCGGTAAAATTTTGTCCTTCAACCGATTACCACCACCGATTATTTGAAAACTGGAAACAGGGCTAAAATAAACTTCAAAGTTTCTGCAAAAATGTTTATAATTCTCCAAAACACGCATTTCTTTAAGTTCCCGCCCAAAATATCAGCACTGATACTCACAAAACTTGCAACATTTTAAGCTCTCCAAATGATAGCCATCATCGTAATTGTTGCCGTAACTCTCAGTGCAGCACAGTTCAGGTGCGGGAAAGGGCACACAGTATTGCCTAGAAGGTGTGCATGCCGATTGTACTACAGGAAGAAATGACTTCGCGCTACGTTTTTTCAAGTTTCAGTGCAAACCACATCATCTGTACACGTTTGGTGCACGTACTGTACTGTAGCAACTTTGGAAACCCGAGGCTTATTATCCTGCATAAATTATGCCACTTCCCACATTCTTTTCGTTAAATTTTTTATTACCTATGACCTGCACATGCGCACACGTAACTGCCATACAGTTCTTGCGAAGTTGAAGTTCACCTACGAAAGCACACCAGTACAGTGTGTAATACGTAATGCAAGGCTAAGTGCATTGCTTGCGCATTTACGTAGCATGTTGGTCATGAACTCCGTCCGTGCTCCTAACTGATGAACGAAGGGAAACGGGCCCTGTGTTAAATTCATGCTGGAACGGCAACAGTTTTTCGATTACGGGACTTTATCGGGAATTAGTTTTACGTTTCATTTGGAGAATCTTTTACAGGAGATGTAAGTGTTGGGCAAGACGCATTACAAAAAATATATCCATATCGTTAAGGGAGCATGGGATGATTAAATCAAGCAAATTGAGTGGAATGTTTAGTGGCCCCGAAGTGCCAATGTAGTTAGATTTTTTTTGCGTAAATCTGGGTGGATAGGCTACTATATAGCACTACTACAGTCCAGTACAGACCTTTGCACAGAATCTTACGACATGATCGGTGGATAGAACTACTGTAGGTATAGCCGTATATAAGCCGACAGACTCTTTGGCTAACGTTAAGCTGTGACATCGTACGAAAGCATGTATTTATGGTTGATTTTTATCATAGTATTTGGAAAGGAAATCCTTCAAAAACATTTAATATTCTACTCGTAGATCGTAGGGAACTGTTCTTAGTCGTTCATCTCCAGTGTGAAGGTTATGTTATGGTGTGTGTACAAAGTTAGAAATATGCGACAGACGGCGAGAAAACATGACCTTCCTATACATGTAAATAATCGGTGATCGGTAATCGGCATCGGCCCGATTGTGTAATTGAATAATCGGTAATCGGTGATTACCGATTATGGCATAATCGGTCGAACACTACTTGTGCCCTAAATGTAGTCACAAGTTTTCTTCATTGGTATCATAAATTTTGTGGCGCCATAATACCAGTGTTGTAACGAGTCACTCAATTTTGCAGTCGAGTCGAGTCACTTACTACTTTCAGTGTGACTCGAGTCAGTGACTTGAGTCACTGTAGTATTTCTACGAGGAAAATTACGATACACTTGCTCAAGTCATTTCCCTATTGAAAATTAGTGACTCAAGTCATGACTTGTTACAACACTGCATAATACCACCATGAAAGATCAGCCATTCTGTAGAGCAACAATGGTCAAAGTGATTGTTTTTGCAAAATTGTTTTAAAATGGTTTACCAGTTGTTTGCCTTAGATACCTAATAGTCAAGGTTTGGTGGTTCTTACTGATACATTGTTGTTGCTGAGTGTGTAATGGTGGGGACATTTGAACCAAAGATATATATCCTCCAAGAGTTTTAATACCTTTCATCATCATTGTAAAGGTGGGTTTTCCATCCAAGAGCAGTGTCCCATTTTCCCATCTGAAATGATGTTTCAAGCAAACAGAATGCAAATTTAGTCTAAATTGTTGAGTTTGTTAGCCAGCCACTCAACAAATTTGTCTTCACTTAAACTAATTGGTCTTCAAGCCTGAAATTATTACTTTTTTTAATGGTTTAAATTTCGCAGGAGGAAATGGCCAAACTCAAACAGCAAATTGCAGATTTGAAAGAGTCAGCTGGAGAGGGTACAGGAGAATTATCTGAGAGAGATCAGCTGATTGCCAAGCAGTACCAGGCAGATCAAGAAAAGTTACAAAAGATTCGATTATTGCTGGTACGTAGCTATTGCACGTGTTCTCAAACTTTGTGTATCATAAACCAAATAAAAACCCCTGGGATTCTGAGTCTTCAAATATTTGCCAAAATTTTTTTCTATAAAACATTGGTTTGGAGATAAACCAAAGAGTGGGTCATGGTGATCACAAGTTTGAGAACCACGGATTTCAGAGGAGCAATGACTAACTCCACCTTTTGGTTCATTTCTGTATTTCTTTTTTAAATTTTAAGCTGCTTTTGCATTACCTTAAACATATTTAGGAACCCCAAGTATCCGCTTTCTCAGTTGGTTGCTTCCTTTTGATCAGCATGAATTCAGACAATAAATCTTATGCATATCATGGCACAGAACAAACGTGCCCTCTGGCAGAGGTAAGTATGGATTATTGCAACTTGCAAATGGAATGGATCTTGTGAAAAACAAACAAAATGACCATTTGCAACAATGTTAGTGTATTGTTCTTTTTGTCATGACTCCAAAATTTTTTGGGATTAGCAGGATCAAAAGGAGCAATGCAGATGAGTTTTATCTACCCCAGGACTGGACAATAACATTCAAATGATGCATAAATGCTTAATCCTGTTGCCTCGTGTTTACTTTTCTGCATGCCCCCAATCCCCCCCCCCCCCCAAAAAAAAAATAAAAACAAAACACCACTTTGTCCCACAATACTAACACAGCTTGGTGTATTGTTTTGCTACAGGCTCGAAAAAATAGAGAAATATCTCAACTGCAGCGTAAAATAGATGAAGTGCCTTCCAGAGCTGAGTTGACTCAGTACCAAAGAAGATTTGTAGAACTGTACAACCAGGGTAAGACATTGTCTTTCATAGTACTGTTTTAGGCTTCAGGGGTGCAGTGTGGACCCTGGGGATCTTATCACATATATTGATTTTTTACATCAAGTGAATAAGTTTATTATAATGGAAGAGTTAATTAATTCTGTAGCTTTTTGTTATGATAGAAAAACTGTTTTTCTTAAAATGTTACTAGCTGTGGTAATATAATAGTGTCTTAAAAAGGTTCTTGTGAGAACAAAATTTCTTCTAATATTAAGGTACTCATAAATGTGAAGTTAAAATGTGCAACACCCCTATTTGTACAAAAGATGAAATAAGGATGTACAAACTGGCCCCATTGTGTGTAAAATGACCAAATAATTCAAGTATTGGGGCATGTAGTGGGGTCCATGGACCCATTGTGTTTAGGCCCATAAGAACTCATTTACAAAGGGCCTCAAAGACAGTGAAGTGATTTCTGTGGCTATGAAATTATTCTCTGTTGGGATAGAATATGTGCCTGGAATAATATCTGTGTATGAAATTAAAAGATCAATCTTATTACATTTGCTCTTTGGCCTTTTGACCAACATTATGCATGGTATCTGTTCTTTCCAGCCCATGTAAAATGGAGCCACATATGGTTAACATATGATATAGAGGTCTTAAGGCTGAGTGGTTGGTCACTTTCAATTTAAATGATCCCTCAGGGGGTATAACTCCATCTGGGTTTTCACCCGTAGGCTTTGGTTGCTAGGATTTTTGAAAAAGTAAAAAGTAATGTCGTATTAGATAGCTACAATAATCAGTTGGCCAAGCAAAATTTCAAGGTTTAGTGTAAATTCTGAGATGTTTTCAAAGGCAGAGATGAAAAAGAAGACTCAGTGCATTTTCTTTTTGACTTTTTGGGTTGTTCCATATCCTGTCTTATACTGCGGACTTGACAATGCTGGTATCTGAAGTGGTAACAGTCTTGCATAATTTCTTTTTCCAGTGAACAATACTCACCGTGAGACGAAACAGTTTTACACCCTGTACAACACACTGGACGACACAAAGCTGTATCTGGAGAAGGAAATAACGCTACTTAATTCTATACACGATAACTTTCATCAGTGAGTGAAATGTAATTGTGTCAAAGGTCAAAATGGGCAATCAATGTCAAGGCTCTGTTTTGGGGATTCTTTAAATTTGGAATTCCATTTTATCATTTAGGAAGGGGAATTGTACCTTCATAACAAAAAAATCTACTTAAGTTGAACATGACAAGATTGGAACCAGCAGCCCTCTATAGCAGAGCATTGTATCTTCAAGTGCCTCATCACATAAATATCATTGATTGATGTAAATTAGTTAAGAAAGACACTCTCTTCATTCCAGCATCATTTTGTTTCACAGTAATAATTAAGATTTTCTTAGCACTTATGAGCAAGGCCTTTTGGCTAAGATCATGTGTAGTATCTGTTCTTTTCAGCCAGTCAAGAACGGGACCATGACAGACCGTTGATGTAGAGGTCTGAGGGTCGAAAGGTTGGTCAGTTAAGTTTTTGTCCTTTGGACGTAGCTCCTTAAGGAATCAGAACTCCTTTGGGAGTAAATGTTTGGTTTCACCCCTTGGCTCTTCGCCAGAGTGTCAAGGGGACTTTGGAAAAAGTACTTATGAGTGTGGATACAGAACTATGGTAGAGAGTTGATGTTGCCATGGTTACTTTTCTTCCACAGGGCTATGTCTTCACCGTCTGCTACACAGCAGTTTCTAAAACAGTTTGAACAGATGGTAGAAGGTATCAAAGCAACAAAAGCTAGTGTAAGTTTTATCTTCAAAGTTGCATTATTCAAAGGTGACATGTCTTTTTTTAGTTTAATATTTATTCCTTGATAATTGTTTAGCTCTGAAGGGATTCTGTAAATCTTGGCTCACTGAGCTGTTCTATAATGCTAATTTTGAAATACTCAGGGATGGAAAAACAGGCCGTTGTTTCCAAGTAAGCTAGTCAATTTTCCACAATTTTTTTTATGTTTCCACCTATAAAAGCAAAAATCTATTCAATTGCCAAATTATCCTGGTTAGAGCTTTCCAGATACTTAACATTTTCCACTCATGTCAATACTAAGTTTCCTTCAAAATCTGTATGTGTACAAAGCCGTACTTTTGAATAGAGAACAAATGTTTGAAAGGGTAACTGTTGGGACATATATTCTCGACAAGTCTGGTAAAGTGTCTCAGAAGATAAATCCCAGGTATGTATCTGTAAGAGGCTACCATATCAAAAACTCAGGCTGCAGCTGCCTCAGCTAAGCTGCAGGGGATGCAGCCATGCTTTGTTGCTATACAAATTACAACAGCTGGATTGAAATAATCTTCCTATTGTTATGTGTATAGAAACAAAACATTGCTGCAGCTGCTACAGCTTGGCTGAGGCTGCTGCAGCTTGCCTGTTCTGACATGGTGTCTGCATATGTGAGAGAGAATTGGTAGTAAAGAAACAATTTCCTCATCTCAAATTGTTTAAATTTACTGTAAGCCCCTCTTTTGGCATTTCAAATTGTTTTCAGCTCTTTCCAGGAATAAATGTCATTGCTAACTGCAAATACGTCTATATACCTTATGCAGTGACATCATCACCTACTTGATAAAGTCACCTAAGAGGACATGCTGCACTACTAGGTGTATGAAAGTGTGTATGTGAGTGTCTGCTAAGCAGGCACACTTTGGTTTTTGTGATGCTGTGACATCATGTGCATATTAAAGGGTTTTACTGCTGAAGACCAGGTCTTTACTGCTGAAGACCAGGTCTTTACTGCTGAAGACCAGGTCTTTACTGCTGAAGACCAGGTCTTTACTGCTGAAGACCAGGTCTTTACTGCTGAAGACCAGGTCTTTACTGCTGAAGACCAGGTCTTTACTGCTGAAGACCAGGTCTTTACTGCTGAAGACCAGGTCTTTACTGCTGAAGACCAGGTCTTTACTGCTGAAGACCAGGTCTTTACTGCTGAAGACCAGGTCTTTACTGCTGAAGACCAGGTCTTTACTGCTGAAGACCATATTATGAAGATCTGTACTGCTGAAGACCATATTACAATATAGCTTGGTAGCCATTACCAAACAATCAACAACCTTTTCTGATATGAGAATGTGAATGTGTTTACTTTCTCCACTGCCACTTTGCTGTGCAGTGTGCAGTGTATCTCACCAGTCTGCACATGCAAGTGACCAATGAGAGTAGCTTATATAATTATATACTTGGAGGTATATTTGAAATTTGCCCTCTCTTCATATTAATAAAACAATAGTGACTGATCATAAATGTTATTCCTTTCACTCTGAATGTATTTTCAGACTATAAGATTCTGCCTTGAATTAATATTTGGTTTCCATTTTTTTTTTTGCTCCAGCTTGAAAAGAGGAAAATGGATGAGAAGATGAAGAGAGATCAGCTGAATGACAATTATCTGGATTTGATTGAAAAACAGCGACTTTACTTCAAAACAGTCAAAGACTTTCAGGAGGTAAGGACCTGTGTATAGAGAAATGGCTAAGGCTTATGCCAAAGAGTGGTCTAGGAGTCTTTTGGACTCCCTGTACCCATCTAAGACTCATTGGAATCCTTGATTGCCTCAAAGTTTTAGCACAATTTAATACAAATATTTTATACCAATGCAAACTACATTGGCTTCCTGAGCTAACCATCCTGTGTAAGTCCCGGTGATATAATGCAGTGTTCATTCCCATTCATAGAACATAGTAAAAGGCTTGAATGGGGCCCTACTGTTGAGTCCCAGCTATCTTAATACATTCCATCCAAGAGCAATCATAGTTTTTTAACTAGAGTGACCTTCCGAATGAAAAAAAAAAGGAAAATTGTACTTTGGTGTAAACTTTGAGTTGTTCAGCCACCTGTATCAAACTTTCAATTTAACAGCTGTTTTAGCATCATACAGTTACTACTGCTATGGGACACTCTGACTGTGAAACTTTACTTAGCCTAGTTGTTTCTAAGTAGCCATGTGGTTGCTTAATGAATTCAGTTGGTAACTAATTGGTATTCAGGATACTAGCACTAGCTGCATTCAGTTTCCTACTAAATTTAATACTAATGACCAAGGTATCTCTAAGTCACTGCTTGGAAACTAAATCATTGTTTCACTGACTGCAGTGATCATAACATGGCCAGAAGAATCATAGACTAAGTTGTGCTATATTTAAAGTTTTGTTGTCAAATAGTGATGTACATGGATAAGGCTAGTATACCTTTCATACTATTGTATCTATATTCATTATATTCAATACATGGGCGGTGATCCCGGGGGAGGGGGTTGGGGGACAGGGGGACATGTCCCCCCAAGTATTTGCGAAATTGCCCATTGACTGATTTTTCACACAGTAAATAATTTTAAAATGATTCATCCCCCCAATATTGAGAACATATGGCCGCTGCTGATTCAGTACAATGTCTTTCAACCACAAGGCAGCAATATTTCTGTCACCTCAGTAGACAACTAAAATTCACCTTGTGTGCAACCAGATACCAAGGTTCTTAGTAAGGATTTTATGAATTCCAGTTTAGTTGTCAACTTGGTGGTTGGCTTCTAAGCATTTTAGTATCCTACTTAGGAATAGTTGACATCTTCATTAGTAAGGTTTCATGAATATGGTCCCTAGAGGTTTGTAGGTCAATCCCTGGCATGGTACCATAGAGTATAAAATTATAAATGCTATCTCCCATTGCTAGACCTGATTACTTGAGTGTCATACCTTTCTTCTTCTGTCCCTTGGATCTCTTGTAATTTAGATGTTATTTAAGATTATGGAGGAACTTGAAATGGGATTTTGTTGGTATATATCAATAAATACACCAGACATACATTTTTCCTTTGAGATAGATTGTAAATTTGTTACTTTCTTCAGGTCATCTCTTCACAAATTCATTTCTTTCTTTTCTTTAATTAGGAATGCCGCAAGAATGAAATTCTTCTTAAAAAGCTGGAGAGGAAAGAATAATGGCCAGTGTCCCATCTGTAAGATAACTTTCTCATTGCATCTGGTGACGTTAGCATAATACCCACGGACTGGAATTATCATACATCAACAAAAGGAGACAAGTGCACAGAGCATATGCAAGGCCAGTTTTTTTATGAGGTGTATTATTATCACTGACAAACTTTCTTTGGAAAGGCTTTGTGTGCATAAGTAAATGGTCATTACAGACCTGCCACCAAATCTGATTTCCTTCACATCGTTTCTTCCAGTCTTCAGCATAACAAAAAGTATCAAACCTTCATAACATGTCTTTGGCAAAAAGAGGGAGATTTTACAGAGTTTCTATAGTATTAGTCCAGGGTACAAATGTTGTTTTATTTCTTTAAGAGGGGCTCCTTTAAAACGAAAAAGGAATGCCCTCCTTCATCAAAGTTAAGTGGGTTATTTTGGGGTTCACAGGGGGCTATAATAGCAAATATTCAGGAGGGGAGGAGGGGCCAGACTTAAAGCCTGTTGAGGGGTGACTTTGCTGAGGTGGGGGGGGGGAGGCGAGCTAATCACCAGTTGCCCGTTTGTGTAGTTTGTATGGTGCAACAGTTGAGTTATGGAGGGTTGGGACCAAATCTATTCAAAAATGTGCTTTTTGTTTAGCTATAATAAATGCTTGTGGTCAATTTCATTTCTGTTTTGCCTGGACAGAAGATCATAAAAATCAAAATATGGTGATACAGTTTTCACAGCAGTAAAACCAGTAGACTTGGTAGGTCTGTAATTTAATATTTATAACTTGTTAATCTGCACAAGAGTGATATGCAGCCCAAAATGTGGACCAAATCCCTTTTATCTGATAAACCATCAAGAAGTCAAATTTCTGTATAATTGTGTAAAAAATAGTACTCCAGTTTCTATGGGTTATGCTTGTCACGTCACGCTACAGAACTAAAATGTTATGAAATAAAAATATGGATTGAGTGTACTGAATTTGAGTTTTGAAAGAAAAGGCAAAAAAATGTGATGACTTGGCTGCCAGTATACACTTGATGGTTTAATATTATGTGATTTAGTAATTCAACAAAGAAAATGATTGTGTAGGGAAATTCTGGTACATTTTGAGTTGCTGAAGCCAGCCACTTTTACAACAAAAACACATATGAAATGAAAAATCTGATATAAAACAAATCCAGCGCTCAAAATTTTCCAAAGCATGGGAGACTGCCCATTCCATTTCAGATTCTAATGTGAGCACTGTTACGATTTAGTGCTTTAAGAATGCTATCAATTGTGAAAATACCATTAAATAATTAGTTGCAGGTGTGAGTCAAGGGTTCTTAGCAGAGGTGTAGGCATGGTGGAGGCAATAACTGATGACAAAGTATGGCTGTGGTTTTAGGTTAACCTGGGGTCCTCCCCCAGAAAAGTTTCAAAATAGTTCATCATATAAGATACGAAAATTCATTTTTGAGTATCACTTAAATGTGTTGGGATTAATTTGCCACTTTTAGCCCTAAGAGGGGGCTCCCTCTGGATCTGTTGCAAAGGCATTAGGTAAAGTTTCTGAAGGCATAGATGAATATGTATTGATCATCAGTTATCTTTGCTCAATTATCCCATGGCTTACTTAATCTTGCATACATTTAGTTGAGTGCTATGCAAAGGTAGGGAAAATGGTGAGTCAATTCTGTGCATTGGTCACAATAATTGCCCACTCACTTCCAATCATATGATGTAATTAAAAGTTGTGAAAAGTATGTGAATTGTATGTCTTATGTGTCAGCCATTACATGGCTTAATTACCCTCTGCCCTTATCTTACCTCTCCCACCATCCCAGGAAAATAGTAACATCATTAAGAGTCAAATGACCAATCACATTTCAGTTGGAGTAAGGAAAGATGAGCAAAATTCCAGCCCATTAAAAAAAAATGCATTTACATAACTTGTTAGGTTGTCGAGCTGTCTCCACTTAAAAAATCTGTTAAGAAGCTTCTGTTTTAGAAAATAACTGATTTATAGCAAGTCTCTTCTGACATTTTAGGCTCACTCTTTGTCTGAGATATATTCATTGTTCTGCTTTGTGTCACTCCATTCATGGATAGTATGTTTTTGTTGGTATCAATCAGGTGGTAAACATGTAGACATTCTGTGCACTTCTGAAATTGTTTCTGATTTACAATAGTTGAAATTCTGAAGTAAATGAAAAATTATGAAGAAAAAACTACTACTTGCAAAAGGAATGAACCTACAGCGATGTGGAGTGGTAGTGTCCATGTGAATTACAGCTGTTTAAGTGACTCAGTTCGACTTACCTCAGGTTGTATTATTTCAGTGAGGGAAAATCCCTAGAATTTGTCTAGTCAGTCTGTTTTGGAAGGTTCTGACAAGAGTCTTGATTTGATCTCAGGCTAATGATGGGAATTATAATGAGTGGGAGAGATTTGTGTCAAAAATGGGGGGGGGGGTAGGGGTAATTATGATGAAACAGTTCTTATTAAGCTCAAAACACTCGTCTCTTTGTGCTCACCGGAGGTGGAATAGGGAGCAGTTTCATAGTGCCAGTGTGATAAGGCATATGTTGGTCAAGTCTCCTTGAAGCAAAAGTTAAGTGAAAATCAATGGGAGCATCTCCACAAAATGGGGGAGTGGGGTAATATATTCCCCTATCCCGCGAGAATCTGTATGTGTGATTGTCACATCAGTCAAACAAGAAAGGAAGTCCTTTTTTACATGGGGGTTTAAACATTCCTCTCCTATCTTTGATTGAAAATGTACACTTTTCTTCGTTTAGTTTTATAGGATTCCAAATTTGTAACCTCAGTTCATGTAAGGTAGTTTTATAAGTCCTCTTTTCTTTACATGTCTGACTTTAAACAAACCATAACCATGAGGTCAGCCAATAGCCAGTATAAGAGCTTAGTAAAGTATTGATAACCATATTTCACTGCAGTTTTCCAAATGTTTATTTTAATTCTTTGAATTGGTATTTTTCAGTTTAAAACTTTACATTCAATATCACATCATGGCAAAGGGTTGTAGTTCCTCCAAAAGTAATATCAAATATTTTATCACAACTTGTGTACTTATTTTATTGTTACCTCTGTAGAATGGCAAAACTGAAATTTGACAGTTTTACCAAACAGTTGAGTGTGAGGGGGGTGGGGGTGGGGGGTGTGGGGGGGCTGTCAAAGTGATGTAAATACATGGAAATAACATGAACTGATCATTTTAGTCATCCTATGAAAGGTGGAGATACATCAGATAGCAAAAAATGTCACCACTAATCTTTGTCAGATAGACTAAGGTGTAGCAAGTTTAAAATCTTCCAAGGTATCTAGCCCTTTTCTGATGTAGGAGGTGGTGTATAGAGGGAGCCCAACACAAAGTTTGTGTTCAAATGGAGATGGATTGTGTAAGGTATCTGAGGGAAGGAGACAGTTCCTTCCAGTTAGTTGACTACTTAACACAAGGTACAGTTTTACATTTTTTTTTTTAAAATTATGTCAGTTGATTGAAACATGCTGTTGCATGTTATGAAGCCAACAATTGGTTGGCAGTCTAAAAACAGCTATTACATACGTCTGGAATTGGTGGGGGATTTCCTTTTTTTTCCTCATTTTTTATTAGTTATCAACATTTTTATTGCATGGAATTCAAGGTGCATGATTTAGATTAGATCCCAGAGATCTTAGAAACAATTGCATTTCATATGGGAGGACTTGTTCAATTTAATGTATACTACAGTCAACTGACAAAAATTCAGCAAAATGAAGCAAAACAAAAGAAATATGATCTATTTTCCAAAATCTCATCTCATTTATTTGAAATACTATAGCAAAATATATATGTATATTCTTTGCACTTTATTTGGTTTTGAGTTCTTTTTCAAGAGAGCTTTCACAGATGATACTACGATCCAGGTGCTGAAGAGTAGGAGCCATGGGTGGGGCGGGGGAGGGGGGGGGGCTCTACAGCACTGCTCTACAACTTTACCATTCCAAACAATGTCTTTTAAATCAAATTTACAGTTTCAATAATGAACCACTTTAACAGGTTTATGTTAATTTACCTCACACCCCCACTCCCCAAAACAAGTGTTCTGCCCCCCCCCCCCATGACTAATGACTTAGTAGTTTGACAAAAAAAACATTCACAATTAACAATAGATGAATCTGTCATTGGTATCAAATGCAATTCTCAAGGTCTGCAAGAACTCCAAATCAAAATTACATAACTATTCATAATTTAATTCTGCATATTATCTGAATAGTCATATAATCTTCACAAGTTTGCTGGGAAGTATCAAGGACACAATTGGAAAGATGATATAGAGAAAGCACTACACAAAAGAAGTGAAAATGATTGAATTTCTCATAATATGGAAGCATCTATCACAGTCCATACTAGGATGAGCATTTTTAGCTAGCACTTGGTGTGCACTTAAGTCTGAAGATACATAAGAGGCATGGAATACTTCAGCAAAGCAGCTGTATATAATTTTTTTTTACCTGCACAGGCAAACTGGAAACTCTTTGGTCCACAGAGACTGAGTTTAGTAGAGTGGCCGAGCATGACTCAGCAGACAATATATGCCCTGCCTATAAGTGGGGAAACTAACTTGCAACAAACACTCATCAGTACTTTGGTTTAATCAAAGATCAATTCAGTGATGGGTGTGTGGGACAGGAAATACCAGGTTTTTATGCAGAAAACTGAGGTAGATTTTTACAATCTTTTCAAAATCAGAACATTCAAATGAGTCTTACTTTGTAAAGTAAACTCCACAGATGGCAAAGTATTTTCAACAGGTTTAACGTATGAAAATTAGTGAAACATACTTCAAACAAAACAAACTGGTTAATGCTTTTAGGCACATACAGATGTCCAAGAATTGACTTTGTAACAGCCTGTTACTGAGTCATTACTTTATAATGTTCCAACTGAGATGAAAAAGTACACAGGAAAAAAATGATTTTTTCTCACAACTGAAATTTATGCTTGCTGTTTTCCCAACAACAGGCTTATGCTCCGTTTGTGTAATAGACATACCACTGGCTGAAAATGCTACAGATATATGTCTACAAGTGTTCATTAACCAAATCTGAACGTAACTGTTGAGTTGGTTAGCCACCCCACATGAAGTTGTATTTCATAAGCCATAGGCTTCTCTCACATTGTGGTCACTTAGCATTGTAAAACAACTACTCTTTAAGGCCTTAATTATTATTATTAAAAGAAAATATTGCATTTTTGGTGCAGGAAATACTCATAGCGATAGAGGTTTTTCATGTCACGTCAGCGTGTTTCAATTTGGCATACTGGCCATCACTACTCATGAGCAAAAGACAAAAGGACCTTAGTTACAACTGTTGTAAAATGGATGCCTGGCCGTCGAAATAGACATGCAGTGCAGTGACGTCGGTGAAAAACCTCTATAAAACCATAATTTATCAATACAGAATGATTGGCAATGTAACCTAAAGTAACTGGGAAACTTGACTTCCCAAATGAAGTGACTTTTAGAGATCTTGTTGTGTGCAATATTTTGAGGAAGTCTATCTACTGCCATACTTTATTGAGTGAGACTAGTTTCAATATGATTACAACTATTTTCTTCTTTTACCATGCTGATCCATTAAAAACACAGACTTCAAATACTTCCCATTAACCCACTTCACTGATGACCATCTTGACATATTTTCTCACTTCCAACTTTCCGAGGTTAAACACATGGGCAAATCACTTCAATTGCAAGAGTAATATTTCAGATAGCAATAATTTGTGCTAGCATGTGGTAATGATTATGTATAGAATTGTTTAATCATAACCTGTGCTATCGATCTTCACAATTTACTGCTCCTTGTCAACCAGTCAAATTCCTGAAAAATAGTGAAAATAAGTTCAGTGTTAGTTCCTTTTTGTTTTCATATACTCAAGTTAATTTCTTCTTATTAAAAAAGAACCTAATGTGACATCTCTCCTTTTTGCTGGAATGTTCCTAACTTTTATCTCTTCAGTTGATACTTGTCTTCCTCTATCAATAAAGAAATTTCTGTTCATGGTAAAGCTGTTTGCCTGTGCATAAAATGTGGAAAACACATCGTGAACAAATTTTATTGGGGACAAGTGGCTGGTTGTTCTGACAAAGGTTACATTTGCAACATATGTGGGAGCCAAGAAAGGCAACAAGGGTGGGGGGGTAAGGGAGATATCTTTTCAGAGATTCTTCTTTTGACTTTGGCATTTTTACACTATCACTTTTGCTTTAAGAGCCCTATACCCCATGTCACTGAAAGTATAACCTTTGCTAGACCAACCAATATCAGTTGTCCCCAGTAAAATGTGTCCATGATGTATCTTTCACATTTTGTGCAGAGGCAAAAGGCTTCTTTACTAACATAAACTACCACTGACTCCCACACTATTAACTCACTTCCATTAAAGTAGTAGCAAATAGAATAGCTCCATTATCAAAAGCCTCACTAGAAGCTGGAAAAGCATAAGAACGTCTTGTTCTTTAATTGCCTACTATATATGCTACTTCTGATACACCTTGTTTCAATACAAGCAACTGTTCCATACATGATTTGTGCATCAATCAGCAGGGTTCCCTTTTATTTAATTTTGATCAAATTTCACTTGTAGAAAGAAATAACCTTACTGGCAGTTTCATGGCCATCATTTAACCCTCCTTAAAAGTGCCACTGAAACTGTTTTCCAATATTAGATTCCATTTGTTTCATTTACTGTCAACCATGCTTACAAGCTCAAGTCCTCTTGCCCCACAGGACCTCACCCCCCCCCCTCCCCCTTCTACAATTCTTAGGAGCAGTAATGGTTCCACTAACCTGTTGTTTCCTGCCAGCCACAGAGCTGACAGCTACATTAATCAGAACAGGATCGTTTGCATGTACTGAAAGGCTCTTCTCAAGGACTTGGTCAAGTTCAGCAGGTGTTTCTACATAGTAACCATAGCCACCAAATGCTTCCATGATTTTCTCATACTTGGCATCTGGAGACAATGCATTGGGTGGAAGCCTGAAATATTGACACAAAGCATCACTGATAATGACAATGTTTTAAGTTTATTTCTCAATGCAAAATGAAGACAATCATGCATGGCAGCATTTATAATCAAACCATGATGAAACATTTGCATTTAAAACCATTTCTATCGGTAATATCTCACTTCATTGCATCTGTTGCCTCAATGAGGACACAACCTTAGCACATGATACAGGTAACTTTAACACTGGACTAAGTGAATGGCAGCACCAGAATTACACCAATGGCTTTAATATAGAAACAGAATACAAAGTTACTACATTATAGGTGTAACCAAAGAACTGTAACAACAATTTAGAAAAAGGAGAAGAGAGTGCTTTGTTATGCTTGTGCTAATTGTTCCTTACCCCCTATGAACAGAATGATCATCTAATTACCATGGTAGATTGGTTTGGGAGAGTAAAGCCATGGGGTTGGTTATAAGATATACCACACTTAGACAATAGAAAAGTAAGGTTCGAAGATCACCATTTTAAGCGTCTTCAATTCAGCATGCTACACTTGGTAGCAGACTTTCACTGTAAGAACAATTTTGTAATTTCTATGAAAAGTCCTGATGGCTTTTTCTCACAATGAGTAAAACTTAATGGTATAAGCAGTGACCCCATAGGCATATGGGAAAACACTTCACAAAGGGACCAGAAATTATTTGTCCTGGAATTTCCCATC
This sequence comes from Holothuria leucospilota, assembly GCA_029531755.1. Taxonomy (NCBI): domain Eukaryota; kingdom Metazoa; phylum Echinodermata; class Holothuroidea; order Aspidochirotida; family Holothuriidae; genus Holothuria; species Holothuria leucospilota. The sequence goes on from CM055978.1 coordinate 12,124,918, forward strand.
AGTGGCAAACTTGGCAAAAATGGCATTCTTGCCCTAAAATGAACAAGTTTTGGTAAAAGGCCTACTGACCCATCAGACCCCCACCCTCCCTGGCATATGCCTATGGTCAATCCAACTTCTATTTTTCAACATTTGGTAAAACCTTCAGATCATGCCTCTTACATCTCTCCCAAGTATGTATCATTTTGTGTTTTTTTGTACCTTGGATACTGAATATCACAGTTAAACCAAGGAGTCATTCTGAATCAATTTATCTATTCAAAAAATCATGGTACTGTCACATAATTAAAAACAGCCATAAATGAATAAGCACAGTGGGGCATATTATTGTAAACTGGACAGGTTAACTGGAAGGTTAAGTAAACTGGACTTAACCTTAAGTATGGTTTTGATTGGACAATGACAGCAGCTATTTGAATCACAATTTAAAGGTTAAGTGTCAGGAGACTGATGACTCAATTATGTGAGTTTAATCTTATCTAAATCTTATCATTTCTGCATAAATTAACATCAGTAGCTCCTGTCTACCTTACTAGATTGCAAGAGGCCTCCCTTTTAAGGTTTTGCTATTAGATAATTACCTCAAGTGTAAACTTCCCTACCATCTCACATATCCAATAAGTTTACTAAATATGTTAATTGTCCCAACCTGATTAATTTAAAACAACAACCTTCACTGGCTCTTCTTTTCAAACAACACAATCACATAACCACTACTGATTTTCAACCTCTTTACCCAGGTCAACCCACACTTTTCCCAGATTAGTCCCAAGGTGATCACTACGAGTTTAACTGAAGAAATAACTACTGAACAGTAACAAATAGATTCTGGTGGCACTTTTTCCCCAAAAGACTGGCTTCCCTAAAACCTTTCCAGGTAGCAATTTGGTTCACAAGCCATAGGTTAGGGACCACTCTTTCAATGCAGCCCTTTGTGAACCTTGCAGATGTAACCCCCAGTACCTAATATCAACTGTATTACAGCCCCTAACCCTCTTGCATTTCACAGCCCATTAAAAAATTATTAGTGGCCAAACAAGGGGTCATAGTTCACACTGTTTAGACCATTGCTCTGATTTATTTTTTCTTTTACCTTCCCTGCCCCCACCCAATCTCCTTCCCTGCAACATGACAACTTACAAAGATGGTAGGTCATTTTCTTGTTTCATCTCCTTCCAGAGTTCCTTCTCCAAACCAAACTGAATCCCATTGTTGTTGATAATTACCATCAGGATGGGTAGCTTGTATCTGATCAACAAAAAGAAATGAAATCATATACAGGGTTTCCCCTGGCATTCTTTTTGTGAGGCGGCCACCTCACAGTTTTTGGCCACCACCTCACAGAAATTTTCTATACTTGCCAAATGTACTGTACCAGCTATGGAAGTATTGATAGTTCTCACTCACTGATCATGCCAAAGCTGGCATCATTTACCCCCATGAACTAATACCACCCCACACTCTCTAAAACCCAGGGGAAACCCTGATATATATGCAGTATGTGTATTGTTTCACTGGTAACCTACCTTATGAAAGAAGCTCAAAGTGATCTGCTTACATAAGTGGGGGAGGGGGGGTAGAGCAGGAAGGGGGACATAAGTTATGTTGAGAAGGGCACCAGCTTGCAGGGATCCATTTAACTAGTGTCTGTAACTAAAGCAATAGCTGTGAGAAACTGTGGGTTGGGGGAATGAAGTACCTTACACCTCCACCCCAAGTCTCCCCCCTATGAAGAACAAAAGATTTCATAAAAAATGCACCGTTTTTTCCACACAAATCCATGATGACTGCTCTTAAATGAATAAAATGACATCAGTTGAACTAAATTTGGCTTTCTAAAAGTTCAGCCACAGAATAATGACTGACTTACCAGTTATTATTGAAGGAAAGGTTTATGCAAATATGCCTCTCATCATTATTCAGTTTACAAAAACATAAGATTATGAAGAAGAAAATGGTTGTAAAGATGGAAGAAAACAATGGAGTGTTAGGAAAATGTGAGGTTATGATGTCACTTGCTTGTTTCAAGTTCACTTTGGGTTGAAAAAGTGATGACCTCATCTGCTAGTATCCCACAAACCACAAATGGAAATTGAAAGCAAATATAACCAGAATGCTCCAATTAAGTACCCCTCTAAAATATCAAAGCTTATATTTAAGCCTAAACCCTTCTTTTATTAAAAAGAATTAATCTTGAAGGACATTTTAAAAAATGGCAGACTGTTTACATAGCCTAACCTTTACAAACTAACACATGACAGCCAATCCAGCCCGTTGAAGAACACCCCCCCCCCACCCCCCCGCCAAATTCACTGGATTGGTCACTTGATAGTACACTATTACCTACCAAAAGTGCTGCCAGTAGTAAGATTCACCCTTGAGTGCACATAACTAATTGACCCAGCCACTGTATGATTGTAATCATATCTGCTCTAACCCTGACCAACTGTACCAGCTATGTATAGTGCATTCTGTATGCTTCATTACGTACTGTTGTACTCAGTTTCTACTCAGTCTTGCAAGGTAACTGGCAGTTACTTAAGAACCAATCTGTGCAGGACAGCATTCAGTGGGGCTAATGTTACAAACTTGGACAGACTTTCAATTTCCCCATGCAGGCTGTTTTTTCCAACAACGGGACTCGGGTAGTATCCCTATTGGACAAAGAAGATCGTAATGCAAGAACGAAACTAAACAAATACAACAAATTGTGCCATAAAGATATTGGAGACAATAAGGGTATCTGGTATGAGTAGAGTTTGCCATTATAAAGTCACATTGTCACCTTTTAACAGCACCAGTAAACAATAAGCAAATATGTGAGCTTTCCATTGGATGTTTTTCACTGACAAATATATAAATGATAATTCTGGCATGAATAATGAAGTTATACACACCTGCAGATTGTCTCTAACTCCATGCCTGAAAAACCAAATGCACTGTCACCCTCAACACAGACTACACGCTTTTCAGGGCAATTGTCTTTAGCATAGAGGGCAGCAGCTATGGCAAATCCAATGCCGACACCCATAGTGCCAAAGGTACCTGCATCTAACCTGTTTTATGTAAGAAGAGAGAATGTTGTCATCAGCCTAAAATAAGCACACAGTAGCAATCCCAAAATATGTGATTGGTCCCTGTAATTTAATTGATGTAAAAACAAGGCAAAGTTATTTGTCAAGGGGATGGGATAAAACATATTTTGCCTCTGCAAATGGGGCTCACACTCCCTCCTCCCCCCCCCCCCCCCCCATATAACAGGCAGGGGAAATGAACAATATTCTGCTGACTTTGAAGAGCATGAGTTGCATTTGACATTACTTCGCAAGTTCACAATCAGGGGTAGGTTTTTACTTCACATGTGCTAATAGCACACCAGGCCTGGGCGGGTTCTCCAACTCTACTTCAGAGCCCCGACACTGTCATGAAGTCAAGTGAGTGACTCCACATTTCCTGGGATTGCAACTCCTAGGGAAGTTTCAATATTGGAGTTTACATCAGTCACTGGAAAGCCCATGGTGTAATAGTACTCATTGGTAGGCTACTATCAACAGTTTTTAGCTGCCAAGGTATACGAACATTTTTACATCAGTTATGATGTCAACAAGAGTTGTGATACCATTTAGAGTCGCAACTCCAAGGACTGCAGATAATACTGATGTAATGGCATTGTTTGTAACATTACTTTCTAAACAATGATTACAATACTTGAGAAATTTCGTGATGACCCATTTACATAAAATCCCTTTACATAATCACTATTGTAATAAACAGAATTGCCAGTTTGGGGCAACTGTCTTCTTGGCCTTTAGGCTAAGATCATGATTAGAAATGTGGAAGTCTAAAGGCTGAGAGGTTGGTTATGTGACCCCTTATGGGATGTAATTTGAATCATAAAGAAATGGATTTTAATGTTTGCATAATTTCTGCATAATTTGACTAGATTTGTAATCTCTGTCAATTTCAAGATGAAAAATCTTTAAATTTTAAACAAAAGATCATAGACTTGAACAGGACATTTAGTAGTTTGGTTTTACACAAATTGTTTAGAAAATCTATTACTAAAGAATATTTGCAAATTAACAGATTTGCTTTTAATAGTGTATCTGACTTCATAAGGAAGAATGCATCTGTAATGACTTGACACTTATTTCAGGGTTGTTTAATTCAAACAGGTAAATATCAATAGAAGATAGATACCTATGCCTTGCACTGTGGTTGAGTAAAATAGTCCGGCCAATGTCCATTGTGTTAGCGCCCTCACTGACAATGATGCTGTCTGTTGGAATCTTCTCTTGAATCTGTAAAATAATTCAGACTTTAAGGAAACAAACATTCAGACTTTAAGGAAACAAACATGATACATCAGATTTAAAGAACAGATATACTACTTTAGTACTATAAGGAAACAAACACATGACAGGACCAATGCACAGGTGCCAAATGAGGCTTTTTTGAAAAAGAGTGAGGGCACCATTGCCCACAGGCCCCTAAGGAAGATGCCCTTCATGAAGAAATGGAGAAAAGGGTTTATACCTGGAGGGTAACCATATGTCCCCTTGAATGGAAACCAGGTTTCAAGGCTGGTAAAGAATAGCAGACATAACTTTTGAGCAAAGAAAGACATTGCAGACAACTCCACGATAACCGTTTTAGCAGATTTACATATGTTGAAAGCGTCACCTCAGTGTCTATAATGTTACTTCAAGTCAATCTAAATAAAGTAGTCCTATGCATTTTGTATCTTAGTTTACACTTTAGGAGGCTGTAAATCATGTCACACATGCAGTGTAATTGTTAATATTCATCAATAGGAGTTATTACCAATTCAAATTGCAATTTAAATAAAAAATTAATATGGTGGCATATTACATCATTAAATTAATTATAAATAGGAAGCCACCCAAGTGAAATCAGCTCCACAAGTTGCTCCAATTGGCAACAGGGCAGACTGCTCAAAATGTGAATTTTTGAGAAAGGGGAAGGGGGAATTCTTCCCCTTACACCCCCCACCATCATAAGAAGAATGCCCCACTTTTTCACTTTGACAAAGTGACAACACTATTGGAAATGCACTTGCATGGTCTGTGGTTGAAACCACAGCAATGAACAAATTCTTGGGAGGGATTAAGCAACAGTTTGGGGGTGGGATGGGTAGCAGGTCCTGAAATACACATTCATTAAAGTTCAAAAGTGGTTAGACACCTACCTTACCAAGAGCTACATAGTAGTTCATTGGCAGAGACAAATCTTGGGTAAGAGCCAAACTCTTTTTCTTATTATCAGCTATTTTATCCAACAATGTGTTCCACCACAAAGTCTTGCTTGGATATTTCCATCCTCTGTGGCCGATTTGGAGTTCAGATGTGAGCTGTACAGGTTAGGAAAATGACAAGGAACAGTATAATTCAGATGAGAGTATAGTTTAGGTTCATTTTTTAAGTTTTAGAGCTCTTGAATTATGAATTCAAGTTTGACGGAAGAATGGCGAAAAGACTGAAGAGATGGCATGTGTTTCTTACTGATGTGCCTTCTCAATTTATTTGTGAACAGAAACAGCTTAAAGGGAAAATGCATTAAGCCCAAATTGAAGTAGTGAACTGAGGTATAGTATTTCCTGTATAACTGTGCAAAATTGTCATGTGACCATATTTTTTGTCACCCAATTGTAAAATTCATGCACAGTTACTCCTTGGTTGACTTTAAGTATACATCATTTATGTTCTGAAAAATCAGAAAAGATACTGGTAAGAGAAATAAAATGAGGTTTGTAAGATTTTACCATTTAAAGATAAAGTTAAGGCTCTGCTTATTCCCCTTACTGACAGAAAATTAGTAACAAATATTTGGATGACAGTGTGAATTATTTCCCATATATTTGATAAATACTGGATTAGATCAGTTCATGTTAACTTACTTGTTTGACTGCAGAATCCAAGTGACCTGCTACACCAATGGTACGATCTGAGCCGATATTGTTACCAAGTTCTTCTGGACAGATATCAACCTGTGAATGCAATTAATACATCCGAATAATTGTTACTGAAGTAACCAGAAAACCCAGAGGCTTAGTGATTCCTTGCAAAAAGGAAATGAAAGGTATCAATCTTTTTCATCTTGGGCTATTGCATTTACTAGCAAATTTTTACAATTTCACTGTTTCACCTCCAGCACATGACCTCATATAACTTTTAACCTCAATCAAAAACTATAGTGTTCTTCCTCTTAACAAGAAAAATTTATATACGAAGTATGAAAAGTGTCTGCCATTCCTATCTTGAGGTACTGCACTTAAAAAGGTTTTTGTTTTTGTCTTAATTCTGGTGGCCATACACGACCTTTGACCTCTACCAAAAACAATAGGATTCTTCCTCTCAATATGACAAATCCACATATCAAATATGAAAAGTGTACATCATTCCTAACTTGAAATATGGTGTTTACAAGCTATTTCCAACATTTTCATAGTTTTAACCCTGTGACCCTCAGATAACTTTTGACCTTTACCAAACACAACAGGGTTCATCTTCTGACCATAATGCATCCACATGCCACATATAAAAGTATTTGTGCTTTCTACCTTGAGTGTGTTTAAAAGGTTTTTGGTTTGTGACCGATGATGACCTGGCATGACCTTCACCAGAAACAATAGGGTTCTTCCTCTTAATACGATAATCCATACACCAAATATGAAAAAGTATCCATGACTCACATCTTGAGAAATCATGTTTACAAGCGATTTCCAAGGTTTTCACAGTTTTACCTCTGGTGACCTCAGATAACCTTTGACCTCTACCAAGTACCAAGTACCTCTGACAAGAACCTGTGCTTCCTATCTTGAGATATCATGTGTACAAGATTTTTGGTTTTTGACCTCTGGTGACCCCACATGACCACTGACCACCACCAAAAACAATAAGTTTCTTCCTCTCAATATACCAAGTATGAAAAGTATTCATCATTCCTATCTTGAAATATTGTGTTTTCAAACCAAACATCATAAACAAACACACACACACATGCCCACACACACTGCCATTGCACAGATTCCTTTTGACTCAGGCAAGGACTAAAATATCCATGCTTTTTGAGAAATGCTTACAAGGGAGTCTTATTCTTGGGAAATTTTGCATTTTGACCTCTGATCACCCAAGATGACGATCTTGGGAATTTTTGGTAAAATTTGCTTTTTAACTTCTGGTAAACCCACGTGATGATCTTGGGATTTCTTGGGAAATTTTGCTTTTTGACCCCGGTGACCCCAGATGACCTTTGACCTCCACCACAAACGACATCATTCATCTTTGCATCATAACACATCCACATACAGCGTATGAAATCTATCCAAGCTTCCTACCTGAAGATATTGTGTGAAAAGGTTTTCAGTGTTTGCCCCCGTGACCCCAGATGACCTCTGACCTCCTACCAAAAATGATATGATTCCTTTTCTCACCATAATGCATCTACATACTAAGTATGAAATCTATCCAATCTTTCTAGCTTGAGATATCGTGTTAACAAGGTTTTCAGTGTTTGACCCCTGGTGACCCCAAATGACCTTTAACCTCCACCAAAAATATAAGGGCTCTTTCCCTTACCATAACATATCTACATATTAAGTATGAAATCTATCTAAGCTTTCGATCTTGAGATATTGTGTTAACAAGGTTTTCAGGGTTTGACCCCTGGTGACCCCAAATGACCTTTAATCTCCACCAAAAAAATAAGGGCTCTTTCCCTTACCATAACATATCTACATATTAAGTATGAAATCTATCTAAGCTTTCGATCTTGAGATATTGTGTTAACAAGGTTTTCAGGGTTTTACCCCAGCGACCTTAAATGACCTTTGACCTCCACCCAAAAACGATAGGATCCTTCCTCCTACCATAACGCATCTACATACTATGTACGAAATTTATCCAACTTCCTATCTCAAGATATTGTGTCAACAAGGTTTCCAGCGTTTGACCCAGGTCACCACAAGGTGACCTTTTACCTCCACCAAAAACAATACGGTTCTTCCTCTTACCAAAACACATCTACATACTAAGTATGAAATTATCCAAGCTTTGTACCTAGTGATATCGTGTTAACAAGGTTTTCAGAATTGACCCCGGTGACCCCAGATAACCTTTTACCCCCACCAAAAACAATAGGGTTTTTCCTCTTAATATGGGGCATCTACGTACCAAGTTTGAGAACTGTCAGTTTTTCTTCTTGAGTTATCGTGTTAATGAGCAAAGTGCACAAACACACAGACATGCACATACATACACACACGCCATCATGACTGCAAAGGTTTCTCTTATCGAAACCAAAAATGAATCTTGAGTAACTCTTTATGTTTCCTCAGGTAAATATTATGGTAATATAAAGCATTCACACATGTTATATGGAAAATTTCCATGCTTTCTTTCCAGAGATATCCTGTCTACAAGTCATTTCAATTATTTGACCACTAGTGACCTGTACTAAAACAACAGCGTTCTTTTATGTAATATAATACATGCACTTACAAAGTATGGCCAGTACTCATACTTCACTTCCTATGTTGAGATATGTCATCACATGTATACCCCATTACAGCTCTTTGTAGACAGACACCCATGCTAATCTGGTCAAGTGACACCTCAGTTAAGTTGCTTTTAGTTGGGGATAATCATCAGTGCAGCTAAAGGGGGTTGTAAATCTAATGTTTACACAAGTTACAGTTTTTGACCCCCAACCAAAACCAACAGGGGTACTTGATCTACCAATATGGGGATCTACATACCAGGTGTGTGACATCCACTTTACTTCCACCTTGAAAAAATGTGTTACAGTCAAGTGTCACAAACATACATATACATGTCATCATGACTGCTTATGATTCTCTCTCAATTTGGCAAGCCAAAGGTTAATTTTAGATTTTCTTTGGAGGGGGGGGGGGGGGGGGGAGGTAGACCATCTTTGGTGAGGGCCTTTGATGCACAATGGTGCTATCTCTGGGTAAGTTTTGAACGAATTATATGGTTATGTTATGTTTAATATCTACACATCATGCCTGGCTATTGGGAAGGAGGGAGCAAATCCTGGCCGCTTTGGGGATAGCCACCCCGGCTTATATCACTTTACCTGAATAAACATTGTGTCCGGTGCAAATCGAGGAGGAAGACCAAAATGAAGAATCCAGTTAAGGCGAGCACCGAGCAAAATGACCACATCTGCTTGAAGAAGGGCCCTATAGGAAATATAAGAAGAACTATCGAACATTATGTAACTCAATTTGTGACAAGCAAATATGAAAGAGTATTTCACTGTGTGACAAGCTCTTGACCTTAAATGACCTTTGTCCTGTACTATTAGTATTTATCTTTTGTTCTCGATCCTTCAAGATGAATTGCCAATTGTCATTGTCATCAACTTTGTGCAAAAAATAATCATTTCATTATATGATCCCTAGTGGACTCAAGCAGTGACGTAGCTACGGGGGGCTTGGGGGCAAGAGCCCCCCACAAAATTGCTGTGCCCCCTCCCCAAGAGCCCCCCCCCCACTGGCGATTTGGGCAAAAAAAATTCACCCACTTTGAATAATTTTGAATACATTTGGATTGATTGTGACAAACTCGATGTGTCTGAGAGTAAAATAACATCAACGTTTACATTTTTCCACCAAAACTGCCTATCTTGATGGCTGCTATATCAAGCCTTGCAAGTGCCATTTCCGGCGATCTGGGATGTAATAAAATCTGAAATTTTCTTGGAACGCTCCACGCCTACCTATGGTGGCGCTCCGCTTAGATTGTAACCGGGATTCAGACTTGAAATCCTCGGACCCCAAGTCACACCAGCTGAGCTAATCCGTCCTCACGGAAATGTGTTTGAGAATAAAATAAAATCAAAGTTTACGATTTTTCACAAAACCTCACATCTTGATGGGCTGCTATGAAGCCCGACAAGTGCCATTTCCGGCGGTCTCGGATGTATTACAACCTCAGATTTTCTTGGAACACTCCGCGCTTACCTATGGTGGCGTTCCGCTTATGTAGTAAACGCAGTGGTGTACACAGGGGGAGGCCATTGGGCCATGCCCCCCCACTTATGTCGATTTTTTGTTTCTAATTATACGTAAATTTTTTAACACAAATTCTACTTCAAAAGGTAGCGTATGTGGCACCAGATTGCATGTAAGAACACCTAACTTTTCAAACATTTGCAAAGGGGATGGGAACCCCTCCCCTTCCCTCTCCCCTTAGACCCTTCCCCCAGGCCGGCGATCACACAAAAAACTGCATGCCCCCCCCCCCGGTGAGAGAAAACCTGGGTACGCCACTGAGTAAACAGGATTCAAACTTGCAATCCTTGGACCACCAAGTCCGCGACTAGCTGAGCTGATCCGTCCTCACAGAAATGTCTTGGGAGAATAAAATAAAATCAAACTTTATATTTTGTTCACAAAAATTGCACTTCTTGATGGCTACTATCAAGCCTGGCAAGTGCCATTTCCGGAGATATGGGATGTGGTAAACCTCAGATTTTCTTGGAACACACCGTGCTAACTTATGGTGGCGATCTGCTTAGATAGTAAACGGGAGCCCCCCCCCCCCCCACAAAAATCTCCATCCCCCAGATCCTCCCAAACAAAACAAAAAAATCCTAGTTAGGCCACTGGACTCAAGTGGCCTAACCCAGGGCTGTAGCCAGAAGTGGTGCTGAAAGATTTGAGAATATGCTAAATTGGGGGTCTGCCCTCTGTTCCGACGTCTCTTTGTTCCTACATCTCTATATTAATTCCGACAACTTTCAGTCTTCATGATGACCAGTGTTAGGATAAGGGCAAAGTTAGACTTAACCCTTATCCTAACACTGACCCTACTGTAGACTTGTCGGAATATAGAGACGTCGGAATATAGAGGTGTTACCTAATCCATGTACAGTGTAGGCTATCTTTAAACCATGGCTATACACAGGAATTTTTCCGTGGGGACATCTAAGGAAAACATCAGCCTCATAGCCAGAATTTTGTCAAGGGGTCGAATTCAGGTTGAAAAACCAAAACAGCGCCGATGATGCCGCAGAATTCCCACGACGCCCCCCCCCCCCCCAGCGTTGGGTCTAGAAACCCATCTTATGGTCCCCTGATGGAGTCCAGGGTAAACCCCGTGGGGTTCAGAGGCAGAAACCCCCGGAAATTCAGTTCTGGGGTATTTAAACAATTGTGGGTATTAGAATTGATGCCTTTAAGCCAGTGATTCTCAAACGAGGCTCATAGGGCCGCTTGTGGCCCCGGGGCTCTGTCGGTGCGGCCCCCGAATTGATTTTACCTTTTAAGAAAAACATTTCGACAAGAACAAAACGTAACAAAACGTAGCACAGTAGGAAATCAAATTATACAACTTAGAGTCACTACTTGACTCCTTCTAAGTTTGCCTGTTAGGTTGCCTACGTAGCAGGCTGTAACGAATATTCCTTGTTGAGTCATATCTACCCAACATTTATTTCGTGTGCCGTGTTGTTGTCAGTCATGCTATGCACACGGTGGCATATAGGTACGTATAGTGGCACATTGCGAAGTGGTTGTATTTGTAATGACAAATTAGCTCCCAGAACCCGAACAAAAATAGCAGGAACATGTTAAATTCCATAGCTTACAAAATAGTCAATTCAACCAGAAAGCCAAAAGGCTTAGTGATTCCTTGCCGAAAGGAGGGTGCTTTGCTACACTGAGGTTCATCCATCAAATTTATACTTCTCTACTACATCATTTTTTTATGATGTGGTCACAATTTGACCTCTTCTCATGTCAGCTCATGTCACATGACCTTTGAACTGAAACTTGAATGACCAAAAAAATGAAAAAAAAAGAGAAGAGATTTGTCTGTGCTTCCTCCCTTGAAATGACATGTTTACAAAGTTTCAGTTTTGACCTCTGATGACCTCAAATGGCTTGTGACCTCCATGAAAAACAATAGGGTTTTTCCTCGCACCATAACACATGAACATAATTAGTATGAAATCTATCCAAGATTCCTACCTTGAGATATCGTATAAGGTTTTCAGGGTTTGACCCCTGGTGACCCAAGATAACCTTTGACCTCCAACAAAAACAGTAGGTATCTTTCTCTAACCATAACACATCCACATACTAAGCATGAGATCTACCAAAGCTTCCTACCTTGAGATATCGTGCACACAAGGTTTTCAGACTTTGACCCCCTGGTGACCCCAGATGACCTTTGACCTCCACCAAAAACAATACGGTTCTTCCTCTCACCAAAACGCATCCACATACTAAGTAGGAAATCTATCCAAGCTTCCTACCTTGGGATATCGTGTAAACAAGGTTTTCAGATTTTGACCCCTGGTGACCCCAGATGACCTTTGATCTCCACCAAAAACAATAGGGTTCTTCCTCTCACCACAACGCATCTACATACCAAGCATGAAATCTATCCAAGCTTCCCACCTTGAGATATTGTGTAAACAAGGTTTTCAGAGTTTGACCCCTGGTGACCCCAGATGACCTTTGACCTCCACCAAAAACAATACGGTTCTTCCTCTCACCAAAACGCATCCACATACTAAGCATGAGATCTACCAAAGCTTCCTACCTTGAGATATCGTGCACACAAGGTTTTCAGACTTTGACCCCCTGGTGACCCCAGATGACCTTTGACCTCCACCAAAACAATACGGTTCTTCCTCTCTACTAAGTAGGAAGTCTATCCAAGCTTCCTACCTTGGGATATCGTGCACACAAGGTTTTTAGATTTTGACCCCGGTGACCCCAGATGACCTTTGAACTCCATCAAAAACAATAGGGTTCTTCCTCTCACCACAACGCATCTACATACCAAGCATGAAATCTATCCAAGCTTACTAACTTGAGATATCGTGTAAACAAGGTTTCCAGATTTTGACCCCCGGTGACCCCAGATGACCTTTGACCTCCACCAAAAACAATAGGGTTCTTCCTCTCACCACAACGCATCTATATACCAAGCATGAAATCTATCCAAGCTTTCTAACTTGAGATATCGTGTAAACAAGGTTTTCAGATTTTGACCCCTGGTGACCCCAGATGACCTTTGACCTCCATCAAAAACAATAGGGTTCTTCCTCTCACCACAACGCATCTACATACCAAGCATGAAATCTATCCAAGCTTACTAACTTGAGATATCGTGTAAACAAGGTTTCCAGATTTTGACCCCCGGTGACCCCAGATGACCTTTGACCTCCACCAAAAACAATAGGGTTCTTCCTCTCACCACAACGCATCTACATACCAAGCATGAAATCTATCCAAGCTTTCTAACTTGCGATATCGTGTAAACAAGGTTTTCAGATTTTGACCCCCTGGTGACCCCAGATGACCTTTGACCTCCACCAAAAACAATAGGTTTCTTTCTATCACCACAACGCATCTACATACCAAGCATGAAATCTATCCAAGCTTTCTAACTTGAGATATCGTGTAAACAAAGTTTTCAGATTTTGACCCCTGGTGACCCCAGATGACCTTTGACCTCCACCAAAAACAATAGGGTTCTTCCTCTCAATATGGGCCATCTATGTACCAAGTTTCAGAACTGTCCAACTTTCCCTTCTTGAGATATCGTGTAAACAAGCAAAGCCGTCACATACGCACACACACACACACACGACTTCACCATCGCATAGATTCCTTGCCTGCCTTTGGCAAGGAATCAATAAAATCAAGCTCGAATGTGGAAGAAACAGCCATTTAATAGATAAGACTGATGTGGAAATGCCTCAGATTACACCTCAGATCTTTTGAAATCCATTTTTCTGGGCCTTAAGCGGGAACTAGATCCCTCGTTGTACGGCTTTCGCGATTTGAGCTTGGATTCTTTACATACACACTTCTGCGAAGCTGCTGACGCTCTTGCATGTGTTAATTGGTAACTTAAATTAATATTTTTGCAAGTCAGCTTTCGGTGCCAACAATGCGTTTGCGACGTTTTATGTGAGCTCGAGCTTTCCACAGCTCTATAAATGAAACAGAACCATTCAATTAACTTGAGGATTTTTCTACTTTTGAGAATGCGGCCCTCGAACTTAGCATATCCAGTTCTCCATCTGACTGCTTTTGAGAATAATTCTAGGACTTCCTCACATGCTTCCCTGTCTGCCAGTAACGCAGGAAAAATGCAGAACTGTTGTGACTCATCCGTTTCAGAGTGGGGTTTTCGACAGCAACCTACTTACTTTGGAATGTCAAATGTTTCTCCTATACCGTAAACTGACTCATGATAAACATCAAAATGACCATACTGGTGACTCACGCATAATAGACACAGAACTGTAGACAGGGGTAGCGCCAGGTTGGGGAGGTGCAAGGGGCCATGACCCATATCGCCAGGGAAACTCCACTTCCGTCGGGAAGCCTTAATGGTTACGATAAAGTATGTAATTAACCGATGACGACGACCAGCTGTCGCAACGAATTTCTTTATTTTGCCCTGAGTTGAGCAGATTGCTCATTAAAAACCGCAAACTTTCACAGTTTCTTCAATAATTACCCCAAAATTTTCGGCGCGCTTCGCGCACCAAAATATTCTGTTTGTCATGCTATTATCAGTCTGGCTGCTCAGTCGGGAAGCTTGGCTGTCACCTGGCACCACCCCTAATTGTAGGGTCAAATTTGTGGTTAAGAGTGCGATTTCCTGCTATCTAGAGCGCCTGGAAAGCAATATTTTCTGACCTCAGTTCCAACCATGGTGGGGCTGAGGTCCTGTCGCTCCTGCTGACGCTGCAAAAGTGCAGATTGCCCTCTTAAAGACCGCTTCCTATGAAAAATTCGTAACTCTGCCTCTGTTTGCCGTAGATGGAGCTTCGAGACCTCTCAATTATGGATTTCGCTCTTTCCAACTATTGCCCTCTCCCTAAGCTTGAGAACCTCCCCTGCAGCCCTCGACGTCATTCCAGCCTCTCTAATTGTCCCTCACCCTCGGAAAAGTTTGAAAATCACTTCCTTAAGCGTTTTCAAATTTGTATTAAACAGACCACAAAAACCACAACATCACATTTTTTTAATTGGCTATAGCCTTCCAGGCTCCATCTGATTAATAACCGACCGGGATTGATGATGTACAGAGCTTCAGGGTGTAGAGGAGGATTGATAATTCTGAGAATTTCTTGGGGCTTTGAAACAACGATTTCATACAAATTGTCCTACAGGTAGCAAGAATGGGAAACTAGTACAACAAAGCGCGACAAAAAGGCATTTTACGACACTTCTAGCAATATGAGGAGTAAAAGCAAAATATCCTAAAGGAGGCAGTTTCCCCCTTCGCTACGCGCCTGTCCCATATTGCATTTTCTGTACCTTACAAATTGAATCTCAACAAACTGTATTCTGAAATCTCGGGAATTCACACAGATCGATGTGATTAGACAATTGCTTTGAAAATTTCGTGGCAGGGGGTAGGAAGGAGGGCATAACTCACAAGCAGTTAAGATTTTCACCACTTGACCTCCAATGACCTCAGATAACCTTTGACCTCTACCAAAAAGCAATTTAGACTTTATTTACAGACTATAACGCATCTACAGACCAATCATGAAACGTATCTATGGTTCCTGTCTTGAGATATCAGGTTTACAGCTTTTAAAGCTTTTTACTTTTGGTGACCTATAAAATAACTTCTGACCTCCAAAACGATAGGGTTCGTTCTCTGAATATGGCAAATCCATTTATTACATGTAATTTCTGTACATCCTTTCTACTTTGAGATATCCGATTGGTTTTAGTTTTCTACCTTGATCTGGTACGTGACCTAACATGACCGCTGACCTTCAACAAAACAATAAGGTCCTTCCTCTCAATATGATAAATCCCTATACTAAGGCCTTTGAAAAGTATCCATCATTCCCATCTTGAGATACGGTGTCAAGCTATGCATTACAAACACATACACATACACCCCCTCACACACATACACACACACACACCACAGTGACTGCATGGATAAAAAATTCTGTCACTGAGTATAATGCATCAACATGCCATGTATGAAAATTATCCAATCTTACTATCTTGAGATACTGTGTAGAGTTTGACTTATGGACCTCAGATGACCTTTGACCTCAACCAAAAACACTATCATTCTTCTCATTATGGTGCACCTATGTACCAAGCCATATGAGAACCGTCAATTTCCTTTCTTGAGATATCCTGTTATTAGCAGGCTGTCACAAAAACCACACTTAGCCTACATACACACACGCTCTCACCATAACAGACACGCGCCATCATACATGCGTACGTTTCTCTTATCATCAAGACCAGTAGAAGTCAAATTGGGCTTTTGGGATCTTTTTAGTGTGCATTCAATGCCATTTTCAGATAGTGAAATGATACACAGGTGCGGGAGAGCTTACTTCGAGGGGGCGGGGGGCTTCCATGCCAGTGGATCCCGAAACTTTAGCCCTGACCCTTACAAGTATTCTTGGATATACCACTCTCTGTACGCCCCCTGAACCATCAAACTGATCGGCCGTTACTCCGAGTTAGGCCAAAATGTTCCAACTATCATCTTATGGTCTGTTTAGTGCCCATCCAACGTCCTTTAGAATAAGTAAATGCTTCATTCTAATTCCCACAATTTTGTAAATACCCCAGAGCTCCCACAGGCTTTGCGTCTTGAGCCCAACTGGGGCGGTGCCCCTGGATCCCACTAGAAGGCCTAAGGCAGGCCGCTACGCCCCACGCCATCTGGAGGAGAGCATCGCGCTCTCGTGACGCCATCAACGCCCTTAGCTTGTCCAAACCCTAGGCTTCAAAATTAATCTCCGCCAGTGCCTACTTGTGTAATAATGTAGTATACTGTATTTCCGGCGAACAACATTAACACACCGGTATCACAGTGCAACACAGGTCGGCCTACAGTCTTAGCAGCCCGCTTAGGAAGATTTTAGTTGGGACCCAGCCAGTCGCTACTTAAAACTAGAAAGCCAAAAGGCTTAGTGATTCATTGCCAAATGGGGATGCTTTGTTGCACTGAAATTCATCCCTCAAATTTATCTTTGACTATATCATTTTACGATGTGTAAACAATTTGACCTCTACTGACGTCACATGACCTCTGAACCCCACTAAATATAACAAACAGCAAAAAGGAAGTGTCTTGAAAGAGATCTGACCTCCATTGGATCCTGCATCTTGTAAATTCTTGAAAAATTTTGCTTTTTGACCTCTGGTGACCCCAGATGACGATCTTGGAAATTCTTGCTTTTTGACCTCTGATGACCCCAAATGACAATCTTGGGAATTCTTGGGAAATTTTGCATTTTGACCTTTAGAGACCCCAGATGATGATTTTGGGAATTCTTGCTTCTTGACTCTGATGACCCTATATGACGATTTGGGGAATTCTTGGAAAAATTTTCTTTTGACCTCTGGTGACCCCAGATGACATTTGACCTCCACTAAAAACACAAGGGTTCTACCTCGGACCATAAGGCATCCACGTATTAAGTTTGAAACCTTTCTGAGCTTCCTAACTTGGAAAATCGTCGTAAGAAGGTTCTCAGAGTTTGACCCCAGATCACCTTTGACCTCAACCAAAGACAATACGGTGCTTCTTCTCACCATAAGGCATGCACATACTAAGTATGAAATCTAATCTATCCAAGCTTCTCACTTTGAGATATCGTTTTAACAATGTTTTTCAGTGTTTGACCTCTGGTGACCCGAGATGACCTTGACCTCCACTAAAAACAAAAACTTTCTTCCTCGAATCATAAGGCATGTATAACGTAGGCTACCATGTATGAAATTCATCCAGGCATCCTACCTGGAGATATCGTGTTAACAAGGTTTTCAGTGTTTGACCCCTGGTGACCCCAGATGACCTTTGACTTCCATCAAAAACAATACGCTTCTTCTCAACATAACGCTTTCACATACTAAGTATGAGATCTATCCAAGCTTCCTACCTTGAGATATTGTGTTAACAAAGTTTTCAGTGTATGACCCCGGGTGACCCCAGATAACCTCTGACCTCCACAAAAAACAATAGGATCCTTCCTCTCAACATGAAAAAGCTACATACGAAATATGAAAAGTGTCGGTCATTGCTTCCTTGAGATATCGTGTTCACAAGCCATTTACAAGGTTTTTACCGTTTAACCTTCGTTGACCTAAGATGACCTTTGACCACACCAAAGACAATCGGGTTTTTCCTTACATTATGACAAATCTATATACCAAATATGAAAAGTGTCCTTCATTGCGGCCTTGAGATACCGTGTTTTACAAGGTTTTCGGTTTTTGACCTCTGGTGACCTCAAACAAAAACAATAGGGTTATTCCTCTCAACATGAAAAATCTATATACCAAATATGAAAAGTGTCCGTCATTGCTCTCTTGAGATATCGTGTTTACAAGCTAAATGTCACATACACACACGATATCACCATCGCAGAGATTCCTTGCCTGCCTTCGGCAAGGAATCAAAAAGGCAGCCCCGAGTGGCGGAAGCAAGAACAACCACTACCTAGGCTAACACTGCAAAATCTTTCTTGGCCCGTGAATCTGCTCCTCCCCTTCTGGGAATTATGTAGTCGCTTTTTACCGACCGGGGAAAATTCTGGGAATGGGAACGGAATAATGCGGGTTGAAACTTTGCCAGTGGTTTTCAATTGTGAACTTACTGATTTCAACAGGGAATTGCTACCGCTACTTTGAGAATATCCACCAAGGACCTATAGTAAAGGGAATAATATACCGTTTGCGCATATATCACACTCGCTTCCCTGCAGTATTCTTTGCTTCTACGTCATAAGAATTAAAAGTAAGGGAAATAAAAACGCCAGACAAGAACGCTGACACAGTGCATCGCTGCGTATTTAACCAGTGAAGCTACGAAAATTGTTGGGGCGCTGCCGCCTTACGGCAAAAAGCAGTGTTGATTGGCGTGTCTCCGTACGTACTGTGTGCATTCAACTTCAGAATTTGAATGTCCCTTTATCCGTTTTTTTCGAAAGATTATAGGTAAATTTTCACAAAAAGGATACGTCATGGTTATTGGTACCTTAAGTGTTTTGTATTATACTCTTTAACTTGAAAACTTGAAACTTGTAGTTTTTGCCGCCAATAACTGGGGCAAATGTAACGACGTGTTGTTTGTATTACGTGTCATTGCTTTGTTGCCGTACAAAGAGCCAAATCAATGGCTTCAGTCCAGATCGCTAGACGTCATTCTGCCTTAGTTTATTTTCTATGTTCTTCGCGTATACTCGCTCATGCATGCCTCCGCAAACGCAACATTTACAGATTTGCAGTAGGCCTATGTAATACCAGGGAGTTGTTATTTGGACAAATGACAACTCCCCGGTAATACCACGTTTCGGGCATCAAGTGCACCTCGGTTCTGCATGAGCTTCAAGTTGCCCGGTTACAGGGTGGGCTTCCATCACGCTATTGCCTTCCTCATATCTTTAGAGGGCGGACGCCGGTCTAAAAACTGTAAAGGTGTACGTCGGTTTTGGATTTTGATGCCCAAACCGCCCAGTCGTGACTTTGGAAACAAGCAGGACCACCCAAAACCGACAAAGCATCGTGCTCAGTCCACCCGAGACTAAACTAGCATCGGTTTGGGGGTTAACCAAACCGTTCAAACTGACGAAGCTCTCAGGCCACCTGGGACCAACTCGAAAAAATCCGAAGTAAGCCTTCATGGAAAAAGTATGGGGTCTATAGTTGAAAAGACGTTTTTCGTAGTATTTAAGAAAGTACAAAATATACTCATAACTAATAGTGTAATTTACATAGCGTTCACTCCGATACAGATAGACAATAACCTACACGGTTTTGGGAGTTTTATTCAGTGGGGGATGGTAACTGCATGCCTTGTAAAAAAAAATTAAATTTACATCAATTGAATAGTCAGTATTTCGGTCTCTCGGGTTGGGTCAAAACGGAAAGACCATCCGAAAACCGAAATGATGTCGGTGTCATTTCACGGTCAGACCACCCAACCGTCGTTCCGAACTCACCAAGACGGCCTAAAACCAACGTTCTGTCTCGGGTGGTTTCGGTTTGGTCTCGGTTTTGGTTAGTCTATGCACACCTTTACTGGCAACCTAATGTTCTATAACAAGAGATCGACTTTCTTTGCTGAGGAAGCCTGTTTTTGTGATCAGGTGGTATTCAAAGTGCACAAGTAGTTCTGTAAAATTCATAAGGGCTGCACAATGACTCAACCAATAAATGGACTTGGTCGCAGTGCTCGGAATGCTATAGGAGGTGTTTTTTAGACAACGAAGAAAAAAATACAACCTGAATTTGGGCGTACACTACACTAAATCAATGATTTCAAGTTTCACACGAGTTTAAAAGTTTATATGAGCCGCGGATCACTTCTACTACAACTATAGTTTGACCCGAACTAACAATAACACCGGTTGACTTACCGTAAACAGTGAGCTGCAACTCATCTGCCCTAACAATAGTCCATGTTTAATTCAGGCCTTGAAGGACTGTAACTTTACGCTGCTAAGCGACCAAAATGTGGGAGAAGCCTATATGGCTTATGAATTAAAACTTCACGTCGAGTGGCAAACGAACGCAACAATGTAGATCAAATTTGGTTTCTCTTAAAAAGCCAGTTCAGATGGCGAAACTGTAGATTGCTCTTGGATGAAAAACCCAGCCTACTTTAACCGGGACGGGGATCGAACCCCGAACCTTCCGGTTGCCGAGCTTCATCGCTTCAAATGCCACCGCCTTAATCACCTCGGCAACCTCACCTCGTGGCAACGGTACGCAACGTATATCCCATCACCTTCCCTCCTCCCTTCTCTGCAGGAAAGGGCAGTTTTTTCGATGCTTGACTAAATTTTCTTCACTATTAAATTTGTGGTGAATTGTTTTTTCTCATTTTTGGTTTGTGTGCGTATCACGTGATACTTTGACTTTCATTGTGCACGATGGGTGTATCAAAATAAGCAGTCCCCGGACTTCTAAGGCCTATTATCAGAAATTACTCGAAAAGTTTACAGTCAATTGTAATCAAGAGAATCAGGTATTCCCATTGCTAACAAGAGATGCCCATTGTAATGACAAATGGGTGGCAGGAATGGTTAAATAACGAAAGCGAAGCTGCGTTCCTTGAATAGAGAGTTCACGTTGAGCCACTTAGGCGACAGTTTAATTTAGGGTACCGCAAGTACAGCAAGTTTACGCTGCTGGAAAAATAGCCTTTCTAAACGTTCGCCAATTAGGCCCCTTAAGGTTATCTTGCATTGAGAATATGCCTAAGGTGGACTTGAAAATAGCAGGCCCGTAAGCCAGGAGTTCTGATATACGCGGGGCACCGGCACCGCATAGGGGAGCACCGGCCGAAGATTATGTTTGTAGTCAGTATTTCCACCATATGATAAAAGGTTGAGGAACCACATCTAGGAGATGATATCTCAAGCCTACCACAGATATCTTAAACTTAAAGGTATCGGTTTTAGGTGTACACATGCGCGCGAAATTTTCACTCTTTTGGTGGGAATTTTCCCCTCCTCTGCAATACAGAGACGTCCGAAGTCTCCACAAGGAAAGGGAACAAGGCTATATGATCACGATGATGGTTCTTCAGCTCCGCAAGCGCAAGTGAAGAGTTGAGTACTTCGCGAACAGAGAGGGACCAGGTACGGCCTTACAGGGGCCCATTGAGTTGATATCAACTATTTTGTGATGAGGTTGAAGGAAATCATTGCATGACAATGCTTCTTATTAGCCTCATTACTCATGTATCACTTCCTATGGTTGTCGAAAATGTGAGAAATTGTGTTTTTTCGTGAACAGGGGTTGCATATGATTAATACCCAACGGTAAAAAGTGTCTGGTCACAAATTGTAATAAACGATTTTAATAAGTAATAATTATCCTATCATTGCCAATTCAGTTGTATGTAACAACTGCAGAATCTCTTAGTCTGACCATTTACAATAAAGATGTGAGTAAAACTCAACAGGTGAGCAAAAATCATGAACTTTGTGAACAAACTCAATAAGTCCCTTAAAGGCAGGCTTGGCGTTGTCCAGTATCATTTTGGTAGGATCCATACGGAATTTGCCTGAATTTCCGAGGAATTGACAAAATGGGAACACTAGCATAAGTCTTTGAGCGGGATTTTGTAACCAGAGAAAACCAAACTCTTCAAATTCACACTTCAGCCGGTAATTATCGTATCTTTTTTACTTCGAACGAATTTGCATGAAGAGTACATTTTGAATAAATTTACTGTACTACTAAATTTAGATTCAAGCCATATAGTCATCACGTTACGAGTATTACTCAAGATATAAGATTGCTATACATGGCAAATCCTTGATGCCCGGCATCTAACTTTAAGCTTTCACCTAGTTTTGGCTGGAATAGTTCACTGAAATTTTTGTGCTAATAATGTTTATTACCGATACAACTTTTATTGTGAGAACGGCATCAGCAGCGCGACGAAATTTTGTTGGTAAATTATTTACCATGGTAAAACCTCTATGCAGACTCTGAAAGGGGTGGTAAAAGGATATGTTATAAGGCTCCAGCAACCCGAAGCCCACCAGAAGCGACGGATAGCTGGAAGGATGTCAAGCACAAAATTTTGGACGCGCCAAGCGTGCCGAAAAAATTTGAATTTTTTTGAGGAAAAATTGAAGATAGTTGGTTCTTGTTAAGGAAAGTTAGAAATTTTGCGCTTCTGATAAATCGTGTTTTGCACTTCTGAATCTGCCCCTTCCTCATCTCAGATAATTCCAATTCTCTCAACTAAGTTATTCCTACAGTAGCCCCTCCCAAAACTGTCTTGAGCCCCTCCCCTTGTGCAGACACAAACCCAGTTTACCGCTTAAGATGGGGATATAAGCCTATTATATGTTATCAGAGCATTCTCTGTGAATTCTGTGTGAGCTACTCTGCATCTTTTGACCTTGGTGTCTATCAGAGAGCATTAACTAACTGTGAATCTTTGCTTTGTTCCAACGAAAAATGTACTTGGGGTGATGACTGTCTGTCTTTATGAGCAAAACCAACACGCAGAGAGACTAGTGCCCCTTCCACCACCATGTACTCAGCACCGAGACACTTAACGTTTCTTACGAAATATGTTCATACCATTATGTTGCGTCTAAATTAAGCACATTCCTAATGGTGAGAAAGAGAGCATAGAACTTCCAATCGATTCAATGTTGTGTTTCTACAAGATCACGCCCACACAGAAAAAACATAACCTTATAGTAGAATCTTTACCTGTATATAGCCAACATATCTGAAACGGGTGTTAAAGCTAATATAACTGTATAAGAAGGCGCTCGTAGCGCGCAATTTTTTTTTTTTTTTTGTAATTTCACAACAAATATGTCACAGAAAACAAAATACGTTCAACATTAAACGCCTTTAAGGTTCATTTTTGGTCGAAAATCGACCGGAGTCATACCGTGGCCACCGTTTATAGGAAGTAAAATTTAATTTTCGCTCGATTTCCCATATAAGGGGACAGTAGTCCGCACGGGGGGGGGGGGGGGGAGTAGCACGGCCCTCGTGTCCCCGCCTGTCTATGCAGTGGCGGATCCAGGGGGGGGGTCGCCGACGTCCGGACCCCCCCTCAAATTTCCCAGTGTGCCCCTTTTCAAAATTGGGTTTTTCCACACTAGCCTCTAAAAAAAAAAGGAAAAAAAAACAAGAGCCCAATGGGCACTGTGGTTCCTTGCTGAATGTAATGAAACTGAGCCAACTACTGAATGAACCAGTATTTCTGTTGATTCACAAAATCTGCTCTGTAGACAATGCACATCTTGTGTTAACACATTCAAGCATAAATAAATTGTTCTGAAGAAATACAGCCTACAGGCACTTCAGGGGATATCAACACAGACAGTATACAGTTACAATTTGTTTTATTCAATTAAGCAATCACAATTCATGCACGCTCAATGGTATCTGATCCAAATGATCAGTAACTTGGTTCTCTTTATAAAACTAACAACCCATAGTAGCATTTAATTAATCAATTCTAATTTCCAGTTCCTGCAAGCTCACATGTCCTAATCTAAGGACAAATGTTGTCTAGTGAACTTTCACAACAGTCCTCTGCTTTGTGGGCAGAGAATCTTCTGTAATATTAAAAAGTAGTACTTGATGCACGTTTTCATAATGGCAGGATTATGGATTAAAATCATAATACTATAATTTCAATTAAAATTGAGATACTTGGCATCTCTGAAAGATGTCCCACATCTTTCAGTCATTGGGAATGTGATCTTAATGTGCTGGAATGATACAGTTTTTATATTTTTTTACTTTAGGAATTCTTGGGAATTTGCTTTTTGGCATCTGGTGATTCACTCTGACATTCAACAAATCTCATATGGGTTTTCTGCTAGATTTAATGCAACACCTCAAAGCAAAAATCTATTCAAGCCTCCTACACTGAGATATAGAGTTGAAAAGGTTTGCAGAGTTTGACCTCCAGTGACCCCAGATGACCTTTGGTCTCCACCAAAATTTTTTCCCCACCATAAGGCATCCACTAAGTATGAAATTTATCCAAGCTTCCTACCTTGAGATATTGTGCTAACAACAAGGTTATCAGTTTTTGACCCTTGGTGACCCCAGATGACCTTTGACCTTCACCAAAAACTGTATGGCACAGCTTCTCACTATGGTGGATCTATATACCAAGTATGAAATCTATCCAAGATTTTTTCCTTGAGATATTGCATTAACAAGGTTTTCAGTATTTGACTCTCAGTGACCCCAAATGACCTTTGACCTCCACCAAAAATGACAGGATTCATCTTCTCACCATAAGTCATCCACATACCAAGTATGAAATCTATCCAAGCTTCCTACCTTGAGATATTGTTTTAACAACAAGTTTTCAGTGTTTGACTCCTGGTGACCCCAGATGACCTCTGACCTCCACCAAAAGCTACAGCATTCATCTTCTCTCCATAATGCATCTACATACCAAGTATGAAATTTATCCAAGCTTCCTACCTTGAGATATCGTGCAAACAAGGTTTTTGGTCTTTGACCCCTGGTGACCCCACATGACCTTTGACCTCCACCAAAAACAATAGGGCACACCTTCTCACTATGACAGATCCATATACCAAGTTTCAGTTTAGTCCAACTTTCCCTTGTTGAGTTACAGCGTACCGAAGCAAGTGTCACACACACACACACACACGCACACACACGCATACACACACACACACGCCAAGCTGACTACATAGGTTCCTTTTGCTAACGCAAGGAACCAAAAACAAGTTTCACAGGTAATGGCAGTTGTCCAGTTCCGAGGAGATTTTGGTTACCCCCACCCAGTATCGATCAATCCATCCGTAAAAGTCTAGCAGAAACTTTCGGCAGTATATTTGACTACGGTAGCCTATATTGCCCTCCCCGACACACGAGCAGTGCAATCGTTTTACAGAGAATGTGACTACAGTATGTCTTACTGCCTGCGTGACAGTCAGGCATTCTAATCACTTTTCGCTTGGAACCACGTGTGGCGTGCTTGGGCATTCAAAGTAATACAACACATGCAGATATTACGTCATACTCACAAGCTAGCGCTTTATGCAACGTATTACTGTTGGGTTTGAATATTGATTCCAAAAGGTCACTGCTAGTTTTTTGGTCTTACAAAATAATGATCTGTTCACACTCCCTAAACGATACATCTACGAAACCTTTCCACCACCCGCTAGTATCCCTCCTCTCATGAACAAGAGAGAGTATGTAAATACGTTTCGCTATTCGTGGTCTAGAATTACTCTCTTCTTTTATTGTGTTGCCCCAGCGATGGGTATAAAAAGCCAATCTAAGGTTAAAGTCCACAGTCAAGAGTTGACCAGAAGTCAATATAGACGAATCGATGTTGCTTCATTTTAAAATTACTATATAAAATCACCACCAGGTCAAATAACGCAGTGCCAGTCGGTTCAATTTTTTGACGTCTTTGGACCGATGAATGGTCTGCTGTCGCAAATAAAAAGCACACATTCGACTTCAGTCATCTGCTCTGACAGAGCATTTTTGCCATTCACGCCGCAACTATATAGGGAACACAACATACAGCATTTTAACCCCCTCCCCTAGTCGAGATAGCGGTGGCGCCAGGTGGGGGAAGGGTTCATGCCCCCGTCGGGGAAGGCTGGCCCCCTGTCGGGGAAGTTTTACAGTTTCGTTGGGGAGTCTTAAGCTAGCCGTACACTACACGACTTAGCACGCTGCAACCCAACTCGATCGTCGGGTTGCCAACAGTCATGAGGTGTGCAAGAGTTTAAGACTGCGATTGGTAGTTTTAAGATCAGTTTTAAGTCGCGCCGACTTCAGTCGGGAAGAACCAACATGTTCGTTCTTCCCGACTGAAGTCGGCGCGACTTAAAACTGGTCCTAAAACTTCCAGTCGCAGTCATAAACTCATGCACACTATACGACTGTTTGAGATCCGACGATCGAGTTGAGTTGCGGTGTGCAAAGTCGTGTAGTGTACGGCTGGTTTTAGTCGAAAGTATGCAGTCTCCGACGACAACTAGTCGCCCCGACGGTTTACCTGTTGTTTGCTCTCAAGCGGATAATTTCTCTACTAAGAACCCAAAATTTTCAGCGCGCTACGCGCGCCGTAGAGTCACTCTGTTTTCTTCAATAGTTCCATTCCACATAGCAGGATAGCACAAGTCCTGTCCACCTTACCAAGTAACATATAGGCAGCAGAGTACATAGTTTATGTAAAGGTCGTAACTTTCATCCAATATCGCTAAGCCTACAATCTTGGACAAAACTGTTGGGACGCTTTGTCATAATATTCTTGAATCTCCGTTCCCAGGTTTACATGAACCCCCGCTCCCCCTTCCAAAGTTGCGCAGAGAGAATGACTGTATGCCGTGAACAGGATAACTATGGTCAACTTTGTAAAGGGGGAGCGGCGGTGTCCCAACGAGTTTTGTCCAAGATTGTCTGAGTTTTAAGTGAGCGATTTACGAGAACAAATGCAATAGAAAAATGGTTAATTTTTCGAGCAGCTTTATTCAGTACACTTGTAGGCCTGAGGATTTTAGCCAAATGAAAGTATAATTTAAAATTGTTTTAATGTGTTGTTTTGTTTATTTGTTTATACTGATTTATTGTTGGTTGGCGAGATCATAATGGATAGACTGTTTCAGGTATTCGCAGGGAATGCCAGGCAGAAATGTTCACGTTCCGTAACGACGTCCACGGCAGCCATATGCGTTGCATTTTTTGCAAATTAAAAGGAGGATGACAACTCTTCTTAAGTTGTAAGACGGAAAACAAAACAATTTCTTCCATGGATAGATCGAAGAGTCTCACTCCTAATGCAAACTAGTGGTAAGAAGGCAAGATTTTAACTGAAAGAGCGCCACGATCTACCATGAAATGTTAAAAGCAGAACTGCAAGCCAAGCTTTCTATTATAACGATGGTAGATCGTTAATTAGGGCTGGTTTTAGACAGATTTTGAAGCGAATTTGATGCCTATGACAACATTTTTTCATTTTACATGAAGCTGATGACGTATCTATTATGCCTTCTTTTAGCCGACTCAACTTCTTTACGTTTTGCTTTCAAATTTACTCTCAAAACAAATGGTAGACCGTTTGGTTAACTTAGCCTTCACCCCCGGTCTCGTCAAATTAGCATGTATGGCATATTTTCTGTATAGTTTCAGCTACTCAAATGAAAGTTACTGCGTTGTAAAGGTGAAATGAATATACATTCAAGTACCTTTTAACTTATTTCTGGTAAATTACTTTAATATAAAGTAATAGGCAGGATACAACATGTACTTTTGCTGAATGTTCTTTTTATTTGGTACCTGTTCAGACAGTGTGAGCCCAAAATACGTCACTATTGAAAATGTCTTCCTGAACGAGAGGACGCTTTGAACTTATTTAGCTACCTTCCCAATGCTTTTAGCTTCAATAGCATTATATTAACAAGAACTTCAATATGGACTCAGAATTTGCTGATTATTCTCTGTTACTGTTCTCTTACACCTAAATAAAAGACACCTACCCTTTTGCGAATCAACGCAGCGAAAAGAAAAACTTTCTACCGTGGGCCGTGAGCAGTTCTAACTTCTGAAATTTCTCAGACAATCTTGGACAAAACTGTTGGGACGCTTTGTCATAATATTCTTGAATCTCCGTTCCCAGGTTTACATGAACCCCCGCTCCCCCTTCCAAAGTTGCGCAGAGAGAATGACTGTATGCCGTGAACAGGATAACTATGGTCAACTTTGTAAAGGGGGAGCGGGGGTGTCCCAACGAGTTTTGTCCAAGATTGTAGTTGGTGTTCTCTTGTGTGTGTTATGCGGTAACAGCGGTACAGTCAGTTGGTGAGGGACTTACGGAGAAAAGTTTGGCTATTTCATCGTGTAGTCTAGGTGGTTTCGATACAATACGGTACATGTTACACCCGGTACGGTCTACAGACCTTACAGTTTTGTTTTCTTTTCTTCATATGTTTTATGTGTAAGCCTATCAAAAATTTTCGCCCGCTTCGCGCGCTTTTCAACTTCAAGATCCAGATTCAAAGAACACTATCAGTGCGCAACTCGGATCTTGGAGTATTAAGCGATATAATGCAAAATATGCCTGCAATGGCATGGGATAATGAGGCTCCTCCATTTGCCCTTCTCATCATCCCCTCGAAATAGGGAATGTCGGAACTTGGGGCAGCTGACATGGACCGTCCCCCTGTTGGGAAAATTCTGCCGCCACTCATGGTCGCTTTACTTATTTTGGCTTTCATCGTTCATAAGGGTAATTTCTGGGATAAAAACCAAAATTTTCGGTACGCTTTGTCCACTCTTCCTCAGTTCCGTTATACATGTAGACAAATATAATACAAACCCTTTCCAACTTTTCAAGTTAATATGTAGAATACATGGATTTACGTAAATGTCTTGAATTGACTTGCATTTCGCTAAACCTGGTTAAAGTTCACTTGTGTCTGTCGTACGGTACGGCTAGTGACTCGAGGAGGGAAGTACAATTAAGTTATGCCCGATAGGGCCCAAATGTCCGGACAATTGTCACATTGAGTTGGTTCATGTAATTCACCAAAACTGCCAAACCTGTTAAGTTTTCTTCACATACTAATGACAAATGGTCAAACATAAACAATCCCCACATGTTGCAAACAAATAAATGTTTCATAAGTGAGTAATAAACAATTCAATTCGGTTTTCAAAAAATCGTGACCGGACACTTTTTCAAATTATGCACAACCGTTACGAGCTAGGATACCAAAATATTTTCAAAATTTTAACTTAATGCGTAACTTTTGGATGTGAAACTTGACTTATTATGCTAATAATAATCATTGTCATGTGGCAGTACCCTTCAACACCCTCGTTAAGTTATCGACATCAACTCAATATGCCCCTTTAAGCTTTAAATTAGTACAAATTCTTATAAGTGTAGGCTTACCCAAAAAATTTCGCGCGCTTCGCGCGCTTTGCAAATTCCCCGTTTAGATTCTTTAGACTCCAGGTTTTGATTCCAGTTTTTACATGTGTCTTAGTTTATCCTTTCTTTGTCAATATGCGGTAAATTGTATAATCGCTGACGTTTATGGGAACCAAAATTAAAAAAAAACAACGAATGTGCCCTTTTTTATGTTGGACCCCACCTCAGAAAAGACCCTAGATCCGCCCCTGCTATGGGTATGGAAACTCAGGAAGATGAGTGTTAGGAGTCTGACCATCAGTGTACTTGCATTGAAGCCTTCAACTTTCAAGGTCAAATGTTTTCCTGCACATTAGCCTCGGCACGAAAGAAACTTTTATACTCACAGTTTCCCAGTAGCCTACTTCGCCTACTGTAATGGACAACTTCAAAAAAGTTTCACATAATGCAGAGCCGTAGCCAAATCCCTAGGGGACATTTCATGACATTATCTAAGAAGAGCACCAAGTGCAGGCATGCCTACAGATAGTTGACATTCGGGCGGACCCTTCCTTTTTCACCTGTGCATGGGTGCCATCCTGGGGGTGCTGAAGGGAGGGGTACATTTAAGTCTCGCTTAGGTGCAAAACTGCGCTATCGTTGGCAAGCTTTGACTGATATCTTTACAAATTGTCATTATTTAGTGATAGTCTTTCTACATTTTGACTGGGCGTAACGCAAGAGGTGGGAGTGCTGTCTAAGAGAAAGGGTCGACAGTGCACACTATACTCTTTGAGAATTTTTGTCTATGTAAGGTGGCTTGGATGCAAAATTCTGCTATCTTTGGTAAAGCTTAACAAAGCGTTGAATTGATTATATGTTTAGTAATCCTCATTATTCAGTTATTTTTTTCTTACTTCGGTAGGATGTAATTGAAGGGGATGTTGTCACAGAGGAGGGATGACACCTCTACTCTTTGAGAAATTTTTCTTGTTCTCAGTTTTCCTAGATCCAAACTGGTGTTATCTTGGTAAAGCTTCAGACTGGTTACATAATCTGAAATTTCATAATTTAGATATTTACTGAATTTTTTGGCTGTAGCATGGCACCTTACAAGGCTGGTACCCTCTGCGGGCTTCTCCATCGGTTGGTGCGTAGCCGAAGCGTAGGCCTTGCAAAAAAAATTTCGGTCTAAATGCCTTCCAATTATAAGGGGGGGGGGTGGGGGTGACACATTTTAGACCTAAAAGTTGCATCTAAACATTCTTTACTTTTAGATTTCATCCTTAAGAAACAAATTTAGATTTCAAGAGGAAAAGTTAGATTTGATTTAAAAGGGAAAATGCAGTCAGCCCAGTTTGAATTAATGTACCTGGGTATCATATGCGTAGGAGCCCAAGTTGATGGGGCGGGGGGGGGGGGACTGTAAAGAATGCCCGTAAAAATTTGACCCCAAAAGTCCGTGTGCTCCACGCGCGTTCAACATGTTAATGTATATATTAAGTAGGCATGCGTCGTTTTTATCACACCGCTTGCCAATTACATACAATAATATGCCATGTTTCTACCCTTTCCATATTGATAACTTTTTTTATTTTTCTCTTTGGGGGGGGGGGGCATGCATTGTGTTGTGTGATCGCCTCCAGGGTTGTTCCCGTTACGCTTTGAAAGTAACTCGTTATAGTTACAGTTAATTCCGTAAAATTGTAACTCGTTACAGTTACTAGTTACAATGTTGAAAAAGTAACTAGTTACAGTTACTTTTGACTAAAAAGTAACTAGCTACATTTCAAAAGTAACTCGTTACTTCAAGGTGAATATACGGTACCTCGGTACCTGAAATGGAGGGGGGGGGGCATAATTAGATAGTAAGACGGGGGCACATGAGACGACCGACACCTCATTTGTGCCGGTTATCCTTAGGTGTTCCCCAAAGAAAGTCAATGAAGCTAGCTGATCTTCAATGGGCATTGTCGCAGAGGCTCCTAATGCTCAACATGAAGCAGCGAATCATGATACTGTGTCGGAGCTTACGCAAACTATTTGTTAGAGGAATATGGTTATAACCAAAACTTTTCCAGTTACCAAAGTACTTCTTTGAGGGTTGAAATCTTTATACTCCCATCACACAGTCGGCTAATTTAGAGAGGTTAGCGGCTATGCCGGAAAGGGGAAGAGCGTTGTTTCAGCAGTAATTAAAGTCTTCACCCCTCAAGGGCATAAATATGGTATAATAAGAGGTTGAATACATTTGTTAGCAGTAAAATTTTAAAACCTCACCGCTAAGGTTGGGCTAAGTGATATTTCCCCATAAATTTCAAGTTTCACATTGTGTCGATATAAAACAGTGCATAGAAATGGTGATACTATGCAGTTTATACATGCAGATCATGTGCACATAATTCACTTTCCCTTTACAATAGGTAAAGCTTTAAGTCGGACACTTCTCTTTCCAATTAGCTTTGTTAGGATACTTTTAACGCCATTGACCATTTCAATATTCTGCTGTTTTTTTATATTAACCGTACTATTATTCCAGTGTAAGGAGTTACGGACATTGAAAAGAATATGATATAGCCTAAATTCATACGTTTGATTCATCAATAAAGATACCATACATGTTAAATTAGATGCATAAATGGATGCACGGTGTTTACCAACGCTTGGCACCGTATAGATTTACTGGGCTCCAACGCAAGAGTCCGGATTCGGTTAGCTTAATGCCGGTCTCAAGAGCGTTTTTCTAGATTAGGAATTTGCCCGGGATAGAAGGTTCCGGAATCGAAATTTTTACGGAATGTGATGTAACTGGACTCGGACTCGGAGTTCATTCCAGCCGAGTTCTCAAAAATGAAAGTTACATTAAAAGTGTTTAAAGTTCCATTTGTGCACAATGTACAGATCTAAGGTATTGTCACATACAATCAACTAAATTACTCAGGAGGCCAGGCTATGGAAGTGAGTACAAACGATGACTTTGTTAATGGTGGACATGTACGATAGAATTAAAACATCTGTATGTGTGATATGATATACATTGGCAAAAGACTGGTCTCGGAATTGGTGCCATTGGAATCAAAACTGGCAGAAATTTGAGGATCCTGAGCAGTACCATGCTCGGAAAGATTCAGGAATCTAGAATCGCAGTTAGCTCCGACTCGGATAGGGTGAACACGGGTCCAGCCCTAACGTCTCAAGAGGCAATGATTAAACTTTCAAAGTAAGCTGGTATTTGAATGCCCATGGGCCAACCCGTTTCTCACGGTACAACTGTCTCCACTGTGTCCTCTAAAGGACAATATGAGTAAACCAAGGCCCAGCTGACTTTACTTAGAATACATAAAGTCAGCTGAGCCTTAGAGGACCGTTCAGTATTTTTCAAATAATCGCACAAATCGGTCTCATGGATAATAAGCATTGATCTGTCTAATAAGTATTTTGACATACAGATCAATTTTAAACTTATTTCAATCAGGGAGTTGCTATTTGACAACTCCCTGGTTCAATAGACAATCAAGTGGCCCGGCCTGTAAGCCTGCAGCGTGTGCATCTAATATCAACTTCTGATTCTAATCGTGAATAAAATTTGATGTCGGTGAGGGCGACGTCGATAATAGCGATGAATGATAAATAGCCTATATCGAAAATAATTTTACATTTTACTACCAAAGTGTCATCAATTTGAAAATTTTCTGTTATTCTGATATTAGCTCAAAGAAAATGCAATTTGTGGTCATTTTGACTATTTGTAACGGGAAAGTAACGGGACCCAAATGTAACGCCGTTACAGTTACTTTTACACAGAATTGTAACTAGTTACTTGCTCCGTTACTGAAATGCAAATGTAACTCGTTACAGGGTTCCGTTACACAAAATGTAACTCGTTACAGTAACGGCGTTACTTGTAACTCGTTACTTCCTAACCCTGATCGCCTCCTTGGTCTAAGGAGGGGGACACCCCTCCCCTTTGGAAATGTTTGAAAAATTAGGTGTCCTTACATGCACTTACTGGTGCCACATATGCTACCTTTGAAGTACAAGTTGGGTTAAAACAAATACGTATTTTGGAACTAAAAAGAAAAAAATCGGAAATTGGTATCAATGAGGGAGGCATGGCCCAATGTCCCCTAAATACACCACTGATAATCATAATAGGCTAAGTTGAAAAATTAGGTGTCCTTACATGCATTCTGGTGCCACATATGCTACCTTTGAAGTAAAATTTGTGTTAAAAAATTATATATGTAGGTACTACAAAGAAAAAGAAATCGGCATCATTGAGGGAGGCAAGGCCCAATGGCCCCTAAATACACCACTGATAATCATAATATAAGTTTAATCATTAAAAAACACACTAGTGAATTAATACCGAATATCTTGGTGCTGATGTAATTCAACTCAGAACTTAAGTTTAACTACCAAGGAAGTGTTTTAACTATTGATTACCTTTAGCTACATCATTGAATTGTTTTTCTTTTCAGTAGGTGCCCGAAAAATTCTCAGCATAGTGCCCGAATTTTCACAAAAATATTTGATTGGGGACTGCAGCCCCCAGCCCGCCCCCGCCTCCTACGCCTATGCCGGGTATCCTGTTTTATGAACGGATGTTGAGTATCATGTCACAGTATGTTTCTCGTATAGAGTAACTCCTTGGTTTACCTTGAATATTGTGCAGTATTTTATGTTCTAACGTATCATGAAAGATACTTGAACTGAAATAGGAGGCTATTAGTGAGATTGAACTTTGCGGCGACTGCTTATGCCATTTAAATTCAAAGTTACTTCACAAGCTCATTGAGCTTGGCTAACTTGATAAATAAAGGTACAGTAATCATAGGCTATTTTATCTTTAGCCAGCATACATGCTGGAGTGTTGTATCTTGCAGGAGGAGAAGCGCCATTCGTCAGAAAGTGAACCCACAGAAGAACGCATCCACGGCGGGGTCCGGGAGTAAAATTTGGGGAAAGGGGAACTCTTAGGCCTATATGCGATTTCCCAGGTTGGGGGGGGGGGCTTCAAATCACAGCCTTATTTCGCTGGACAGTGAAATTGTCAGCATTTCAGTATTTTTCTCTCAGGAAGGTTACCCCAACTTTCATTTACGTTTGGAAATCTGGGGATGGGTGCAACTTCCCACAGTCCCCCTCGCAAGCTACTTCTCTGACTAGGTTCGCAACTCCATTCACTCGAAGCGGCACCGGTAACCGTACCGTATTAACACGGCAATGAGAAAGCATACAATTAAATACTTCCCAAATTGTTTATAACCCGGGGGAAGGGGGACGTGTTCCCCAATATTGAGAAATCGTCCAATGACTTGTATTTTTTACACAATAAATTATTTGAAAATGGGGTCACCCCCCCCCCATACTGAGAACAAATCGCCGCCAATATGAGCTCACAGGCTACGGCGTATCGTATTTCCCGCGCGGTGCCCTACATGGGTCTCTCTAATAGAACAGGGTATGGTTCGTATATCCTGCTCTGTGGTTTCTGTTGTGATGACGTCAAGCTCATGAATTCGAAAAGGTGTCCAATTTATAATCTCGCTTCTTGGGCTACACGACCAGTGCTGTTTGGGATATAACCATGGAAGTGGCACATTCGAGGTAGTGTTTCCATAATAACGGTAGCCTATGAGTGATGTAGATTTAGGCTGGGCGTCCGACCAGAAAGTTGTTATTTGACAAACAGCAACTTCCTGGTCCGACGACGCAGCAAGTTTCGGGTAACATCTCAATTGTCCTATTTCAGTTCTGGTTCACTTTTCATGTGAAGACGTCAGTTCAGTGAGATGGAGCAGGAAGGTCTCATATCAAATCCCTCAGGCTGGTTACCTTCATAGCAGGTGTCGAACATGTACTCCGCCTTGGCGTATTGCGAGTGCAGTCAGTGTTGATGCAGATAGTAATACACGTCCGCCGGGCGGGCAGTCAGGCTGGGTAGTCTCTGAAATAATTTCATGGACCGGAAGAACAGCAATAGCTGGGCCAGATCCGAGTTCTCACTTATAGAGGAAGGAAAATACCCCTAACAGACTGCAGTCTACTTGAAACGTAGGCATAGATCTCATTTTTTTTCTGAACGCCCAGCAACATAAGCCAAAGGACGAAAAAAGTTCCCGAAAAGTGCTATTAGGGCATAGTACCGTACGTCCCTTGAAGCAACATAAGACTCAGTTTTAGCTATTCTTGACGCGATAGAATTACTATTACAAATTCAAACCACTTAGCAGAGAGTTGTAACGGGTTAAAGCTCCCTAAAACTACTACTAGCTGACTGAATTTGTATTTAACTTTTAATTGTAAAACGTTTCTCTGTTTGTTTGTCCCATGTTCAACAATACTGAGTCATAACCGTCTGTATGTAAGAGCCATTCACTTGGTGACTCAGTCTTTCCTATTCACAGAATCAGTCATTTTACCCGCATCGGAGTTGATTGGGTTTCCACCTACGTGACAAACACTTGGCTATTTCCTTGCATGAGCCGCGTCTATTCAATCCACATCATTATCGCCTCTTTGTTTCCCTATGCCGCGACTGGAGTCACCTTTCCTGCCGAGTATCGATGCAACCCGCATTTCTTGCATAAATATCCTTCTTCAGCTCTTTTGTGTCTCTCCAGACCCAACATGTGACTCGATATCAGCCACTCAGCTCAGACCCAACCGCCTCCGATGCTAATTTTGACCTTATTTCCTTATGCACCGTGTAAATCATTTATCCATGACTATCTTTGCGTGCAAAACGACGTGAGACTCAGTACTGTCGTACCGCTGAACTGCCTCGCAAGCTAACACAGCGGACGGACCGACCCACACTTACAAAAGATCATTTCTCGACGGATTTTGGAAGAGCTGCCTTCATCAAACATCAACGGCAAGTTTTAGTAAGTAAAATATTCTTTTCTCTTTCTTTTTCATGTATCAATCAACTCTCTTTTCTTTTAAAAACCTCGGTGAGATTTTTTTCGAGATTTCTTTTGACCCACTGTCTGCATACACGAACTCTGTACGGTGTGTACGCGGTAACGTACGGCTGCCATGCCCATGAAAAGCAATTATTGCAACCTGCATTGCAAACCGCAGGTCAAACAGTCTGAATGACGTCATCGGAGCAAGGCGCGTATTTGATTAAATAAATTATCAGGACTGCTCTATTTATGTACGAGGGAGAAATACGTCGTCGGGGAAGAGCCCATTCTTACAAGAAAATGGAAAAGGCGAAACAAACTGTTTTCACTCTATACAATGCAATTTGTCAATTATGAAAGGGCCAGTGTCCTCACATTTTTGAGTTGTTCTTTTGGGATATGACACCCTGAGCTACGAAGGCTTTGATGAATTTAAATATTGTTTCAACTTCAAAATATGGTTTCTCTTTATGTTTAATGCCATTCAAAGTTTACAATGTACAATTAGTTTTCATCTAAAGGTATCCATGAAATTTTTGCAGGTGATGGTAACTATTTTCACATGGATTAATTGGTTTTCACCCTTTGGCTCTATGCCAGATAGTCGAGGACTTTGGCAAAAGGATTTTCAGATGGATGACAGTGTTGTAATGAGTCAATTTTGCAGTCAAGTCGAGTCATTTACTACTTTCAGTGTGACTCGAGTCAAGTCAGTGACTTGAGTCATTGTATTATTTCTATGAGAAAAATTATGATACAATTGCTGGAGTCATTTCCCTTTTGAAAATTAGTGACTGGAGTCATGACTCATTACAACACTAATGGATGAATAAATTACTTTCAACAAAATGGGTCTGTTATACTGGCTTTGTTCATTCACTGTTCTTCAATAGAGAATCAAACTGATCTTCAGGCGCGGATCCAGAAGGGGGCGCACCCGGCGCACGCCCCCCCCCCTTTTTCGATGACCAATGATTATTTCACCAGCGATATGAAAAAAGGAGCAAATAGACATGGAAAATATGCTTCCCAGATGCGAAAAAGGTGAAAAAGCAAAAAAAAGAAAAGTTTTAAAAATTTTGAAGACCTTTTTCTTTTTTTGTGCTCGTCGGCCTTCCCGGCGATGTGTGAGCCCCCCCTTTCTCAATATCCTGGATCTGCCACTGATCTTTTCAAATATGAGGAAGAATTGGGGGGGGGGCAGGGAAGAGGCGAGGGGAGAGTAGACATAACTGGCTTACAGAAGGTAAATAGTGTTCACATGCTTTCCTTAAATTTCTGTTGTTAGATGGATCCAATACAAGCCAGTGCCATTGAAAGGTCTCCAAGACAGGGATAGGAGGGGGAGGGGGGATGTTTTAACACAAAAACACTCGCACTCTAAATTATTATTCAGGGTCTGTGGTCCCCCAGCCCCTCAGCTTCAAACACCTTGTATGCAAGTACAGTTTCAAATGCACTGTGTAATTTAAGTTCAAAATAACACATTTTTGCAAGTTTTTATTATTTTTGAACCCCAAATATTT
Organism: Holothuria leucospilota; assembly: GCA_029531755.1. Taxonomy (NCBI): domain Eukaryota; kingdom Metazoa; phylum Echinodermata; class Holothuroidea; order Aspidochirotida; family Holothuriidae; genus Holothuria; species Holothuria leucospilota. Next base: position 12,162,775 of record CM055978.1, read on the forward strand.
TTCCACTACAAACAGCAAAGCTTGGACATTGTCTAGCCCACACACAAGGAAGATAAAAAGTTAGCAGCTAACAACATGCCCAAGGCAGGATACCACCCAGTTTGTGTGCTCTTTCAGGGAAACGACTCACCCTATGATGGTACTTACCAACTCATCTGTCGTCACCAGATAAAAGACAAAGACTTCAAACCAGGAGATGTGGTGGAGGTGAGATGGCATGGGCATACCAGGATAGGGGATGGGGTGGGGTGGGGCAGAGACATTTAGGCAGAATTTTTTTTGCAAACTGGTACTAATGGAATCTCTAAAATTTCTGGTAAAAATGTTAAGCACTCTCCCCCCCCCCCCCTCCCCATGGTGAGAATAGTCCTATGGGCTTATTTGAGATGGTCTTGTGCACGATTACTGGACATTTCTCACCTCAGACAATTCCCTTCCCGAACAATTCCCACCCCGAACAATTCCCTTCTTGGAAAATTCCCAACCCACACAATTCCCTTCCTGGACAATTCCCCACCCAAACAATTCCCTTCTTGGACAATTCCCTTCTTGGACAATTCCCAACCCAGATAGTTCCCAACCCAGACAATATCCTTCTTGGACAATTCTCTTCTTGGACAATTCCCTTCTTGGCCAATTCCCACCCGGACAATTCCCATCCATGACATTTACCCCTCAGAATTGTCCAGGTGGCAATTGTCTGGGTTGGACCAATTGTCCAAGTGCAGTGTTCTCCACAGGTTACAAAACAAGGAAGGCGGTGATCAGGTGCAAAGCATGTGCATGGTGATTGCCAGGGGAGAGGTTTGATGGGAGGGGGTTCCCCCTCCCCTCCGAAAGTTCTGAGATTTGATACCATGAATGGCGCCAAATGGTGTTGCATAACTGGTTATTTTTGCTCATTCTTTTTCTGATACTTAGGAAGCAGTGTGGACATTTGTTAACTATAGAATTTAATTGTTTAAAAATATTATGAGAACAAATTTGAGGGTATGTTTTTAGAGGGTCGGATAATATTTTTGGAGGGCGGCAACTATTTTTGAGGGGTGGCCATTTTCACTCAGAGGGTGGGCCACCCCTCTAAAAACCCCTGTGGAGCACACTGGTGGGAATTATCTGGGGGGTGGGGGAGCTGTCCAGGAACCCTTGAACATAACCAATGTCTTAAAGGGCCAATGTCTTCAAGGGCCAATATCTTTAAGGAAGAAAGTCATAATTCTTTTCTCTATTTATGGGAGGAAAAAGAGAATGTGATAGGACCAGAGGCATACATTCTTGAATTTGCAGGGGGAACGTGAACTGTTGTAACCGACTGCATTTCTTAGAGACAGACTCACATTGCCATAGTTGTATGTTTCGAATATCCTGGGGACCTTTTTTTTTCTTGCTTTTCGGGCAAACTTTTCACTTCAAATGTTGTTAATTGTTCATGTCTGGTCTACTGTTACAATGGCATACAGTACTGAACTGGCTTTGAGACCGACATTTTGGAACTCAGAGACCGACTTCTGATTTTCAGGGGGGTGTCACACACACCCATATTTACGTCCCTAGGTAGGGCTTATGTTTGGATGTATTTGATTTCTATGTCAATGAAAGTGTGGTAACCAGCTATGAATTTAGATACTCAGGATTTCTTTATAAATGTGTTTGGGAAAATGCAAAAGCCCCTTAAAATGCAACAAGCCAAGTATCTGCTGTGAGATAACACTCTTCACGTCATTTTGTTAAAGTGATATTAATATTTAAGGAAGGGGGATCAGTGGAGATTTATTTTCAATACAACTAAATTCTAAGCATTTTGATGCAATTTTTTCTAATTTCACTAATGGAATCTCTAAAATTTCTGGTACAAATGTTCAGCGCTCTCCCCCTCCCCCCTCCCCGTGGTGAGAATAGTCCTGTGGGCTTATCTGAGATGGTCTTGTGCACCATGACTGGACAATTCTCACCCCAGACAGTTCCCTTCCCGGACAATTCCCTTCTTGGACAATTCCAAACCTGGACAATTCCCTTCTTGAGCAATTCCCAACCTGGATGATTTCCAACCCAGACAATTCCCAACCCGGACAATTCTCTTCTTGGACAATTCCCAACCCGGACAATTCCCTTCTTGGCCAATTCCCACCCCAGACAATTCCCATCCATGACATTTACCCCTCAGAATTGTCTGGGTTGGGCCAATTGTCCAAGTGCAGTGTTCTCCACAGGTTACAAAACAAAGAGGGCGGCGATCAGGTGCAAAGCATGTGCATGGTGATTGCCAGGGGAGAGGATTGATGGGAGGGGGTCCCCTCCTCCCCTCCAAAAGTTTTGAGATTTGATACCATGAATGGCTCCAAATGGAGTTGCATAACTGGTTATTTTTGCTCATTCTTTCTCTGGTATATAGGAAGCAGTGAGGAAATTCGTTAACTATAGAATTCAATTGCCAAAAAATATACGCAAATTTGAGGGTGTGTTTTTAGAGGGGGGAATAAGTGTTTTGGAGGGTGGCAGCTGTTTTTGAGGGGTGACCATTTTCACTCGGAGGGTAGGCCGCCCCTCTAAAACCCCTGTGGAGAACACTGAATTGGGAATTATCTGGGGGGAGCTGTCCAGGAACCCTTGAACATGACCAATGTCTTTAAGGGAGAAAGTCTTAATGTTTTTCTCTATTTATGGGAGGAAAAAGACAATGTGATAGGACCAGAGGCATATATTCTTGAATTTGCTGGGGGAATGTGAACTGTTGGGACCATTTGGGCTGCATTTCTTGGAGACAGACTCACATTGCCATAGTTGTATGTTTGGAATATCCTGGGGAACTTTTTATTTTTTATTTTTGCTTTTCGGGCAAACTTTTCACTTTAAATGTTGTTCACTGTTCATGTCTGGTTTACTGTTACAATGGTATACTGAACTGGCTTTGAGACCAACTATTTGGAGCTCAGAGACCGACTTTTGATTTTCACAGGGGTGTCACACACCACCGTATTTACGCCCCTGGGTAGGGCTTATGTTTGGATGTATTTGATTTCTATGTCGATGAAAGTGTGGTAACCAGTTATAAATTTAGATAATCAGGGGTTCTTTATAAATGTGTTTGGGAAAATGCAAAAGCCCCTTAAAATGCAACAAGCCAAGTATCTGCTGTGAGATAACACTCTTCATGTCATTTTTTTAAAGTGATATTAATATTTAAAGGAAGGGGGATCAGCGAAGATTTATTTTCAATACAACTAAATTCTAAGCATTTTGATGCAATTTTTTCTAATTTCAGTACATTGGTCTCCAGATATTAGCAGATAAAGTTATTACACTTGCAACAGAGTAAACTTGAAGCAATCAGAGGTGATATCACCTCCTCATATCAATAAACAATGCTTTGTTTTCTTTGTTTCTCAATCAATTGTTCTGGTCTTGAAATAGATGGGGATGTATTAAAGGTAAAGTTCATAAACTTGCATCTCATGCACCAACATCACAAAAACGTGACTATGCAGGACAATACTGGTTGTAAATTTTATAATGAGAAAACAAAATGGTGTTGATTAATATGTGGTTATAGTGTGTCCTGTGCTTGCTTCAAGTTCAACATTGGTTTCCACGAAAATAGAAACCTATGCATTTGTGATGGTACATGTACGTGTGTGAGAGTGTATGTGTTTGTAGTCCTTAGCTCATTAACAGGACATCTCAAGAACAGACATTTCAAGTCCTCACACATGGAATCTGAATGCCCCATATTAAGAGGGCAAACCATATTATTTTTGATGGAGGTCCAAGGTCAACTGAAGTCACTGTAGCTCATTCTGAAAAAATTGTTAAAATGATATTTCAGGATAGGAACAATGGATAATTTTCATACTTGCCATGAAGATGCCCCATATTGACTAGAAAAGCCATATATTGTATATGGAGGTCACGTGTCATCTGAGCTCAAACCTCCACAAACCTTGTTAACACATCTCTTGACAGGAAGCAAAAATTCAAAAATTAGCATGTAGATGCCCCACATCAAGTGGAAGAACCCTATCATTATGGTCAAGATCAAAGGTCATCTGCAGTCACCTGAGGTCAAAATCTGAATACCTTCTTGACTTGATACCTCCAGAGAGGAAGCATGGATACTTCACATACTATACATGTAAATGCTTAATATGTAGATAGTCCCTTCTGTAAGCTGACCAGACATCCTGATTTTCGGGGACAGTCCCCGAATCCAGTGTTCCGTCCCCGATGAACAAGTGTCCCTGAAAATGTCCCCAATTTGAACAAATGTCCTTGAAATTTCAAACTTCCCAAGCTATTAATTATAATGTTGTAAAAAATGTTTTGTCGATTGTGTAGCCTACTGTTTACCGTTCGGACGGGAGCTGAACGGCTGGCTAACTAGTAATGTATTACAGGCCTAGTATTACATCAACATCGGGGGGCATGGGGGGCACGTGCCCCCCCAAATTTTTCAATAAAAGGTCTTGCACTGGAGGAGAAAAAATTTATTACCTTTTTGAAATACAAATATAGGCAGAAAAATGGAAAATCTCGCACCATTTTGCGTCTAGAGTCCTTGAAATTAGCAAAAATTTTCAAAGGGGTGGGGGGACACCCCCTCCCCCAGGTTGGCAGACACCCCCTCCCCCAGGCCGGCGAAACTCCAACTTCCATGTGCCCCCCCCCCAAATTGGTTATTTTGGCTACGGGCCTGCGTAGGCCTAGGCGAACAAATAATAGGTAGGCCTAGGCTATCTGCAATCACTGAGATCGAAAGTCAAGAAGCATCATTGATTTTCTATTAGTAACTGCCAGTGGCGTGGATCCATCTCCAAAAGTGGGGGGGGGGGGACTTTTCACCACTTGCAAACTGCCATCTTGGGGAGGGGCCTAAGGGGAGGGTTTCCCCTCCCCTTTGAAGAAAAAGGAAATTAGAAGGTGTCTTTATGGCAAATGGTGCCATATTTGGGCGCAATTTAGCTTTTAAAATGTAGTGTCAATTCGTAATCTATGTTATATTACAATTCATCACAGTTTTAGTTTTCATTATTTTGAAAAAGTGGGTGGGGGGACTTTTTGGAGCTGTCCCCCATTCCAAAAAAGTGAGGGGGATGGTTCCCCCATCCCCCCATGATCCACGCCCATAGTGACTGCTGTGATCACACACATTTACTGTAGCCAATTGCGCACTAACGATGTACCAGTACATTTTGCTTACACGGTGCCTAGTCTAGTAGCGTCCCTGATTTCAAACCCCAAAATATGGTCACCTTACCCTACTGTTCATGGTAGAGGTCAGAGTTCATCTGAGGTCACCAGAGGTCACACTCGGAAAACAGTGTGAACTGAATTTCTCACAATAGGGAAGCATACATATACTTTTCCTTTCCTGGCATGTAGTTACGTTACATTTACTAAGAAAACCTCAGTGTTTTGTGAGCAGGTCAAAGGTCATCTAAGGTCACTAAAGTTCAAATACCAAAACAAATACCAATATAAAAGGATATTTCATGCTAGAAAGCATAGGAACCAGTGTTCTTTCTTGATACAGTATATGTGTATTCGCCATAAAAGAACACGAATCCTGTTGATGTTGTTGTGCATGGGGAAAGAGCCATTTGGAATCACCAGAGTTCAAACTCTGCAAACCTTGTATGCATGATATCTCAAGAAAGGGAGTATAGATAGGCTACTTGTCTTACTTGTATAAATACATCACATTGATCAAGAAAGTGTCCAGGATGACATGTCCAAGACATGTACATTGTAGGGGCTAGTTCTGGTAAAAGCTGAAGTCAGTGAAATGTCATCCAAATTCAAAGCACTTTTTCCTTCTGGTTTGTAGAAAATGTGATAACTTCATCTGCTAAAATCTCTGGAACCTTAAAAAGGAACTGAATGCAAGTTTCACTGGAATGCATTCATGAGGCACTGGGTTAACATATCACTCTTTTAAGTAAATGTTTTCTCATCTTTTGTTGTGAAAGAACAATAAAAGTCTACAAAGAAAACACTATACCAAACACAAAATTTAACTAAAACTTAGTCCAACTCCTATTGTCATAGTTTATTCCTGTGCGGATATTTTTTGGCTTTATTGTGCATATTATTCAAGTTACAAATTTTAAAAAATCTTAAGATGACTAGCTGACTCAGGCAAAGCCTTACTTGGAAGAGGGTTTTGACCACACAGGCTTTTTGACAACAATGGGGTATGTTAGATACATTGTTTTCCAAGGTGTCCAAACCATAGAAATAAAAGTAAGGGAGAATGCTGACACAATGCATCCATGCTTGTTTTACCGGTGAAGCCAGGAAAATTGTGAGGGTGCTTTTGTTGTACGGCAAAAGATTGGTGATTGGTGTGTCTCTGAACGTACAGTGTGCAGGCCTGTCGAGAGGGTCATGAGCAACAGGGTTTTTGTCCCAAGGCAGGGCCCAACAAGTCTCCTGCCTGGGAATCTAGGGCAAGAAAAAATCACTTGGGCAAGAGATTGTTCAATATCACAGCCGCCAAGCAAGTACCCGAGCAAAGTCATTGCCACAAAGGCTACCGTGCAAATTTGAATTGGACAAAGAGGTAATCATGTGAGCAGGTAGATTTTGAGAACAGATAGCCTGACATACAAGTCTTGAAAAAGAGTTTGTTGAAGTCTGCCCCAGGGCCCTGCTGCCATGAAGGGGCCCCTTGGTATACTACATCATTGTTTGCAGAATTTATTTGAACAGAGCAGACTTGGGCCCTTTTGCAAAACACTCAGAGGCATACCTAGAACCCTTGACAGGTCTGGAATGTGAAGATGAGGGTTGAACTAATGTTTTTCACTATTGAACTCAAGTTGAAATATTATGTTACATTCAATTTTGGATTTAATTTTCCTTTAAATTTTTAAAAAGAAATGTAAACTATAGTACAGCAATGAAACAGCATTCCATTTATGACTTTCAAATAAGTCCTTTTACTTTTTCAGGTTCTTCCAGATCCATTCCAAACTGAAAGTGGTGGTGAACTTCCCACACCAAGAGAAGCAATTGCTCTTGGAGATGAAATGATTGTAGGCCTGTTAGGCAACTTCTGTAGTTCATTCACAAAACCCAAAAGAACTCTGACACAGGTAAGACAATTTTATGTCTTTAAATCATTTAAACATTTAAAAAAATCAGAGCACAGCCGTAAAAGGAGGGAGGGGGGGTGGCAGTTCCCCACTTTGGCAGAATATTTGCTTTTTGGAGCAAAATACATGCTGTTTTGGGGCAACTGTGATATTTTTGCATTAAAATTTTAGGTCAAAGTGTCCAGCCTCTGGTTGAAACTCACTTCTATGCTTATATCTTTTTTAACCTTCATGAAGACATTTGACAGGCAACAATGCAAACCAAAACTGCAAATGTTTGTACTTCCTTTTGATAATGACAAAGTTTTGTTAAGTATTCATATGGTAAAAATGCTGTAAATGAGTTGATCAGTTACTGTGGTCAGAGGACTGAAGAAAAGGTCACATGATCAGGACTAGCTAAGGTTTCTTGCAAGTTCCTGATATCTCCTAAAATCTTGCAAAGACATATATTTCCTTCACTTTAGCACAAATCAACAGGATGTTGCTGGGGAAAGAGGGGAAAACCCCTTTCTAAACCTTTCTTAAGTTTTATGAGTCTGGCAAATATGTTGGAATGCATGTATTTGTAATTTTGAGGCATTTAATGCACCAGATGACAGATACAGTATAAAAATCCCTTTGGAAATCCTGCTAAAGCTCTTGATAAGCCAAATTATCAGAAGCCCTCTCCCAAGTTTAAAATTCTCCACCCAAACATCTTAGATGGGGAAAAATCTGCCTCTGATTTTAGTAAGTGGGAATCTGTACCCCAGGTGTGTATAAAGAGTTAGAGTTAGATGAGGTTTTATGGCTCAGGTCTAACCAATTGGTTTAATTGTAAGTTGGGCCGGCCACAGCCTCTTTTCCACTTATGGCTCACAGGCTTGTTTTCCCTACTCCATTGCTTATGCTGAGCACCGAGCATAATGGCAGAAGGTTCCATTTTTAAAGTCTTTGCTATGACCCGGCCAGGAGTCGAACCCCAGATCTTCCGGCTGCAAGTCGGATGCTCTAACACTTGACCATGTAGTCGGTTAGGTGTGTATAAATGTATCATGTCAGCCAGAATACAAATTGTTCACTTGATCACACTGTTTCTAAAATGTTAAAAGACTCACATGCTTCTTTACAATATTCCCAGTGGATATTACTCTGATTAAGGTCTGCTTCTCAAATATTTTTTTATTTAGTGAATATTTTGGTCCCATAGAGTACATGTAATGGCATTTAAAGAATGGAGCTTATTAATTGGGAGGTTAGAGCTCTGTCTACAGCCAGCCAAAGTAAGATGGACAACACAGGCACCTTAAAGAGCAATCTACATCTTGCTTCTCTGAGCTGACCTCAAAAGAATCCAAGTTTGATCTAGAATATGTTGAATCAAAAGCCATCTAATGTGAAATTGTAATTATCTGCCTATCTGGGTTTCTTCCAAATTGAGGTTACTTTATTGTCATATTGAGTAAATTGTCCTCAAGGCCTGATTCAGGCTAGTGATGATAGGCAGCTGATTGTACCATGCTACAGTGTCTTAACAGGTGTGTGCAATGCTCCTATAGGCTTGCCAATTACAATTTAAAGGGGAATTTTCATGATCCCAGACAGTTCCAATTCTCCCAACTATGCATCTTCTAGCTCCTCCCATAACTGTATGAGGATCTTCCTTGTGCAAGAATAAACCTGTTTTATTGCTTAAGGCCATGTCCTGGTGAGCACACAAAGCTATAAAATGTAATAAAAGTACTCTCTCTGCCTTGTGTGGAATGTGAGCTACTCTGCATCTTTCAAATTTTCAAACTTTGATGTCAATCAAACAGCAGTCACCAACTGAGAATTTTGATATACATACACTAAAAATATACTTTGGGGTGATGACAGTCTGTCTTTAATGTGAGATGGCATGTAATTCAACTTTTTGATTCAAAGCTGGATTCTTTTAATTTTGACCAGTTCAGGTGGGAAGACTAGATTTTTTTTTGATGACACACAACCTAATGCACTTGTATAAATTTAATTACTGATTTTAGTACATATTTGACATTTTAAAGTTTTTTGCATAAAGAAAAAGCAAATTCCATGAGAAATTGCTTAAAATCTTCCGAAGTTAGCACTTGCTTAACTTAATGTAAGACCTGATTTACCTAAGACTCCCATGGTACAGCCTTTCAACAATGTTGTGCATTGCTGTGATACTAAACACTATGCAAAGCAAATCCCTACCAGCACTGTATCAAAAAGTCACTAGTGGGTGCTGCACTTGTGTCCTGGAATATTCTTCACTCTTTCTGCAAGGGTATGGGTTACAATTTCCAGCAAACTTGAAAACTTAACTGAAAATAAATTTTGCACAGTAACTATGAGTTGCTTTATCTGTATAGCATTTTGCTCATCCCATAGAAACTCTCTAATTCTACACCACACCCTTTACAAAGTAGCAATTCTACTAGAAGATTCATTTTATGTTTCTCAAACTGGGGTCTAAAGGTGCAAACTGAAAGAAGGGTGAGGGGAGGGGGGAGGTTCAGCATATCATTGGTATTAGTGGAGAAGCACACAGGCAAGAGGTCTATAGTCCTCAAAGGAAATTTGGTACTGTACAGTATATAGTGTCAAGTCAGAAAAAGTCTGAGACTGCCATTTCTTACTACTTGGGGCAAAGACAAACCAGTGTGCTGACCATTGCAGCCCATCCATGGTGGGAGTGAGGTCACTGGTGTTGATTCCTATATGTGGCTGATGGTGAACATGGTTTCCATAGTCCAAGATTTTTAATGGATAGGGAAAGTTAAAGGACCTGGGATCTTACAAACCACTGTACAAAAATCCATTGCTAAAAATAGTCATCACATATATGGTTCTAGAATTTTGTTCATTGAGAGCAGTATAGCAAGTGCAGTAATGACACATAGTTGTTGTCAGTATTCACAGGATGCCACAACATATAGCCTTGCTAATCCAAGATTTTTGAAAAAAACTTTGACTGTCTTGCAAATAGGCACTGCAATTATGTTCCACATTTAGACAGAAAAGGGATAAAATTAGGAAAAAATGAGCATATTCAGTGAAAAAATTAAGGTGCATGTAATATTCTGTGACATATAATAACAAAAAAATTGAATTAAATGAAAAAAATTTGATTAAATTAAAAAAAAATATGATTTTTTTTTCATTTCTTTAAAAAATAAAATAAAACGCCAGGCTGGAACAAAGAGATGTCGGAAATAGAGTAGTTACCATGACCCTCAGCTATGTTCGTCCCATAAATCCTTGTAATTCTACTTGAAGAATCAGTTGTACAAGTGCCTTCATGACAGACTTGCAGGGCTATTCAAACATGTAAAGCCTCCAAGCCAGGGGAAAGTTCAAACCACACTTAGGCTGTTGTTATTTTACAACAAAAAGCCAGATAGGCTAGTTTGCAATATATATACTGCTGTAGCCTATACTTTCTGTGGGCCATTGCAAATATTCTTTGGGCTAGTGGATCAGTAGAATAAGTTAATCAAATGTCCCAAAGGGTAGCAAAAATCATAAAGAAATTTTGAGCCCTACAGACTGGTAGTGTGAATATAAACAATGTCATGAGTACAGCTACAAGCCAGACATGCAATGTAACGGTAGTATGTTTTAAGTACATCTGAAAGCAAGACTTGTAGTCTGAGTTTAATGTCATGTGTACAAGCCAGACTTGCAATGTAAGTATAATGCCATGAGTACATCTACAAGCCAGACTTGTAGTGTTAGTGTTAGTATGTCTTAAGTACAGCTACAAGCCAGACTTGTAGTTTGAGTATAATATCATGAGTACAAGCCAGACTTGTAGTGTCAGTATAGTGTCATGAGTACAAGCCAGACTTGTAGTGTCAGTATAATGTCATGAGTACAAGCCAGATTTGCAGTGTCAGTATAATGTCTTAAGTACAACTATAAGCCAGACTTGTAGTTTGAGTATAATGTCTTGAGTACATTAGCAAGCCAGGCTTGTACTGTGGTATGAGTATACTGTCATGAGTACAAGAACAAAATTTTGCAACAGCAGCAATAATTAACTTCTAAAATTTGTAACCACTTGTACAAATCTATTCTCACAAATCTGATCACAGTCAACTATGTCAAAGGGTTATTACAAGTATGTACCTACTACAAGTCTGCCTCATGATGACTACAGGAAACTTAGTTGGTTCAGGTTCATGTTTGTTCAACCCCCTCAACCAATTAATGGGTTGAACCATGTCTGCCCCCCCCCCCCTCCCTCAATTTATATGTGTTACAAAATTCATATCAATCCCTCTGTTTGTTCCTTACAGAGTACTGGTTGTTCATCTTCTAACTCCGAGGAAAGTCCACCTGTCAAAAAGGTGAGGGTATTATAAAATAATTACAACAGACTTTTGTTTAAGGAATGGAGAATTTATGATTACTGAAGGTTCAATATTTGTGAGATGTAAGTGGCTCATACATGATTAAAGTAAATCACCCTGATAACTATGAACCATTCAAGACTTTCTCCATCTATCTTTCCTTAGTGGCAACTGAAAGACAAATTTAGATCACACAAAGTGTAGGGTGCAATTTCTTTTGACCTCTGAAAATGTATCTTATATAATCATTTGAGGTTTGGGGTTTTCACTGCATGTACTTTAAGGGTTATATGATGATTTTGAATTACTGCCACTGATTAAATGAACACATGCTGCTAGAATTGAATAGGACATTTTAGCCAATATTACCCGAGAAAAAGGCTTTTTCCCGGGTGAAGCTTATCTCTATAATTGCAACAGTTAATCCCTTTTACAAACAAACTTGCTCTATTGACCAAACAGTCTTAAAGGGGTTCAAATCCCTTTAACTTTATTGATCTCAAGGTACCTGAACAGGAAGTTCTCTGATAGATTCTGAATTAAGAGTGGTCAACTAAAGATGGATAAAACTTGCTATTCGTTTCTAGTGTCATGAAATAGCTTTTTGACATGGCAGATGACACTTATTGTACACTGTAATTTTATGACTGCTTTGATGAAAAGCCAAAAATTAGCTTTACAGTAGCCTACACAGCTGGCCACAATGACCCTGGCTACATCAGTGAGGCAGTATGTGAGCCACAAATGAGTGTGCAAACCACCTCTTCTCTGGAGGGTAGTTTCACAGCCACAACAAATGTTGCAGCCTGGTTAGACTTACAGGCTATTAAACATGACAGACTGTAGCTTATAGACTGTAAATCATAAACAGCCTGCAGATTTTAGGCTGTAAAGCATAGCAGCCTGCAGCTTATAGGCTGTTAAACATAGCAGATTGTCGATTTCAGGTAGTAAAATATAACAGCCTGTAGCTTACAGACTGTAAATCATAACAGCCTGCTGATTTTAGTCTGTAAAACATATCAGCCCACAGCTTATAGGCTGTACAGACTGCAGATATTAAGCTGTAAAGCATAGCAGCCTGTACCTTATAGGCTGTTAAACATAGCAGACTGTCGATTCAGGCAGTAAAATATAACAGCCTGTAGCTTATAGACTGTAAATCATAACAGCCTGCCAATTTTAGTCTGTAAAACATATCAGCCCACAGCTCATAGGCTGTACAGACTGCAGATATTAGGCTGTAAAACACATCAGCCTGCAGCTTATAGGCTGTACAGACTGCAGATATTAGGCTGTAAAACATATCAGCCTACAGCTTATAGGCTGTACAGACTGCAGATATTAGGCTGTTAAACACATCAGCCTGCAGCTTATAGGCTGTAAAACATATCAGCCTGCAGCTTATAGGCTGTACAGACTGCAGATATTAGGCTGTAAAACACATCAGCCTGCAGCTTATAGGCTGTACAGACTGCAGATATTAGGCTGTAAAACATATCAGCCTGCAGCTTATAGGCTGTACAGACTGCAGATATTAGGCTGTTAAACATAGCAGACTGTAAATTTTAAGCTGTTACACATAATAGACTGCAGCTTATAGGCTGTAAAAATTGCAGGTGTGGATCCAGAAATTGTTGAAGGGGGGCTAGGTAGGTAATCTAAATTGCACCAAAGGTGCACCACAAGGGCCATGCATGAGCTGGCATGAGTGGGGTCAAGGAGCCCATATTATTCGTTAACACACTTCACCCCACCTCTTGTAGCAATCTTTTGCTCAAGTTGTTCCGAGATCATATTAAATTTCAATTGGACACTTTTAGGCATGCCCTAGATCCCATGAAATATGTGCTGGCATCACTGTTTGGGGCTAGTATACCTCTGACAAGTGAAATGACAAATGGGGGGGGGCACAGTAGTCCACACAATGGCACATCCCCTTCTAACCTGGCATCTTTGATCATCCTTTGATGCCACATGGCAAAAATTTGGCTGAAACTAATTTGATACTACAGTTCAAGGTAGCAAGCCTTGCCCCCCCCCACCACATATCATTATGTTCACATGCATAGCTCTGTAGACAAGTAATGCTCAGCCATTCATCTCTTTTCACACATTGTGGCCCTCCATCTCATCATCAAACACTTTAATGGACTTTTAATAGAGATGATTTCAACTAGAAGCTGCACCCAACGACTACAGAAAGGTTTATTTTGAATACATTCTTAGGAAGTTTATCAATTTTTAACTCATCTCTTTCTATTTCTTTTATTCTTTCCTTTCTTTTCCCTCTGTCATTTTCCCATCTTAATCCGTGACTGAGAACATGTCACACTGCAGCTTATGGACTGTAAACATATGCAACTGCAGCTTTTAGGCTGTGAATAATGGCACACTGTTGCTGACTGCAAACTGCAGTCTTAAGGCCTCTTTATCATTTATTCAAAGCTCAGACAGTCTGCATTTAGCTAAGCACTGTAATATTAAATTTTGCTATATAACTGTTCCAATTTAATCCTATGAATATTAAATTCTTTGACTTGAAAGTGCTTATGAAATAAAATTATATCTTTCTGTTTGTTCAAACATTTTCAAGCCATTTTCCTTCCTTTTCCTCAGGCAAAACTCCAGCTTTCTGCACATCAAGTGAAGGCAGAAGCTTCTTCAGGTCAAAATCCACCTGAAAATAGAATGCAGGCAGATGCTTTGAGGGAAATCATATCAGTTATGAATTCCATACGATCTCAAAACCATTCCATCCTCAACGAAATAAGAATTCTGAAACAGCAGCATGTCTCCTTCCAACAAGAGCTGATTATTATCAAAGAACTAGTGAATAGTAACACCAACAACAAGCGACCCCCCTTGCCCCCTGCTCCTGTTGATTACTTGGATATGGAAGATGTCCCATCTCAGGTTGGACTACACCCCACAGCAGTTCCTAGTCCAAACCAATCCATTGAAACAAGCTCACAAGGGGCTGGTCTGGACGATGGCACAGACGATGACAAAGAGGAATGCTCTCAGTATCCAACGTCCCCAATCACTGTTGATCCACCCTTGCCGGACTCCTTTGACAGTAGTAAGTCAGACAGCTTCTCTAGTACACCAAATACCTCATCCAGCAGTTATGCATATCATCCTTATCCATATTATTCCAACTTAAACAAACATTACAATTACCACTTTGTTGACGACACTCATTCCAACGTGTTTGTTGGTGGGCCTGATTTTGGTGTGCAGATACCCAAAATTGAGTTGGATCAAATGATTTTGAAAACAGCCACACCCACAAGCTTCTCATACCGTCTGGCAAGCAAACTATTCACCACTGAAGAAATGCTGAAAGGAAATACCAGTGGTATTGGTATCGCAAAGACTGGCATACATTTCCATAAGCTTAACAACAATACCCTTTCTGCGATACTTGCTGAAGTCGAGAACAGATTCCCTGGAGCTCGTACAACACATGAAGGTGATAGACGGCTGCTCAGTGCTATTAATGACTGCTGTAGGAATCGGAGAAAACGCACCTTGTACAACAAAATGAAAGTGGTTGGCGAATTTCCAAGTCAGCCAAACCAGTCAGTTAAAGGAGGAATGTACCAAGAACAGGTGGAAGACGTTGGCAAATAAGAAGTTGAAAGATGGCTCAGTATGAAAGGAGGCAGCCAAGTGTTGTTTATACTATTCTCATGATGACTACAGACATTACTTATTTTACCTTGGCTAACAGCACCATGCCAAGGACACTACCTCTGTTTTACAGCACTCTTGAATATTGTAGAAGAGTTTCAAAATTTACCAGGATAATACATCTATCGGATAAGTTTCCTAGAATTATAGCCAACAAAAATAAATTGTAGGTTTGTTAATGAGTGTTGTTTGGGCTGATAGGTGTAGCTTTAAAAAATGGCAGAGATAATCTATCATAGGCATACAAACCAGGGGGTGATCAGGGCTGCACAACTAACCCCCCCCCCTTCCTCCTGGAGTTTAGGCAATGACAATTAATCAGGTAGACTATGGGAAAAGCTTGGGCAATTATTCAGTCTAAAGGAAGGAAAAGCAATACTGTACTAACAGCCTCTCTGTTTTAAGAACATAATATGGACAATTTCATTAATCAAAGTATTGTCCTAATTGTATGCATACAACATATATCCTATTGAAGTACACACAACACTACATGTTCATAGGTGTGGTGTGTATGATACATTACAAGCACTCCATATGGTCTTCCAAAATGGCAGCATTAACAAAACGTGAGTTAAGGTGAACTTGGTCCATACGTAAGAATGTAAGTCCTGGATAAGTAACTTATTCCGTACTTACCAGCTGTCAGACTCAATGAGTAGAAATATATATGTACATGTAGCAGCAGTTCTTTAAATGTACTGTATGTGCTCAGTTGACAAAAACAAACAAATTGCGAAGTATACCTCGTGGAGTACAAACTAAATGCAACATTATTATAGTGCCCTACATCAAATTTTGACATCAAACCTCACATGACCTTGAAAGGAGGATTCATAGCCTGAATTAACCCCTATCATACTATTACTGTAGTTACAACTGTCACGGTAAGGGCACCCAATAATTTCAAATTTCAAAATGATGTATCTTTAATGGAAGACTGCCCTCTGTCTGAGTTCTTTGATTATGGTGTTTGTTGACTAGAAGTGCAATGATTTTAGGAGAACTGTCGTTGCCACGTCTACAGGGCTCTATTGATGCAAAAATGAAGGGCGCCCTCCAGTTAAATCAGCACGATAAAATTAAACATGGGAAATTTCCTACTGGATGGACTGGGCAGTTAAGTTCTTGAGATAAATTCTAGATTACGGTATTGTTAGAAGTGCAGTTTTCTTTTAGCAAAACTTTCACTGCCATATCTGCAGGTGTTCTATTGAAGTATTGATTGAAAGGTTACTAATTTATATACCACAAGTTAAGATTTTGGAAATGGTCCCATAGTAGGAGTCTACATGATTTCTTAATTTCATCCTACTAAGATGTAAATTAAATTGAGTATTTTAAGGTGTAAACTGAGTAACTTCTTCATCTATAGTATACAGTGTTAGTGTTCAGGAAATTATGAACTGAGGTTGCTTACTTTCTCAAAATTTCCAACTGCTGTTTGAATAAATTATTGCATTTATATCATTAGCCTCACCACACCAGGGCCCATTGCACAAAAAGTACCCCATGATCTACCACACAAAAGGCCTATGTAAACTCAAACTTGAAAATAGGCAAAAAGACCTATTCATACTTAGGTATAAAGCTATCAACGTTAGTGTAGCCGAAAAATTTGTGTGGGGGGAGGGGCCTTGGGGGGCCGGGGGGGGGCTTGAAATATAGAATCATCACAAATATTTTTCACTCTTGGATTTTCCAGTGGGAGGGTTCTCGGGGGAAGACTCACACCTCAAGCCCACCCCCTTCAGCTACACCACTGCATGGCTATAACAATGTTTCTATAAGGGGGAGCATGCTTTGCAGCTTGGAAACTGATTCATATTTCAGTGCTATATTTTCATTTGATCCAAGGCGAAGCTTTACATAAGCATTGTTACATAAATCATTACCAGTAGAGATACTGTGCCTCCCTGCTTGGTTAGACATAGCCCATGATGAATACGTTAACGAACAAGATGAATGCACTTGACACTAATGAAGTAAAAACCACCAGACATTGATTTCTGTGAACTGTCTCCAAACAACATGACAGGCCTATTGAGACAATATAATATGGTGCTTGCAAGCTTGAAGCTGGAAGACAAACCAATAAGGAGTGAAACAAACAAGCGATTCAAATAATCCCATTATTCAGCAGACTGACTGTTACCTGCAATACTAGGAAATATCGTGAGTTATTGGATAAATCAGAAACATTTGTACCCATGTTATGTCTTGCTGAGAGCTATAAAAGTTGAGCACGGCTCAATTCTGTGCGATGTGCATGAACAGCCCTGGAGGGCAAGGAATTATTACCATATATGCTTCTTATAGCTCTATAGGGTGTGAAAATCTGGAAGTAACCAATCTTAACTCTTAATGAAACAGAGGCCCAATGTGTCATATCACTTTCATGTCATATCACTGAACATTTAAAAAGAGTATTCAACTGAGTTTTTCTTCTTGTTATGTCAAATTGATGCAATATTTTGTTTTTTTTACTTGCCACATGTTAACAATTGTATATATGTCGTACTTGGGTAGCATGTAAAGTGATGTTGTTGAAATGTTTGATGAAACAAAGATGTTCTCATTCCAGACAAATCTCATACTTTGTTGAGTAGATAGGGCCCTATGTTTACTTTCCCAGACAAAGTTTACCCTCCATTTACATGCTTTCTTGTGTATGCCTGTCTTTCTCAGTCGTAGCCCTCTCTTTACATGCTTTCTTACAGTGTATACCAGTCTTTCCCAGTTGTAGTTAACCTTCAATTTACATGCTTTCTTGTGCATACCAGTCTTTCCCAGTCGTAGTTAACCCTCCCTTTACATGCTGTCTTGTGTGTACTAGTTTTTCCCAGTCCAGTCATAGCTAACCCTTAGTTACATGCTGTCTTGTGTGTACTAGTCTTTCCTAGTCCAGTCATAGCTAACCCTCAGTTACATGCTTTGGTGTGTACTAGTCTTTCCCAGTCCAGTCATAGCTAACCCTCAGTTACATGCTTTGGTGTGTACTAGTCTTTCCCAGTCCAGTCATAGCTAACCCTCAGTTACATGCTTTGGTGTGTACTAGTCTTTCCCAGTCCAGTCATAGCTAACCCTCAGTTACATGCTTTGGTGTGTACTAGTCTTTCCCAGTCCAGTCATAGCTAACCCTCAGTTACATGCTTTGTTATGTGCTAGTCTTTCCCAGTTATACTTCACAGTCCATATATATTCTTGTTGAGGCCAGTCATAAGCAGTCTCAAGTATAAACAATCTACATGATGCTTGAGCTACATTCACAATCACAAGAATGTTCACTTCACAAGAATGGGCCTTGCAATCTTGGAGCAAGGAACCTTGATGGGACAGAATGTCAGAGCAGAAATTTCCCCTAGCCTACAAATATTAGCCATTAAATTCTCTAGAAATGTTAGTAATGTTTAAATTCTAATAAGTCAGTTGGGAGTTACCATCTCATATTTATGGGTCAAGGATCATGAGGACATTACTGTTACCTTGTCTCTGCATGTGAGCATTTACCTTGTCTCTGCATGTGAGCATGTTCCTTTACTGACATATAGTACACAATTCACAAACCTACACACATTATGATTGCCTTGTACCTGTGTCTCCTGAGGAGGTTGCACATGCGCTGTAACAGCTCTGAACTGACTTGTTGAAGCATGGAAAAGTAATTGGGACTTTTTTATGCACATTTAACGGAAGCACACTGACTGAAGATGAGGGTTTGCGTTTCTCTGAAAAAGTCGTTGTTATTTTTGGTTTCGATGATAAGAGAAACCAATGCATTCGTGATGGCGTATGTGTGTATGTATGTGTGTATGTGCGTGTGTGTGTATGTGTGTGTGTGTATGTGTGTATGTGTGTGTGTATGTGTGTTTGTGACACTTTGCTCGTTAACACGATATCTCAAGAAGGGAAACTCTGACAGTTCTCAAACTTGGTGCATAGATGCCCCATATTGAGAGGAAGAACCCTATTGTTTTTGGTGGGGGTCAAAGGTCATCTGGGGTCACCGGGGGTCAAACTCCGAAAACCTTGTTAACACGATATCTTGAGATAGGAAGCTTGGATAAATTTCAAACTTAGTATGTAAATGCGTTATGGTAAGAGGAAGAACCCTATTGTTTTTGATGGAGGTCAAAGGTCATCTGGGGTCACCGGGGGTCGAATGCTGAAAACCTTGTTAACACGTTATCTCAAGTTAGGAAGCTTGGATAAATTTCATACTTAGTATGTAGATGCGTTATGGTAAGAGGAAGAACCCTATTGTTTGTGGTGGAGGTCAAAGGTCATCTGGGGTCACCGGGGGTCAAACTCTGAAAACCTTGTTAACACGATATCTCAAGGTAGGAAGCTTGAATAAATTTCATACTTAGTATGTAGATGCGTTATGGTAAGAGGAAGAACCCTATCATTTTTGATGGAGGTCAAAGGTCATCTGAGGTCACCGGGGGTCGAATGCTGAAAACCTTGGTAACACGATATCTCAAGTTAGGAAGCTTGGATAAATTTCATACTTAGTATGTAGATGCGTTATGGTAAGAGGAAGAACCCTATTGTTTGTGGTGGAGGTCAAAGGTCATCTGGGGTCACCGGAGGTCAAACTCTGAAAACCTTGTTAACACGATATCTCAAGTTAGGAAGCTTGGATAAATTTCATACTTAGTATGTAGATGTGTTATGGTTAGAGGAAGAACCAAAACATTTTTGATGGAGGTCAAAGGTCATCTGGGGTCACCGGGGGTCGAATGCTGAAAACCTTGGTAACACGATATCTCAAGTTAGGAAGCTTGGATAAATTTCATACTTAGTATGTTGATGCGTTATGGTAAGAGGAAGAACCCTATTGTTTGTGGTGGAGGTCAAAGGTCATCTGGGGTCACCGGAGGTCAAACTCTGAAAACCTTGTTAACACGATATCTCAAGGTAGGAAGCTTGGATGAATTTCATACTTAGTATGTAGATGCGTTATGCTAAGAGAAAGAACCCTATCATTTTTGATGGAGGTCAAAGGTCATCTGGGGTCACCGGGGGTGGAATGCTGAAAACCTTATTAACATGATATCTCAAGTTAGGAAGCTTGGATAAATTTCATACTTAGTATGTAGATGCGTTATGGTAAGAGGAAGAACCCTATCATTTGTGGTGGAGGTCAAAGGTCATCTGGGGTCACCGGAGGTCAAACTCTGAAAACCTTGTTAACACGATATCTCAAGATAGGAAGCTTGGATGAATTTCATACTTAGTATGTAGATGTGTCATGGTAAGAGGAAGAACCCTATCATTTTTGATGGAGGTCAAAGGTTATCTGGGGTCACCGGGGGTAGAATGCTGAAAACCTTGTTAACACGATATCTCAAGTTAGGAAGCTTGGATAAATTTCATACTTAGTATGTAGATGCATTATGATAAGAGGAAGAAACCTATTTTTTTTGGTGGAGGTCAAAGGTCATCTGGGGTCACCGGAGGTCAAACTCTGAAAACCTTGTTAACACAATATCTCAAGATAGGAAGCTTGGATAAATTTCATACTTAGTATGTAGATGCGTTATGGTAAGAGGAAGAGCCTTATTGTTTTGGGTGGAGGTCAAAGGTCATCTGGGGTCACCAGGGATCGAATGCTGAAAAAATTGTTAACACGATATCTCAAGATAGGAAGCTTGGATAGATTTCATAGGTAGTATGTGGATGTGTTATGGTGGGAAGATGAATGCTATCATGTTTGGTGGAGGTCAAAGGTCATGTAGGGTCACGGGGGTCAAACACTGAAAATGTTTTTAACATGATATCTCAAGATAGGAAGCTTGAATAAATTTCATACTTAGTATGTACATGCACTATGGTAAGAGGAAGAACCCTATCGTTTTTGATGGAGGTCAAAGGTCATCTGGGGTCAAAAAGCAAAATTTTAAGAATTCCCAAGATCATCTCATGAGTTCACCAGAAGGCAAAAAGCAAATTTTCCCAAGAATTCCCAAGATTATCATCTTGAGTCATCAGATGTCAAAATGCAAAATTTCCCAGGAATTCCCAAGATCAAATATGAACCTAAAATTATTTTTCCAACATGTTAAGATAGCACTTGACCAGTGACTGAAAGACATGGGACATCATGGCATTATTTGGAATAGAACATATATCATCGAAACCTCAATGCATTTTTGCATTCTGGTTCATGATAGTATTTTCTTTTTTATGACCATTCAAAATTTCGCGTTGTAATTTTTAAAATAGCTGGCGTAAATGATTAAATATACAATGCCTACCACGATTAGCCGTAAACGGCAACGTTTGGCTTAGCCTAGCCTATAGGCTATAGCCTGCAACAACGTTAGCGCAACTTATCGATAAATTCAAGTGTGAATGAAGTAAATTAATAACGACCTGTTTTTATGATGAGAAACGATCCTTGGATAATAAAAAATATTTTCACTTCCCTCACAGAGAAATTTGGATGAATATATCCAATATATTCCGTGTATTATCCAGGCAAAAGGTGTAGCTTTACCTAACGTTAACAATATTAGATTGAACACAATGGCAAATGTATTTCCATACAGTAACAGTACAGTGTACATACAGTATGTATGACAGTGCCGTCCGATCGTTGTCACTTGTCAAAAGTTGCAAGACATTGGGATAGACCATTATTTTGGAGGTGTTCTTTTTGTTAATTATTTGGTTTTAAGAAACTCAGAATTTTCAGCAGGTGATTGTTTAGTGAGTCGAATTTTCTGTCGTACAGATGGGCAAATGAAAATTTATATTTACGACTGAATTGTATTTTTGGTCGTAAGTAAAATTTCCGTCAGCATAAAAAACGCCCGTTTCAGCGACGCAAACCCTGCTGAAGATGGTGTGCACATACAATCAGCTGTCCCCACCAAATCAGTTATCAAAGCTGCATGCTGTGCAGGCTTTGAAAAATTCATTACTTGTCCATCAGGCTAGCTGTTCTTTAAGTCTACTTGTCTGCATGCATATCTACTGGTCCACTTTTAATATGCCTTTAAACTCCTTTGTGGGAGGACTTCACTGTGGTTCTTGCCCGGAGGGCTGCCATATTGAGCAGTACACTTGCCCAAGTGAGTTTTTCTTGCCCAGGACTGTAGGACAGGGGATTTGTTGAAGCCTAATGCTGTGAACAATGCAAGGTAAAGCTTACAGTGGCAGTTTACCAAATTCTCAATGACCAAATTCTGCATTTTCTTCCTTTTTCTGAATGTCTGTTTTCCTTGGTGTAATACTAGGTCAAGTGCAGCCATTTCTTTCTCTTTTTTTGTCAAATTCTGTGTCTACTTCTCTTTGTTTTCTCTAATAATCTATTATCACCAAAAACAAAGCGATGTTTGGATATATTTTATTTGAAATGCCACCTCCTTGTTTGCCTTAATGATTTTCCTTTATCTGTTTTTGTTTTTTTTTATATTTATATGAAAATGTCATTTCCTTTGATACTCAGTGGTTTTCCGTTTTCCTCATGTTTTGTTGGTATTCGTTTATCTGTATCATAGCAAAATATCATAATGATTTATGGAACGAAACATACCTTGACCTCGCAGCATTCACACAATAGGGGTGATCATCTGGTACAACTCCTTTACCCATAGGGCTTGGCAAAAATGGTAGAGAGAATCGATCAATGAAATTACGAACAGCTTCCTCAGCATGGGCATATGCAGCACCTGACACAGAAAGTAAAAGTCATTATAAACCCTCAATCAGTTAAGCATCCCAACTTTGAAACTGAAGGAAAAGTTAAACTCTTCCCTGTATAAGGACTACTGGCTGACTTCAGTGCATGAGGGCAACATGGTATAACTTCATTGTTAGGACCGGTAATATGGAGGGATGTTACTGTGCAATGCAGGCATGTTACTGTGCAATGCAAGAATATTACTGCATAATGTTGCTACTTGTAATCAAAGGGAGGAAAGATTGGAGTTTGGCACTCTTAGGTAGAGTAACATGTTTTCAAGAAACAGAAAATAAAAAATAGGTAGTCCTGGTCATGACTTACTGCATCTTTACCCTTCCTTCCCACATTCCCACAACACAAATATATTTTTTGTTGATGGCGCTATTCCTTATATATGGCTCTGTGCCCTCAGATATCCTAATGTATGGCTCTGCTCTGAACTCTACATCCTCTGGTTGCTTTCGTCCACTAAATGGTGAACAATGACAGTTGGACATCAGGGTGAGGGCGTGCCGTATGTACAAGTTTTTGGAACTAAAGAATACAATAAGTTACCACAAGAAGAGAACTACCATCATCTTAACACAAGACTAGAAGACAAGAGAAACCAGGAAACATATAAAATCACAGGATATGACATTTTGAAATAACAGCAACTGAGAGTGAAGCCAAAACTTACAACAAAATTCCAAAGATACGCTTGAACGGAGCACTTAAAGTAAGTCCTAACACTGTTATGTTTTCACTTGCAACAATTTACAAGATTGAAACAAAGAGAAGTAAAACACAAAATTTGACAAAGAAAACATTGTACTTGACCTGTTTTGAACTTGGAAAATGTGTAAAAATGGAAAAGAACATTAGAGTTTTCCTCTTCTTATCAGCATTCCCACCCAAGTCCTGACTTTTTTGATAAAAGTCAGGGTATCAAAATCATACCCAACTTCTGCTTTCAATCTTCCAATGTCCATACTCCCGGCATAAGTTTTATGCCGGAGGCATTATCAACTATCTCAGAAATTATGCACCATCTGCTGCACATACAGTGCCATACACTGTCTGTAAAAGTAAGCTGCGCAGCCTGCGGTGACTTTCACATTCACTTTTCCGTTAGTTTTGTTCTCCAACAAGAAATATCAGGAATCTATTGAGCTGGGTTGACTTAAAATAAATTTTAATGCAGAAGAGTATTTTATGAGGGGATACCCATGTGAAAACTTGTGTGGGTTATGCCATGTGCACAACATGTACTGTGTAAACTGTGTTTACTAACAGGCATTCGCCATTATATCAATTTTATTGGAACATTCAATTATAGTGGCAGCGAATCAAGCTGTCTATGGAGCTACAAATGAGCCTAGCTGTACTTTCCCATACATATTTCCACAATGGCCTCCATAGGCCCCTATTGTAACTTCTTGCTTTAAAATGCCTCATGAAATCTCACTTTTTATGACTTCCCCTGCCTAGCGTACACTGCAGACTGTATAGAGGCATTTGACCAATCAGGGCATGTGACAGGCAAATGGTTCCTTTAGCATGGAAAACACATAAGCTCTAAATCAAACTGACATTTAGTCTGTAAGCATTTCTTTCAAAAAGAAATTTTGATTTTGCAATCATGTTTTTATTTTGCACAGCTAGTTGTAATCAAATGTTTGTAATTTTGAAAGATGAGTTGTCGATAAAACCTTCGAAAATAGAAGATTCAGTCATTCTTGAGATGACTATTAAGCAAAATGTGGTGAGAAAAATGATCATATAAACTTAGGGCAGTATATTCACTTTGATGGAATTAATTCATGAACAATGTTATGGTAAGCAGAGGTGGTACATGGCATGGGGTCTACCCGATATTTGTAAGGTTTTTTATTCATAAGGGGCAAGGTTCATAAGGTTCTTTAGTCATAAGGTTCATTATTCATAAGGGTCATTATTCATAATCGTAAAAAAGGTTCCTTGTTCTTAAGGTTCGGTATTCATAAAAGAAAAAAGGTTCGTTATTCATAATGGGAAAAAAGGTTCGATATTCATAATAGGAAAAAAGGTTCGTTATTCATAATTGGAAAAAGGTTCGATATTCATAATACGAAAAAGGGTTCAATATTCATAATATGGGAAAAAGGCGTTTTTCCAACTTTTAAAGGCTTCCCATCTCGTGGAAGGGGGCACACCCTTAAAAATCACAGGGATGATAGACCAATTTGTTGTCTACAACATGTTGACAGTGTTTTTATGTGATCTGTTTAGATTGGCTGTAATTGGCCTTTCAAAGAGACTAGTCAAAACTTTTGGGGATTATGAATAACGAACCTTATTCTCGATTATGAACAATGAACTCTTTTTCCGATTAATCAACAGCGAACCCTTTTTACAATTATGAATATTGAACCCTTTCTTATTATGAATAATGAACCCATTTTTTGATTATGAATATTGACCTTTTTTTTTCGATTATGAACAACAAACCTTATTCTGAATTATGAATTGCGAACCTTATGAATAATGAACCTTTTTATTATTTATTTTTATGAATAACGAACCTTATGAACAATGAACCTTATGAATATCAGGCTGTCCCCCATGGCATTCCCCTTTGAGTTAACAGTGTGTTAATTACTGCAGGCAATTCATCACAGTAGAGGTTTGATTAATCCTTGCTTAAACAATTTACAAACTAAGCAGTCAGGGTACAGCTTAAAGCTCTTTAGCAGGCTACAAGGTACAGCCTTACCATTGTAGCAGACTGTGCGGCAGATATCCTGATCAGTCATGTACGTAGTAGACTGCACCCCATAACATATTTCTTGATCAGGGCCTCAAAGCTATGATTTATGAACAGGGTCTGCAGCAAATATCAAGCCACATCTGCAGGTAGCTATGACCTGGCTTAAGAAGGCTTGTGTTTCCTGCATTGTATGAATGCTGAGCATGAGAGCATTTGTTTACCATGGAGCTACCAGACCAGATGATTTCATGGGGATGGAGTTGCTTGCTGCGAGTGATATTGTATGGCTGGTAAGGTGTCAATTACTCCATTTTAAGGTTATAATGAAGCTTCCGACAGACAGGATTTTGATAAGGCCCTAGATCTCATCATGAACATGGAATGTGACATTTGAGAACAGAGCAAACTTGCCACTCTGCTCTAAAGCAGTTAAGTGTAAATCAAGATATTCTATCTGATGTTTGATGGGGAGGATGTAATTATTTGTGAGATTAACACTACAAGAGTACGTTTTGAAGCTGAATTCTAACATTGTAATATTAGTGACTGTCATACCTTACTTCTAGCAATTATGACCCTCAGCTCCCAGCGCTCAGCAAGAGGTACATGTATAACTTTTTCACACTTTTTTGGGGACAAAAACTTACTTCACCTGGTAAACAATTCTATTTTTTGAAAAGCACAGTGTGAAAGTTATTTATTTTGAAAAAGAAAAATATCTTGCAGCCATAGCTATATAGGATATTTTTGTCAGGAAACTTGAGCGATTTTTGCCCAAGGTAACTCTGCACAATATTAGCTATGGTCTGAATCACCCAACTTATTCCAAACATCTCAGTTTTGTCCAAACTCAGCCCCTCTGGTGCATATGCCATTGCTTGTGGTCACTTAGTATACTTTGATGACTACAACCATCTTTTGAGGCTGGATTTCTGTATGTAGGAACTGAAAAATCTTGACTTGAATGGTAGCCTACTTACCTTTGCCAATTATAACTAGGGGCCTCTGAGCTCTTGTTAACAGACTGGCAGCATTTCTAATTGCATCAGGGTCAGCCATGACCTTTGGTGGGTCGGCAACCTTAGGCATTACTCTAGAAGGAAAACATTTGTAATAAATGTTTGTTTAAAAAATATTCTATGAAAGACAGATGCAATTACCCTATGACATCTTACTGTAATGACATGCCAGATATGATGACTCACAACATGAACATATTAAACCTCTTTAAGGATCCACCAATTCTGTTCCGCCATTCCCTGTTAGTGAAGCTGATTAAGGCCTGCAATCATAGCATTTCCACAGCCAGAATTACTGTTAACATGACTAACTGTTACTAGGATTTTGTGAATTTTATCACTAACCATAATCCTGTAAGAGGTTGCTGGAAACAATTCTTACTTGACCCTACCTCAGACTACAACTGATTTCTGTTAATACTGCCATGCACCATAGTCAAGTAAATTCAAATCACTTCAAGTTTACCCCTTGCAGCTGAAACCCTGCCCTTGGAACCATGAACAGGGCATTCCATGCAAAAGATAGCACTGTTGATAGTCCTGCTCAATTTGTTTTAGTTTTTGTACACTAAGTGGATAAACTCTTCCCAAGGCGACAAAAATGGCCAATGGCAATGGGTTTGGTAACAGGAAATTCCTCATTTAGACCATGACAATAGATTAGTGGGGTTTGAAAACAGCTTAAGTGCAGTTAGTACAGAATGACCAATAATGAACACATTAATTGTGAACAACAATACATGATAAAGAAATTCACCTGACTGATGTGCTTGGTACCATTCCATTAATCATATCTCCAGGAAAATCCAGATAACATGCTCCAGGCCGTCCATACATACTGGCACGAAAAGCCTGTATATTACAAAGATAAATTAATACTTTATTACAATAAAAACAAAAAGGCAATCCATGGAGTTGCAGAATATGCCCACCGTATTCCCCTCCTGTCACAAGAGGTGACTAAATGGAAGGACATGAACCATGTTTGAAACTGAACTTGAACCATGTTGAAACCATATTTGAAATTTACCTTTTTATCTAGCTGACAACATTTGTGTTGGTGTGTTGTTAAATCCCATCTAACTCTATATACCTTGGGGTAAAAGAAACTTCCCAAAATACTGACAAGCAAATAATGACAAAAGACCACTTAAGGTCATTTAAACTTCATCTCAGACTTTAGAAACAAGAACAAGAATGATGCTGTAGCTCAACAATGATTTCCTTCACACAGTTACTGTTATGTGGTTTCATATGGGATCCAAACCAAGGAGTCATAGACAGTAATGATCTAACACCTTCAGTGCTGTAGATGTATTAAAATGGTCACAGCAGTGGCATATCAGCATTGCCCAGCTAGTGACAAGTTTTTTTTAAACGTTTGTGGGCACGACACTGTAGGTAATTCTGCTGACAAAAATGAAATGCTATTTACATCCCAATATGTCAGTCCCATCAAAACATGACTTCTATGGCAATACAGTATGTATTATACAAACCAAAAGTCTCATGGAAAAGCATTGGCATGAATTTCACCATCTGACCCTTTGTGACCCCAAACAGCATTTAACATCAACACAAAGTACACCTGTGATGACCTATCATCCACTGAACACTGGTCACCTTTGATAATAAGATTCCAACACAACCCTAGATTTCAAAGGTTTTGCTTGATTTTACTGTTTGACCCTCTTTCACCCCAAATAACCTTTGACCTTCAAAAGTACATCTTTGATGACCCATCATCTACTGGATACTCTTGCCAACTTTGATAAGATTCAGACACAACCCTTAGAAGTTCAAGGCTATTGCATGATTTCATTGTTCAACCATGTTATGACCCCAAATGATCTCTGACCTTCTTCAGAAGTACAACTATGATGACCCACCATGTACTGACCCACTCTGGCCAACCTTAATAAGATTTGGATAAAACCAATAGGAGTTGAAGGCTTTTGTGTGATTCCAGTATTTGACCACTTTTTGACCCCAAACGACCATTGACTTACTTCAAAAGTACAACTTTGATGACCTGCCATCTATTGAACACTCTGGCTAACTTTGATAAGATTTGGGTATAACCCCTAGGATTTTAAGGCTTTTGAGTGATTTCATTGTTTGACCTCTCTTTGACCCCAAATGACCTTTGACCTACTTCAAAAGTATTATTTTGATGACCCATCATTTACTGTACACTCCTATCAAGTTTGAAAAGATTCCCAAATAACCACTAGGAATTGAAGGCTTTTGCATGATTTCACTCTTTGACCTCTCAGGACCCCAAATGACCTTTGACCTACTTCCTTTTACCATAATTATCAAGCCCTTGATTTGTGTTATGACCTTACCAATTGACCTGGCTTTTTTCCAGGGAGTGGAGAGGGGTAAAGGGGAAGGGGATATTGAGGGGGATGTGAGTGTTGGCAAAAGTGAGCAGATAGTTCATCTTTGATCAGAAGTTTTTACATGGGGTAAGGTAGGGGAGACCTTGTTGCTGCTTTGTAAATGGGTTATATAATTACTGTGGTGCTTCCCAGCAACCCTTCAAATAGTCCACTGCATATGCCAGTCACACCCTCTATTGATAGCACTCTACAATGAGTCCACTGCATGCTGCAATCACACCCTATCCTGGTTGCAAAGCTTTATTCTATGAAAGAATATGTTAACATGTAAACTTCTATCCACACACATGCCATACTTATACAAAGGATTCCAATTTACCTTTTCAATGTAGAGAGGAATCTGGGAAATGCTGCTTGGTCTGGCTGTAAATTTGGTGCTGAGGCGGGCACTCTCCACCTGTGGGTATTCTTGGAATGCACCCATGGCCTCCTGGTATGAATCACTAGATCCACCAATCACCAGGACAGGCCTGAAATGTAAGAAGAAACCCACATCATGTGATCAATGGAAGGCTTTCAAGCACAAACAGGTCACATGAGAGGATTAGATTATCCACATAGTGATATCAACTTTGATCACATGGAGTCAGCTCTTCTGCCTGGCTTCTTCAACATGATCAGAAATCTGAAGGGAGAGTTGCAAGTATATGAATTTCTCAATTCAGATTAATAAGTGTGATGGTCATCTCTCCAGTAAAATAATTGAATTCAGAATGATAGTAAAGCCATTTGGTCTGAAGTCTGCACTGACCACTAACTACTGTACTGCACATGTACTGCACTGCATTTCATTACAGGACATTGGTAGCAGGGCAGGTAACTTGGTTTGTATTAATTCCAATTTCAACTGGTTAAAGGAAGTGATGTCACAGTTAACAGCCTCAATGGATACAGAGCATCCACCGGAGCCAACAGTCTTGTTATCTGTCAGTCTTGTGTATCTTGGCTTATATAGCATGATATAGTGTGACAACATGGCAGGGGTACATAAGTGGAAATCCTAAGGGGTGCGGGGGACATATCCCACCACTGTCTGAATGAACATTTCTTAGAAATGTTCATTACACCTAATGAAGACCATGGACAAAACTTTTCATTCAAAACTTGATGCAATGAGAGTAAACACAAGTTCAACAACTTAAAGGGATTTGCCAGTGACAAAAATCAATGACTTCAAAAAATGCAGAAAATTTTTCTCTTCTAGGAGGTGAAAACCGCATCTCAATAGCTTGTAGCGTTTGGAAGATACTAATTTTCAAAGAAATGCAATTTTTTCTCAAGATAAAGTGCATTATGGGAAATCTGTGATGTCAACGCGGCACATTAATTTGACAAAGCATTGAATTTCTTTATGATATTGACACTACTGTAGGGAATATTTAGCAACTTTGTGTGTTATGCCTTACATATGGTGTAGATTTATGCTAAACCTACATGGAAAGATATTCAAACATTCCAACAGTATCAAATTTCAAGGAAAACAGGACATTCAATTATAAAGGAAAACAAAAGAAATCTGAGGCAATGTGCCCCCTTTACATAACATTCTGTGACCTTGATGAGAACTGAAGGTACTTTTTGACAAAAATAAGTAGTCTTTAATATTAGATATCTTGAGTTAGGAAAAGAGTATTGCTACCGGGTTTAGAGGGTATGAACTGAAATTTTTTTCTCTTACACATGGGACCCTTGTGAAAAGCCACTAAAAATTGCCTTTAAAGCTGTTATTTTACGTAATAGAGCTCACCAAGCATTCAGGTTTGCATTAGCCAAGCCACCAATTGTATGAAGCATTCCTGGTCCTGACACTACCAAACATACTCCAGGTCTGCAACATAAAAAGGGAAAAAGTCAAAAGCTCTTCATTGGCCTTATTGTTCATGTTGTACATAGCTTATCAAATATGTCCACACTGTTGAACAATATGATACAATCTGATTATTTTTTTGTTCTGAGAAATAATATGCATCTAAATTACAGCACTGACCATTGTTCATTAGGCAGTGGGATTGCATGATTCCCGCACTTTTCTCACCAATTCCGCAAGTTTTAAAACTGTGTGCTGTAATATTCTGCACCTGTTGGGAAAAACTCAACTTTTTATGTTGCAACATAATTATCGAGATCCCCCCCCCCCTTGAACCAAAATCCTGCCCAAAAATTTTGGAGGGTAGACCCCCCAAAAGAAAGTTCTGAGACCTAGGGGCCAACACTGGTATTAAAAGAAAAGCAGTATATTTTTCTTTTCCTGAGTTTTATAGTGAGAGGGCACTGGGGTTCAAAACGTGTGAGAGGAGGGAGGGGAAGCCCCCACCCCCTAAGCTATGTCACTGTCCATGCAACCTTTTGATGACTTGGACCTACAAATAACCTTGCAATTTAAACACTGTGCAGTATGGGGCACTATACACCACACATATCCAAATATAACTGTTACCTTTGTCAATTATAACTAGGACCATATAAATATCAAAGAAAAGCTGAAGGGTGAAGTGATCAATCCTGACATGAAATGTCAATTATTTAAGTAAGATGGCTTTAAAATGTGAAAAAAGAGGTGTCCTTCAGGCCCATAGTCATTGAGGGCCAAGGACTGCCTCCCAGAAAATGTTTGCCCCCCAAAGATTTTGAGAACAAAAATTACTACTATTGTCTTAGCATGTCTGAAAATATTGTGCTCCCCTGAGAAATATCTCTTCCCCCTAAAAATTCTTGCTCCCATGGATTTTATTATGCCACCTTCAAGGCTTGGTCTGGCTACAGGCCTGATGTATTTCTCAGGTTGATTGCAGCCGCAGCTGAACACAACTTGAACATCAGTCAAAGCAGATACTGCCTACTGCATATGGGATGCCATTCATGCAAAAAGTCTTTGGATAAACTTGAATAATTTAACTCACCTGCCTGTAAGATACCCTACAGCACTTGCAGCATAGCATGCCTACATAAAGAAAACATTAATGGAATAAAACATGTTTAAAACCTTTTGCAGCAGAAACACTTCTTGAAATAATATAATTCTTTTCAATGTTATGTACTAAAATTCCTCAAGTAATATACACTGTTTTCTCACTAAAACTATTGTGAGCCTTGGTCTAAAGGTCAAGAGGTTGGTCATGTTCGGTCTAAGTTGTCCCTTGGGGATGTAGCTCCTTTGGGGGAAGAACTCCTTCGGGAGTACACTTTTGGTTTTCACCTTCAGTTCTTCATCAGAGAGTTGAGAGGACTTTGTAAAAAGTATTGGACTGAGTCTTGTAGACTGGAATGTGAAAGGAGTAGGAAAAAAGAACATTTTTTCTGAGAAAGTATCACACTATGGTAGACTTGGGCAGGTTACCCAATTTTACTCCAAAGTCCTGACTCCTGGCCAGGAGTTGAGATGCAACTCCACTTTCCCTAGCATCATGACTTCTGGGGAATTTTCAATATTGTCAAAAATGTGCAAAAAAAAATCATATTTCTGGGTTTACCATTTGGGTTCTATCCCAGGTTTTAATGACTTATAGTGCAATACAAGATGCTCTTTTGTTCTTTAACTTTCATTCCATCACAACTTTTCCCTTCCCTTACCACAATGACTCTGCAGTTTGGCACCTCAGCCATTGAGAAGCCTGTAGCGTAGGGCCTACTGGTGTATTAAATTACTCATTGGCAGGCTACTAATGGACAGTTTATAGCAGCTGTCATACATATTCTCCATTGCAAGATTTACAGTAGCAACTCCAAAGGCTGCAAATGCCAGACACCAAACAAAGTGGGTTTACCTAAGTTTTCTCCAAAGCGACACCAAAATTTCTTCTACTGATCAGATATTTCCATGCCCTAAATATGACTAGTGAATGTAATCTCTACAGTGAGAGGGTGCAAACAATTTCTTTGGTGAATCTTCTTTTCTAACAGCTCTTTGTTTTAAGTGTATAAAAGAAGTGATGAATCTACTTCTAAACTTATGATCTCAAACAATGAAAAACAGAAAAACAAGTAGGTATGTAGAAAGTAGACATGTGAGCAATGGCTGATGCGATAACTAATACATGCCACTGTTACAGTATGTCCAGCATGTACAATCAGGGTTCTAGCTGGGCTGAGTTTAGTGCCAGCTAATTAAGTATTCAAATAATCCTGGGCATTATATAGAGAAGAATCCAGGGACCAGGGTGAAAACCAACTGTAGAAATGGCTAAGAGCCCAGGGAAAGAGTGAAGGTCACCAATAGAGTCCAGGGACAAGGGGGAAAGCCAAATGTAGAACCAGCAAGAGTCCAGGGTCCAGGATGAAAGCCAAATAAAGAACCAGCAAAAGTCCAGGGAACAGGGTTAAAGCCACCAATAGAGTCCAGGGACCAGGGTGAAGGCCACCAATAGAGTGTCCTTCTGAACCCTGCTGGTATTCTGGAGTTGCATTTTGGGGGGAGGAAGGGGTTCAGGTACTTTAATCATTATTTCCCATACAAACAGTTTTGCACATCAATATCAGGGTTTTTATTCATTTCTGCAACAGTCATCAAACTGCATATTCACACTGAGTACTAGTTGGGAGATAGAAGTTCCAGTTACTCCCAACCGGTGCCAATTGGCGTAGATATACAGTAAACATTGCACACAGGGTTCTAGCACTTGGACAATTAAATTGCTATTTTTGAGCAATATTTTACAAACTGCTCTCTGTATTTTAACGAAGTTAACCCCACTTACCGCTTGTTCATTTCTGAAGCCAAGGTACTTGATTCCAGCAGCCTGAATTGCCATGGCAACTTCCACCACAGGGAAGCCCACAATTCCAAAGACATATTCAACTCCCTGTTATGAAGAATAATAAAATGCTAAAATCTTGAATACAACATTTGTTTTAAGAAACACTCCCAAAAACCAAACTTTAAATTCTGCAGAGCACCATACTCTGCAAATATTGGGAAGGTGAAATTTCTTGTTTCCCCATTCTGTTCCTTCCATCAACTTTGACGGAATTGTAGTACTCAGTGTGCACAGTTCCACCTTTGCTTTGACACGGGAGGTATACTATAAGATGTTCAAGAAGATGCTAGGGAGCATTGTTGAAAAGGGGAAGGGTTGGGGTATATTCTTGATGTATTGGCCCTATATTGAGGTACTATGTTAACCAACTGTGACAAAACCATAAAAGGTAAATTTTTTCCAACTTCCTCCAAAACCAGTTGAAAACATCATGTTTACTACAGCTGGAAGTGAAGTTAGAACTGGACGGTACCAGGCTTATTTAAAGTTAGTCTTGAGGGCTAAAGAACATTCCTGGGCTGCACCGCTCAGCGCCGCCCACCATAGCTACAACTCTGGTCTTAGCAATATTCACATAATGGGTATTGGGAGTAGAGTTCAGTACAAGAAGATCCAAAGGTAAAACCAAGCTCCACTAAACCAAAGGTCCACAGCTACACCAGTTAATCACCAGACTCTCACCATGAGCAAGCTACACCTACTTACAACAATGATTTGTGCTTCTCCCAAATTTCCACTGGACAGCAATGTAGGATATGACAGTGTGACCTGTTTGGAAGGGGTGACTGAGTGTTTAGCCATTTGTCTAAATCTCAGGTAGAGTATCTTCTAAAGTAAAAGTCACTAAAAACTCAAAATTACTGCCAAACTCAAATATTCATGACACAACATTTTTAAGAGTATCTCATAAGAGGTATATGAGATGTTTGTTGATAGGCCAGCTGGGGAAGTAACAAACCAAAATGGATGCTACCCCCATCAAACAAAAAAAAAAAAATCCTGAAAGGCAGGGTTTTCAATTGTCTAATATAAATTTTCTAGAGTTCACCATTTTGCATATGCCATCTTTACATCAACAGAACTATTGCAAGTGGGGATGTACCCCTTCTCAGGATAGTCTCTTCCTCTCACAAAGCCTCCCCCCCCCCCAAAAAAAAAAAAAAAAAAAAACTGAGGCACATATGACATATAATTGCAATCAAACAATTTTTGGAAATCCTATTGGCAATAAGTCCTTTCATTCAGATATGCACCTTTCATATCAGTGCACAATGATCAGAAGCTACAGGATGTAAGTTAGTACAACATGTACAGAATTAGATACTATGCTACAGACAAGACAATTTTGTAATTTTTCAAATGAAGCTATTTCAATTTCTGCCCATTTCCAAGTTTGATGTCCAGTCAATATAAACTATACAACAGCATGCGGAAGCAGCCAACACAATTGGATTTATCAAAAGTTTCCTTTTTTTCCTCCATGGAAGTTTTCCATGATATCTTGCAAACCAAGTACTGCACATCACTTAGGTCTAAAACAAGCAGTAATTATCTTCCATAAATTCAACAATTAACTAACAAAAAAAAAATTGTCACTTGAATACAAGAGAATGGTTCAATAAACTGACTTTTCACTGGACTTAAGGTCCACTAGAGTGAAGGTCACCTTTGGTGAAGTTCCACCAGCCTGCAAACCTTATCCTAACCTTATAACTGAACAACAACCCAAGAAGTAGACATTCAGTTAAGTCTAGAGGACCTTCTGTCTAGTGGACCTTACATCACTCTGAGTCCTCTAGACCTACTGAAAGTTCTACAAGATTACCATCAATCTCATATGGTCAACTGAAACCTTGGCCTAGTGGGCTCTCAGTTTAGCAGACCTTCAATTTAGTGGACTTCAGTATACTAGGCTTCCCACAATTTTAAAACAAACAATTCCAAATAAATTAAGCACGTATACCCAGGCATGCCAACTCAAACCAGAATGATTACAACTGCCCTTTAAAACTTACTTGCTCTTTCAAGGCATCGGCAATAACATTTGCACCATTGATGTCACTATCGTCTGCCATAGTGTGATTCTGGAAAGCTTTCAAAATGCTGTGATTGAGATGAAAGAAAATTTCTATTTTACATAAGATAAAACCAGAAAGCCAAAATACTTAGTGATTCCTTACCATGTGGGTATAATTGAAGTTACTGTGGTTTTTAAGATGACACAGATTTATTGTGAATTTACAGAAGCTGTGCTCAAATTTAGGTAACATAAATTAAAATTCCAAGGGTAAAGCTCAAACAGATTGATTCATGTTAACATGGCCATACATCAGTTTCTTGCTTTAAATTTGTGCACTACATGCCAGATATAAGATCCAAACATGCTTCATATGTAAACTTGACAAATCGTGTTTAGCAGCTTTTCACAGATTAACTT
This sequence comes from Holothuria leucospilota, assembly GCA_029531755.1. Taxonomy (NCBI): domain Eukaryota; kingdom Metazoa; phylum Echinodermata; class Holothuroidea; order Aspidochirotida; family Holothuriidae; genus Holothuria; species Holothuria leucospilota. The sequence goes on from CM055978.1 coordinate 12,198,941, forward strand.
CTGGCATACCCAGCACCACCATGGGAACCACCATAAATGATACAGATAATATCACCCAGTATAGGGATCCATATGCAAAATATGAGAGTAATACATGTATTCCTTTATGAAATACCTGTATCATTGTACCAGGTTTTCACAGTATGACCACTGGGGACCTCAAGTGAGCTTTTACCTCTACACCAAAGACACTAGTGGTTTCGCAATCAATATAAGGCACCTAAATGCCAAGTATGAAATTCATTTTTTCTTCTATGAAACTATCATGTTTATAATGTTCTCACAGTCTGACCTCTAGTTTCCTCAAATGACCTTTGGCCACCACTAAAAGTTACGAAGATTTACTTAATATGGGGCACTTAACTGCCATACACGAAATTAAACAAGTTTCCCCTCTTGATATATGTTTACAAAGTTTTCACATGTTTGCCCCGCGGTGACCTCAAATGACCTTTGACATCCACAAAACAACAGGGCCCATCAACTCAATATGGGCAATCCACATCTGAACTAAAAGATCCCTTACACTTTTCTTCTTGAGATATCATGTTAACAAGGTTAAAATCTTTGGACCACTCATGACCCAGAATGAAAGTTGACCTCGGCCATCATAAACAATCAGGATCATCTACTTAATATTGAACATCCACATGTCAAGTATGAAATCCCCAATGCTTAACTACCATCAAATCCCAGTGCAAACACTTGGAAATTTCTGGGGACTAGCACTCACTTGTTTAGCATAGCTGTTCACATTGATGCTGAGGGAGTTTAAATTGGTGAATTTTAATTGGGTATATGATTGTCTCTTTCAGGAAGTTTTCCAATTCAGGAAGTTGTGAGCTTTGCTCAGTTCAGCTGACGATCAGCGATGCAGAGCAAGGAACCTCCACCCCTCCCAGCATTTGAGAAAGTGGCCAAAGACTGGAGATCACTCACGTCCGTCAGATGGGGATGTTAAATGGTGGTCCAGTGAGCAGGACTGGGAGCGATTAGTACAGGCATGCCTCGTTAACGTCTGAGCACTAGTCCAAAAGAGAAGGAGAATCTCCCTGGCGTTCATCTACGCTCACTCTGGTATAGGGTCCTTGATGAGCCATTTAGCTTCCTGACCCTCAGAACATTCAACTAAACTAAAGTACTAACGGATGGATATTATCAGGCCCATAGCCTTGTTGGTTTTAAGACCAAGTAGCAACTTCTCAAACCCATAGGTGGCTCTAGACAGTAAAAATTCTCCCCACTCAGTTAACTTCTACCCCCTCCTCCCAATCACTGGAGTCCAATTAAAAAAGAAAAGAAACACCTGTCTAGTAACAGCAACATGAAACTGACTAGATTTAATGTCAGTTCATAAAGAACACTTAACATAGCCCCTCCCCCCCAAATTAAAGGTACATCAGATACCCCACTTCAAGGTACAAAGCTGTATGTATATGATTACAGGAATATCATGATTGCAATGCTAGTTTGAAGCTTGTGCTCTTAAATAAAATCCTAAGTAGCTATAGGCTAACCCAGGGGTCAAAATTGAATTTTCTTGCCACTGTTCCACGGAACAGCGGGTTTTCTAAAACTACTGTTCCGGATCGGATTTTACTGTTCCGAAGTACCTCGGCATACATAGGGTTCGTGCACACGTACAGAGGTACAAATTGCTGTTTAATGCATTCAAGTTGTATGACTGCCCGACTGGACCAAAATGTGTGGGGGGGGGGCTGAATTTTCAAATTCAATGGGGATTAACCAGTGGGATGTCCTGATTTTCTTTTTGTTCATGTTTTTTTAAGCATAAGTTCATTGTTAGTATATAATCTTCCATTCAGTGTCCCGAGACTGGACGAAAAATGCTCAGAATTGATGCAGAACACAGCAGGCAAGGCAAGTGGGATTCGAGTGATGGCAAAAAAGTTACACTGTATCGCAGTTTATTGCTATAGCTAAGCAATGAGTGGGTTCTCCAACATACTGTATGGGAGTGCACATACTGATGTTATTTTCTCGCTGCAGATTTACGTGAAATAGTCGTCTTATCCTTTGCCACAACGTTGCTTCAGTATGCACGTTTCCACAATAGAGGTTTACCATGCAGCATAGGGAAATAACATGTTCAAGTGTAACCAGCTTTAATTGATCACGGCTGGAATGAGATTGCATTTCATACTTAAGCCAAAACTTACGGGGATTTATTATATTCACGTAGTGATTACTTTATCAGAGATAAGAATGTGTGTATTCATACATCTGCAATTTGCATCTTGTGGGAAAACACTGTTCCACGGAACGGCTTATCAAAAGTTACTGTTCGGGCACTAAAACTACTGTTCTCGGAACAGCGGAACAGCGGGAATTTCGACCCCTGCTAACCACAACTTTATTTAGACAGCTGCTTGTTTGAGGCTACACAGTTCTTCAAAAGTAGCTTGGAATAATCCTCTCCTGCTTGTCGAACCACATACAGAAGGGGTAACCAACCTTTTGACAGCTGAGGGCCACATTGCTATTTGAAGTTTTCATTGCAGGCTGCCCAGCAGGCATATTTTTTTCCTAGGATGGTTGAGGGTAAACTCAATTTTCAAAAATTTTCAATTTATTTCAAAATCATGGTTAGGGTAAGAATTAGAGTTAGGGTTATGTGGATTTTGGTTATTTGGCCTGTTCTTTCCATAGGCGTAGGAAGCTTTTTGAGACGGGGGTGGGGGGGGGGGTGAACCTTGTTTCGGATCGCTGTCCTGGGGAGGGGTCTAAGGGGAGGGGAAGATTTAGGGGTATTTGAGGGTCCTCAGATGCAATTTGGTGCAACATTTTGGACAAACTTTGAGGAAAATTACTGCAATTTTTTGACATTTCTTACAGAAGAGACAAATAAGGGGTTTTTGCCCTTGAATCTTGGGGGGCAGAAGCATAGGTGTCAGAATTACAATAAAAGGGTCCAAAAGGTGTCATTTTTGAACTAGGGTTGTGGCCTATTTCCAAAAAGCTGATTCGTCGATTGGCGTGATTTACAGTACCCTCAGCCATCCTGGGAAAAAATTTACACACCCAGCAGGACTATCTATGCGGAGAGCCACCATGAGTTGGTGCGGAGCGTACAGATAATTTTTGCATTTCCAACCCCCAGATGTTCAGATATGGCACTTCTCAAGTGTTTTGAGCTAAATGTGGTCAGCCTTGAAATGAGGATTTTATTTCAACAATTTCTATTTATTGAAACAAAAGGTAATCTCTGAAAATTTTGTGGAAAATGGCATTTTCGAGGGCGGAAAAAATGCAAATTGCACAGCAAGTGGAATATACCGCAGCTTAAATTATTTTTTTTTAATGTCAACTTTATTAAACTAAGTTAGTAGATTAGTAGTACGTTTGTACGTTTGTAAAAGTTGCATAGTTTTATTTCCATGTGCCTTACCTCTGTTGTTAATGAGACCTAAATAACAGATTAATATTTTGTTACATACTTTACTAGGCCTACACTCCCTCAGTATATCTTTCGTACAGTATATCGGCCAATACACATAACTAGACCAGCAGCCAAGACATTTCACCCACCGTGTCTATTTATAGTTTGGTGATTCTACGTTATGTATGCCCCGTCCTCTTCTCGACACTTCACAGGTGCATGCTCCTTTGTGTTACTTCCTAGGCAATGCACTAAAAATAGACTTTGTTTTCACTCAGGGCCTTCTTCTTCTATTGTTTGAACCAATATATCCAAAAATTTTTGAGATCTTGAGAAGTTCTCGCGGGGCGCACTGGACTTACTCACGGGCCGCAGGTTGGTCACCCCCGACATACAGGCACTCGGTGCAGTACTAGTATAGGCTGGCCTAGGATAGACTGTCCGTCCTTATAGGGCATTCCATTCAGGCAGGAGCTCAGTCATTTGTACGTGACAAGTGTTCCATTGCTGCTCACACCTTGTGAGCTCATGGGGTGCGCAGGAAGTTTTGAGAGCACCTCCAGTTGTCCACTTAAGACAAAATGCTGGATGTAGTGAAGGCAGATAAATGATCAAATTGCCTTCCTTTTTTACCTTTCAGCTGGTAAAATTAATAAGCAGTTCTTGTAAGTTATAAAGCTGAAAATGTAAATCATATTAAAGGCAATAGGCAGTCACCCCAATCAGAGTTAGTGTGCCCTGTCACTCTGGTTCATGAATGGCCAATTTTGATCATGTGACAATGTTTTTGTCAGTGAATTGTGAAATTCAAGGAGAGCTTCTCCTTGCTTTACCTGGTTGGAAACTGGGACGTTAAACCTCATCTAACTAACTCCTTGCTTTACCTAAATTGTTTGTAATATTTATGTTCAAAACGTCCTAGCTCAGAGGTGCTTGTAATGCAATAAGAAGAGATTTGCAAGAATTTGCTGATTTTTCAATGCAAATTTTGGGGCGACTGCCTACTACCTTTAAGTGCACAGTTTTGATGAATGTTACTCACAGTGCGTGGCAGTTTTGTCAGTATTTTTCTGATCAATTCTTGCGCCATTTGCCTGTTCGTCAGAAATTGTCTCATTTACGTATGTACTTCAAATGCACTGGCTACCGATTGATGTATTTGTTGAAATGTGTACAGTCATACGTTTCACCAGTTCAGACTAAGACCCTTACTTCCGACCAATAAAATGCTTCTCACAAGTGCTTAAGTGGGGCACACAGTGAGCACCGTATGAATGGAACGTCTCAGTCTTACTGTACAGTCTAATAGTAACAGTAACAATTATGCCAGCCTAGGCCTATTGGCCTGCTGGTACTGAGTGCCTGTAGTGCCAATGGAACTGAAATGGAGACGTTACAACTTCCACCCCTAAAGTCTATTTTCCAGACATCTAAACACATCCTAAACCTAACCCTAATCATAACACTGACCTCAATACTATAGGCTATAGGACTAGATTTGTCAGAATTTTACAGAAATACGAGACAGTTAGCAGTCCCCATGATACAGACCTTGGCCTAGGCTAGTAGTAGTAGTACTTGTAGTACCGAGTTGAAGAAGCAATTAATTAGTATCGTTAATTGGGTACATTGTGGTACTGTCCGTAATTACATGCAATGGGGCATAGGGCAGATACACTTCGTAATTTGTGTTACTGTACTGTTGCTACTACGGTACACGTACGTAGGTCCAGCACTGTTAACTGCTAACGTTAGTGCTTCTGATAACTTTGCCTAACATACCGTAAGCCTGCCTAGCGTGCTCCTCGGATTCCCACTTCCCAGGTCTTTGGACTTTGGTCGATATTTGTTCAAGAATAACAGACTTTTGCTTATCGACGACAAAGCGACAAAATAAAAACCGTAAGGAATGTCATTACTTCGTACTGGTTCTTATCGGCTGCGAAGTGTTCCCTCTTCTTGTGGATTCTGTGTCATTTTGAATTTGCCGGATCAATCACGACTTTCCCAACCTGTACCGATAAAATACAATTTGCGACTTGAGTAAGCCTTTATGGGGCTTTCCCTACAACCTCACATAAACAAATACGCAGAACCGCGCAATTTTTCCCCAACGAGGTTATGGGCAAACACGTCAATGGACCAATCAACTTCTAGGAAATTGGCCACGCCCCTTACTCCCCGAATGAAAGTTTCTCTATATTTCGTGGTAGTTCTGACGCCGGATTATGAAAGAACATGCCAAATATCAGTAGGTGGTGTGACACTAGTTACTAGGCCTATTATAACTATTTTGAAACAATTTTTAAAATTTATGAAAATTCGGATTTGCCCATACACACTTGGGAAAAAAAAAATAAGCGCGGAGGCCAACACCGTAAGCGTGATTTTTTTCCCAGGACGAATGGGGGCAATTACAATTTTTACCCTAACCTTCGTCCTAAGCTGAGCATCATTTTTCATAATTTCTATGGAAATTGTGGAAAATCGACCCCATTCGTCCTGGCCGGGAAATGATTCTGCACCGGTCCTAAACATCTGAGAGTAGGATATAGGCGGGAAAGTTATCTACTCCAACTTGAGTCCCAAACCAACTACTCGGTCCCAAGCCCAGTGGCGTAGGGGACCACTGTCAGGTGGTGTCAGTTAAGTCAAAGTTTGTCCCTTGGGGACGTTGTTACTCCTTCGGGGAGCAGAACTCCATCGGGAGTATTGTTTGGTTTTCGCCCCTGGCTCTTCGCCAGAGAGTCAGGGGACTTTTGGAAAAAAAGCGTAGGAAACGGGGCCATGCCCCTTCAATATTTTTGTGGGGGTCAAGTGTCATTTGCCCCCCCCCCCAAATCGCGATAGTGCTCAATACATGTAAAACAAATATGTACAAACTTCAACTAAGTAGGCCCTGTCGTCTGCTTATCTGATGTCATGAAAACACAATCATGCCCGCATCATAATCTAATACAATAATCTGATTATTTTACGAGAAAAAGCCATCAATAACACATCTATCAAGGTCAATACTGATGTTACAAAAAGTCAGTATTTCAACTTTCAAGGAAATTTCCCCCAAAAGGTCAATTTCGAGAATTCACATTGAGTTCAGAATATTTGTTGGAAATCAGACATTTTTGAGAAATATCTTGCAGGAAACTTAATTAACCCTAAAACCCAGATAAGTTAAAATTATTTATAATTTTAATTTGAAGTCAATTATTAATTTCCGATTTTCAACGACTTAAAAAACTTCCTTCGTAATTAAAATAAAAGTTCCGATTTGAATTGCACCAGCACCAGTATATTCGGGTTAACTATTCACCAGTGTGTTTTTAATGGTTAACCTTATATTATGGTTATCAGTGGTATATTTAGGGGGGTCACTGGGCCATACCCCCCTTTGAGCAAGCGCTTCAGTTCTTCTTTCTGGCATGACAAATTAACTTGCTTTATACTTTCATATCATTTTCAACATGGACACCATTAAATTCAGGTAGAAGGCAGCTAAGGTACGGGATGGGAACTGAGTAACGAGTTACAAGTACCGCCGTTAAAAAAGAAGGGTCTAAGCTCAAATCAGGTTTTAACATATTAGAGGGGTACCTTTTCTAAGCTTTCTGGTGAAATTTGCATTGAAATCGGATGTGTGGTTCTAAAGATATTAACAGTTAAATTTGTCACATTTTGACACGTGTGAACTTGAAGCAAGCACATACGACGTCATAGCCTCACATTAATGAACAGTCTTTTGTTTTCCTTTAAGCTTTTCACCAATTTTCTCCTCCACAATCCCATGTTATCGGAATGTGACTTCACATTCCCCTACGGGAAGGTCCTATCCCTGTTAACTTCAAGGTCAGCACTGACAACGAACTGGAAGAAACAAAGGAAACAACATTTCTCATCAATGTGAGGAAGTGATATAACTCCTGCTTGTCTCAAGCACACTTTGGGTCACAAATGTTGTCACTTCATTTGCTGATATCTCGAGTACTACATATGTCCCATTTGAATGGAAGTTTCACCAAATTGCGTAGATTTAGTTCCTCTTTCACATATGAAAACTAGTTTTTTTTTTGCTTAATGAGTTACATTTGGTGCAACGGAAGCTTGTAGCAAGTTACATTGACAATCCTGTAACAGAGGAAGTAACTAGTTATATACAATTCGGCGTAAAAGTATCGGCGTTATATTTTGGTCCCATTTCTTTCTCCCTCAAAAGAGTCATAATAACCACAAATAACATTTTCTTCTATCAGTTAACCAAGACAGACAATGATGCAGTTCCAAAAGATGGCACTTCAGTAGAACTACTGTTAGTCCATACTGGCTATATTTATTGTTCACCTCTGTTTTTTCGTCGCCATTCCCACCATGCATCATCAAGTTTCTTCGATTTAGAATCAAAACAACTTGCACGGACTTGGTTTATCACTATGAGACTTTGGCATGCGTGTTTATTCATACACAAAAAGTAGTACCATATAGCTCAGTTTAAAACCTGGATTGTACCTTAAGTCATGTATTAAACAGAACCGCTATTGTCTAGTTGCAGTGGCGACGCCGAGTGGGGGGGGGGGGGAGGCCGGGCGCACATGCCCCCAAACGTTTGCTATCCCTCCCCCCCCCCCCGTCCAAATGAAATTTCGCTGGGTATGAAAAAATATGCACAAAGACACCGTTAACGCATGTATCGATATGAACATGAACTGTCGCTTTATAAGTCAATCATATGGCTAAAAAGTGCACAAAATGTACCTTTTAAAAACTACAATATTGCGCGTATCTCCCTGGATGAACTATGTAAAGGACTTCCTTATTGCACTGAGTGGGAGATGTAATCCACAGCTATTGTTTCCACATTTGTTTTCAATAGCTATGGGATTATATTTCTGCTGCCATGAGTCCTCTTACTTCAATACAATTCCCACACTCATTATATCTTTCAGTAAGATTTTACGTTCGAAAACTGTGAAAACTTGCGATTTGCGTTGCCTTTTTCCACATGTATCGCAAAAGTATGAAGACAATTAGATATCTTCACTCTCTATTTCATGTCCCTTTATTTTAAATACCGTTGACTTCAAATTTGCGAGGGGAACTCAACTCTGCCGGCTCTCCTGATTCCTCGCCAAACACTACACCTGCAGGAATCATAAAGTGGTGATAACTCCAAATAGGAGCATAAGAACTTGCACGAAATTTTCATACCAGATTTTCTTGCTGGCTTTGGCCAACACTCGGGTGGTCTCAACGGGCGCTAGCCACCCATTTTCCATTTATTTCTGAAGAAAATGCAGGAAATAAATATCTGTCATACTTACAATTTTAAGGCACCCCAATCCCTTGAACCACACACATCCAAGGGTTTCTCTTTCCATTTTTTCCGCTAGCCCCAGATCCGCAGCTGTAGATGCACCTTCGATTCTGTAATGTGAAGGCTTTCCTCAGTGGCATACCTGGAAGGTAGTTGTCTCAACATCAATTCCTATTGGGCAGTATAAGCGGAAGCTTAAAGAAAACCTTAAAGACAGACAGTCATCACCCCAAAGTATATTTTTAGTGTATGTATATCAAAATTCTCAGTTGGTGACTGCTCAGTCTTTGATTTACATCAAAGTTTGAAAATTTGAAAGATGCAGAGTAGCTCACATTCCACACAAGGCAGAGAGAGTACTTTTATTACATTTTATAGCCTTGTATGCCCACCAGGACATGGCCTTAAGCAATAAAACAGGTTTATTCTTGCACAAGGAAGAGCCTCATACAGTTATGGGAGGAGCTAGAAGATGCATATAGTTGGGAGAATTGGAACTGTCTGGGATCATGAAAATTCCCCTTTAAAATAATCTGAACTGCTTAAATTGTGATTTCTATTTTGTGGCCTGAGTTAGTGCACATCCAGTGCCAGTTTGGAGATAGTCATATGCTTCATTCTAATGACTACAATTTATAAATACCCTAAAGCCTCCGGGAATTCACCCCCTAGATCTCAATGGAGTGTTGTCCCTGGAACCCACTAGTGGGCCCCTAACCCTAACCCAAGGCCTGCTTCACTACACTGTGCATCACTACAACGCCTCCAGAGGCCCTCAGTCCTTCATTTTGGTGTGCTCCTCCGGGGAAAAGCTTGCCCCTCCCTCCTTCCCCCACTTCGAAAAGTCTGTAGACGCCATGCACTGTCTACGTGGTGAGATTTGTGGAAATATACTGATTGATCTTCCAGTAGTCTTTACCTTGGGTCACTGAGTAAACTGTAGGTTTCCAATGTTAACAAATACTGATTCTAGTCGGTATTTTCTTTTTTGACCTTAGAGGACAAAGTGGGGATAGTGCACATAAGAAACGGTTTCACCAACAAACATATATACAGACAGAGCCAAACCCTAACTTTGCCTATTTTAATAAACGCTTCATAAGACTTCAGGGCTGTACTGGGTCCAGCCAATGTGAGTCCAAGGCAAGCCAATGTCAGTTGCCCGATTCCAAGCCAATTTCTAGTCCAGCAACCCCAAGCCTCAGCCAGACTCCAGTGACCCCAATACCTAGACTTGTCTATTTGACAATGCATAGCATGTTATGAATATGGTCTTTTAAGGTTTCCATGTGCAGTCATGGAAGGCGATCGGGGGGGGGGGGGACAGCGGAAAATACCCCCAATGTCTGAGAATTCGCCTATTGACTTTGATTTTTCACACAGTAATATTTTTGAAAATGGGGGCATGCCCCCTCCCAATAGTGAGAACAAATCGCCGCCCTTGTGTACAGTGCAACATTAACAAGGTTATTGTTTTAGGTCAAGTTCGTGGTCGGTCCTACCCAGTAAGTAGCTGTATGTGCGTGGTCGACCTGCTCTTATAGTTGGCAATTCATGGTGTAATTTTCATTCAGTTTGTGGACTCGGCTGGGATCGAATCTGATGTCGAGTCTAGTCACAGCCCGTTTCTGGCCAATTCCGATTCCGCAACCTACGAGTAGCGTGTGCAGGATTTCGGAAGTGGGGGCATAACCTGTGATTCCCCCCACTGATATGGAGGAGTGTGAAAAATGCAACGAAGGTACACCATGAGCGCGAAGCGCGAGTTTGCACCCGTGGGGTGCAGGGGCCCAGGCGCGGATCCAGAAATTTTGAGGGGGGGGCCCAAGATGGAAAACCTCATGTGCACCGAAGGTGCACCACGAGCGCGAAGCGCGAGTCCCTACGCGTGGGGTCCAGGGGCCGGCGTTAGGGCCCCTGGCGGGTTCCAGGGGCGGAGCCCCGGTGGGGGTCCAGGGGGCGAAGCCCCCGGAAGCTCTCGCAATATTGCATTTTAAGTGCACAGAAATCGGCTCCAGTTCTTATGTTAGTGAGATTTTATACCTTTTCATGTTGCATGGAATTTGATGTGTACGGCTCATTTTAAGTTACTATATGTACCTGCAGAAGTTACGGAGAATCTAAGGTATCTTAAAACTTACACGCCAACATTTATGAGCCCGGTGTAGGTAACTTGAAATGATTTTTGCCATGAGTGTTTTATTTTCGTTCTACGGTATTCGGGTATAGAACGTCAGGTGAAACAATTGCGCGCGAAGCGCGCCGAAAATTTGAATTTACATTTAAAACCATTGCTATGACTAACGGTGTCAATTCCCTTAATGTGTTTTTATCAATTAGAAGGTGGGTTCGATACTAAGTTTTCAGTTCTCATAAGAAGAGGAGGGTGAAAAAAATGAATATCAGTTGCTTTACATCCTTACAATGCTGACTCTGAAATCACGTTTATGCACACGAATAATTGGCTTATAGTAGAACCCCACCGATGAGTAATGCGAATATGTTTGGGACCTTACTGATAGTAAAAGGAGCAATTCAAGGCTAACAGTGCGCAGATCAAGCCAAAATCAAGAAATATTGAGAAAACTTTGCAAAAATCGTGAAAGATTTCAAATGATTTTTGGTAAAAAGTGATAAAAATAAATCCATCACTCAGTAAAAACGTACCTCTCTCCGTGATCGTAAAAAATTGCGCGCGAAGCGCGCCGAAAATTTTCGGTATAGTGCGTCCCGGGAGCTCTGCATTAATTGTACACTGAAAAGGAGGACCAACAGGACTCTCACAACCTTACATCCATATGGGAGGAGAGATGATATATCACCTTCTTTATGGACTTCTGAACGGTATACCCTTCAGAAATCTATGACCGATGGTGCCGGCTGGAGTTGGTGATTGGGGGAACCGCAGATAACTGCTAAACCGTGCCTTTTTAGGCAGTGGGATTTTGTATACGCTATATGCAACAGCGGGAGAGCCTTTTCTTATTAGTAAATGAGAGTACAATCCCAGGAAGGGGTTTACCCTCCCCTTTGAGAAATTTTTGTTAATTTTAGGGGGCCTATATGCAAAATGGTGGTATCTTTGGGTCATTCTAAAGTGATTGTACGTTTAGAAAATGTCCACAATTTAGTGAATTCTAACTTTTGTTCGGGTGAAAAAGGGGAGTAAGAGACGGTTAACATATTGTCTTCAAACCTCCTTAAGTCCCAGGAAAAATCATGGGCGTGGATCCATCTCCAAAAGTGTGTGCGGGGGGGGGGGGATCTTTTTCACATTTGTGAATCGTCGTCCTGTGGCGTGGAAGAAGCAGTTGGTGGTAGCCAGAATTTGCGTCACAGGTAGGCAATAAGTTTTGTGATCTTCGGCATGGGGGGGGGGGGGGTCTAAGGGAAATTTTTCTAGAACTGAATGCCCTCAGACGCGATTTGGTGCAACAAAGTGTACGATTTTTAGGTTATTTTTCTTCTTAAAATTTCGTTTTCCTAGGCATAATTGCAGTCTGTTCCATCATTTTTGAAAAAATGAGGGGGACTTTTTGACAATGTCCCCCCTTCTAAAAAAGTGAGGGGGACGCGTTCCCCCGTCCCCCACGATCCACGCCCATGGGAAAATTGTACACGCAATTATACCTGCGTGGAGTCCACAGAAACATTCTTGGACTATAATAAAATTTTTCCTTTACATTTTAAAAGGATATCCAAGGTTGACAGAGAACAGTATAGAGCCTCCCGGGAGCTCTAAATTAGTTACAGTATACAAAAGAGGGACCAACGGGATTCTCACTACCCGACATCCATATGGGAGGAGATATGATATATCACCTTCTTTTTAGGTATAGCAAGAGGGGTGGTAGACAGGCAAAATTCGTTTCAGAAAAGATTTTCGTCATTATTGAACGTCGCGGTAAGATGTTTGGAAAATAAGCAACGGCAATTACGCACATTCAATCTTTCAAATCATGTGCTAGACTAGATTAGTCAAAGATCCCATAATGATGAGAGCCCTGCAGAGAAGGAGATGTACTTTTTAGAAAAATGTTGCATTGGAATAATTCCTTGCGTCAAAGCTTTGTCAATGGTATATAAAATCGGGTGTAAACCCTGTCGTATGCGCGCGAAGCGCGCTGAAATTTTGAATAAAATATTAGCCCATGACAAAACCTGCATTTCAGAACCTGCATCGGACACTGTCACTTTCCCACCAACCTATGCTATTCAGAAACGAATCTTCTGACTGAGAATTCTTAAAAAGCACTTTTGCTCCTTTGTTCCCCCGTGAGTAGTTACCGAAAGCTATTGATAATAAGGACAACTCTGACACAAGGCTTGACGCTAGCGGAGCGTGCGAAAATTTGGAATTTGTCAAGAATTTCCAAAACTTATGATAGTTTGAGAACTGTTTGTAAAAGAAAATGGTTAGAACAAATAAACCAGTCATCAAAAATACATCTCACCCTACACCCTCCACAGAAATCTGTAGCTTAAACGACTTTTGGGACCATTTTAAAAATTTTCAAGAATCGATGGGGGAGGGGGACACACGTCACCCATTGCCCACTGTGCCGACGCCACTGACTGTAGCTTAAAAGCCTTTTGAGTTCATTTTAAAACTTTTCAGACAGTTTCGAAATCGAATAGGGTATCATGCACGCCGCTACTTTGCCTGCAACAGCTGGTGCCACTGTGCACAGTAGTAGGTCACCTGACAGGTTGTCTTCTGTATTCATTCTGCAAGGTCTGTATGGCGAAAACTTTGCCTCTCAATCCCTCTAGATTACAAAAAATTTCACTCTTTAACACAAAATTGTTACTAAATTTCAGTGCAGCTAGCCGAGCCCATACTACATATGTCACGATGTTTACTTATTTAGATCTTAAGTCAATGATCATTACTCAGCTATTCGCCTGTTTTCGAACATTGTAGCTCTCCTTTCGTCGCCAACCACTTTGAAAGATATATAAAGAGATAATCCAGCGATAGCTTCACCCAACCCCTACAGAAATATATACTTTGAATACGTTCTTAGACACTTTTATTCATTTTTTGCTCTGGATTTTTCTTTCTCCTTTTCTTTTTTTTCTTTTTCTTCTTTTTTTCTCCTTTCGTTTTTTTTTTTCGTGGCGAGAGGGGGGGGGGGCCCGGGCCCCCCAGGCCCCCCCCTGGATCCGCGCCTGCAGGGGCCCGCGTTAGGGCCCCTGGCATAGCCCCGGAGGGGTTCAGTCGGCCCGGAAGCTCCTGCAATATAAGATCATAATATCTTAATACCAATGTAAGATCAGGTTTTATTTGTTTCAAATTTTGTAAAATTCGATGGAAATGACTGATAGTTTAGGTTAAATAGAAGCCTGCTAATTATTCAGCTTTGAAATTATATCCATGAAATGGACAATTTATATATTTTATTTTGCCCGATTAAAGAGGTGGTTTTCTCTTCATAGATGAATATAATGGGTAGGGTAATTTACACACTACCAACTACTCCTTAGCAGAAGGGCTATTTCGGGTGCACTGATTTAATTAATTGCACAAGGAAAACGAACAATGTGGGGGTTATGGCGGCGTTAGGGATCACAAACTACAAGAGGCATTGACGCAGGCGCAGTAAGATGTTTCCGACTGTGGAGACGAAGGTAATCTACATTCTAATATTGTTGCACCTCATCGACACAACAACTGAGACACATAACAGTTTGCATTAACCACAGGGGATGATACCTCAAGCCTACCACAGATAGCTTAAAATATGCACATACACCCTCGAAATACGCCAAAATTTCGCTCTTCTAGTATGATTTTCCCCTTCTCTTGCAATAAAGAGACGTGGAAAGTCGCCACGAGTGGAGAGAAGAAGGCTATGATCACGATGATGCTTCTTCAGCTCCACAGGTGAAGAGTTGAGTACTTTGCGAACAGAGAGGGGACCAGGGACTACCATGCACATGGCAGGCTTGGTGTGGTCCAGTGTGATTTTGGAAGGATTCATCGTGAAATTCCCCGAAAGTCCTAGAAAATAACAAAATGGGAACACTAGCATGGATCTCTTAGCGGGAATTTGAATAACAGAGCTCTTCAAAGTTCACAATTTAAATTGCCATAATCGTATTTTTACTTTGAACGAATTTTGCATGAAGAGAAAAAGGAAATTTTTGATTACATTTGTGGTACTAGTAAATTAAGCTTCAAACTATATAGTCATAGGCGGGATTACGGGGTGGGGGGGGGGGGGCAAGGGGGGCACTTGTCAAATGTCAAAACCTTAAAAATGATCGAAAAATTTGTCTCGGAGCGCTTCGCCCGCACCCTCAGAGAAAACTTATTAGTAAAATTTTGTCTGACACCGTAAAATTTCTTTTCTCCCTACGCGACACACTATTGTGATTTGAAGCTCTGAAATAAGGGTGACTGAAAGTACTAATGTACGACATTAAATGGACCATGGTCCTTGCAAACAAAGTTACAATCCCTACCCATGTAAAGCGAATCGCCATTCTCGCAAAACATTTTAGGTGTGTTTCGCATGGGCCTTATATAAATCGATGTCTCATTAGTACTGCTGAACTGTTGTAATGCTGTGCGTAGAAAAACTTTGGTGGAATTGCCCAGTTATTACTGCCTGTATAGGGCAGCTTGTGAAAATTACTATTTCCAAAACCCACGCTCCACCTTTTTGCCATCATCATAAGAAAACCATTTCATTAGCATTTCAAATTACATATGGGGGAAGCAGGATTTTTTCTGAAGAAATGGCCCAGAAATGCGGCAAAAGCCATCGAATTTAAGAAAAAAATTGGGAGGACCCTCAGTCTCCAGATTCCGGCTTCGCGCCTTCGACGCTCGCGTTAAAAGCTTTGCCGGCTACAACTTCCCAAGATGCAGTCTCTAACGAAAAGTACTTCATCGGCACTTTAACTGACGATGGCCTTAGCCATGTCCATGTAAAAACTACCCATAAAACATTTAATTGACTTTTTAAGTATCACATAGTCTATAACCTTCAAAATCGACTCTGTCTTATTTTTCACACTAATAAAAAGTTGAGGGGGCTTGTCCCAGATCATCGACAAAAATGAAACATGAAAGAAAGAACCACAGAGCATGATAAAGGTTCCTGTGACTCTATAGGCACCTGGGGAAAGTAGGAACATTTTTATGTAATGAAAAATACTGCATTTAAAACTAAAGAAATACAATAGCCTACAATTAAATGTCTCAAACGCTGTTTTTTTTTCGGCGCGTTTCGCGCGCACACGTTTTAAATATTGTTTCGGGATTCGGGATTACTTCCTGTAGAGCGTCTTGCTTGTCGTAGCTTCTTACAAACTCTTCTATTATCATTGAAACCACCAATGCACCCAAAGCCGTACGCAGCGGAGGGGGAAGTTTGCCCTCCTCTAGAAATTTTCAAAGCAAAATTTTTACACCACCCGGACCTGTGTAAATGTAACAAGGGACAGACGCTCAGCGAAGGGGGGAGGGGAACAAGAACCCTCTCCTTTAGGATACGTTTCTTAGCTTTTCTATTACTCGTGGCGATAAAAAGTTTGAAAATGCGACTTTTCTGCGCGCTTCGCGCGCACTCACTCTAAGTATCAGGTCATTATATACTTTTATTCTTATGCTTACTTTTATTCTGCATTATCGATCCCAGCCAACTGTTGGTCATATAATTGCAAAAAGTCAAATTGTGATTTTTGTGGTCTGAGTGCCGTCTGCCTTGTGTCATTTGAAGTTGAAGCTAAAATGCATCATTTTAATGCCCACAATTTCGTAAACACCCCAGAGCTTCAGTGGGCTTCGTCCCCTGCACCCCCACCGGGGCTCTGCCCTGGATCCCACCAGGGGCCCTGAGGCGGGCCCATTGGTGATTCAAGTTCGATTGTGAGAACTGAACGCCAAAATTTTGAAGGAAAATTATTTACCATGATAACATCTGCATGCACACTCACCATGAAATGGTAAAAAGGGTATACCACAAGAGGTTTTGCAACCAAAAGCCCTGCCAGAAGCGACGGGTTGCCCAAAGGATGCCGAAAGCAAATTTTGGGAGCGCCAAACGGGCCGAAAAATTTGGGGTTTTGTTGAAAAAAATTAAAAGTAGGCCCTAATTGGTTCTTATTAAGGGAAGTTAGAAAATTTAGGTTTCTATAGAAGAATCTGCTCCCTTCTTTATCCAAGACAGTTCCAATTCTCCCAACTAAGTTACTCCTAGCCTCTCCCAAAACTGTCATGAGCCCCTCCCCTTGTGCAGACACAAACCTAGTTTATTGCTTAAATATCCTGGTGGGCATACAAGCCATAATATGTAATCAGGCTGTCAGGACACTCTCTGTGTATGCTGTATAATGTGAGCTGCTAAGCATCTTTTCACTTCGATGTCAATCAAAGATCATTCAACTGAGAATTTTGCTTTCTCCCAATAAAAATGTACTTGGGGTGAGGAGTGTCAAGACGCCGGGCGACTGGTCACCGGGGGATTCCCCTTCCACCACCCCTGGAATCAGCATTGAGACACTTTATGTTCTTACAAAGTATGTTTACCATTATTGTGAGTCTGATTTAAGAATCTTTTAAATGGTAAGAAAACAAGGATACAACTTTACATCGATTAAATTTCGTGTTTCTCCAGGATCACGTCTACACGGAAGAACAATAGCATAATTGTGAAATTTTACCTTTATAAAGCCATCATATCATCTGAAAAGGGTTTAAAAGCAAATGTAACTGAAGAAGAAATTAAAAAATAAATGTTAAAGAAAACAAAATATGTTCATTATTAAAGGCCTTTTGGGATCAGTCTTGGTAAAAGATTACTTGGAGTCATACCGGGGCCATCGTTCATATGTTATAAAATTTTATTTTCGATTCATTTCCATATATGGGGCACAGTGGTCCGCAGGGGGGGGGGGGGGGCAGGGCCACCCGGCCTGGTTACAGGTCTGCGAATGGACAAAACATAATCCGTTTATAGTAGCGTGTTCAGGAATTTGTCGTAGGCCTGTGCCCCGGCCCCTCGTCAAACACGCTACTGGCAATCTCTCATCCTCCCTGGACAATTTCGAGTCCAGAAACGGACTATAGAGTTGAGGTGGCGTTCGGACTAAGACGTTGCAAAAAAGTACTTCCATGGTAGAAGCATAAGATCGTCTTTGGCATGGGGGCTCAGTTGCCCGGCTTAGGGCCCAGTACAGTAATGTCACTCTGTGTGGGGGGGAGGGGGGTGAAGAAGTCCAGGAAGATCTGAAGCATTTGCACGATTATGGTACTAGAATAAAGCATTTCACCGTTTAAAAATGGCATTGATACGCACTAAACAGACTGTAAAATCGCGGCATGTCTTTATATTTTCAAAATAGAGTAATTCGGACGAACCGACGGTCGATTTCGTGAAGATGCAGCGGGACTGTTGGTAGGTTGGGTGTAGGGCCATAGAGATTCTACGGAGTTTGCAATAATTATACCCACTTCATTCTACGAGAAGTTATTATAGGCTAACAAGAGTACAAAATGAATGCGCGCTAAGCGTCCCCAAAAATAACACTGCGGACATTTTATTCTTTTTACATAGTAATTACCTGTCTACAAATCTCAATTAGCCCTTTTGTTTCATAATAGCCAGGTCTAACGGCCATTCGATTTCTTTATGATGCAGTAGGTATGAGGGTTGGTAGCTAGGATGGGCAATCGCGAAGGTTGCACGCTCTGTCCTTTTTGAATTATTGATTGGAAAATTAGCGCATATGAAGGATGCGCGCTTAGCGCGGAAAAACTTAGGATTTTAAGGCTGTTTAGTAACGTTTTCAGCCACTGCATCTACAGGAGTCGGAAAGCAAGCCTCCTTCGCAACTACCGAATTAAAAAGTATTAAGTGTTTACAGCAAACAAAAAAGCTCTCCGACTTCTCGATTTGAATAAGTGGAAAGCCAGTCCACACTGCACCGACCCGACTACAATTCCACGGCGAAAACCAGTCGCGTGACAGACGGGTGGTTTAAGAGTGTTTCAAATTTTGTTCTCTAACCTAATTTCTGTCCTCCCGATTACGACCCGACAGGCTACTTTATGATCACATCGGAATATCAAACTTTGATATTTGTATAGTGGAGTCGGGGGAGGGGTGGCCTTCGCGGGGGTGGGAGTCGCGTCACATTTGAGGAAAGTCGTGGTAATATGCAGCTGCCATGGACCTAAATGAGACTCTATTTTCATGAATTGGCCAACAGAAAAGGATTTGGGAAATCAGACGAAGTTGCAGAAAGTCAATGTGCTCGACCTAATGTGCGATTAATGAACAGTAGATAGACATATCGAACTCCGACAATGGCCCGGGTGGCGTGGTTACAGGTGCGTAGCTACGGGGGGTGGGGTGGGTGGGGGCATGCCCCCAGGTGTTTGCTAGGCCTCCTAGAAATTGTGTGTCCTAATAAAATATTTAAAAATTAAGGACCGCAATCAATGCGTGCCCCCCCCATTTGGTACCGAGGGCTCCCTAAAATTTCATCCTAGCTACGCCCCTGCGTGGTTAACCTACAAAAATCCGCCTGCGAACCGAGGCAACTGGCCACGTAAACCTACAACTCATCCCCGACCCCGACGAGCAGTCAGGTTAAGTTAAATCACATCCAAAAGGCTTTTATCCCACTGGTGTCGGACATAGTGTCTATGTCGTGGCAGACAATTACGCAATATCGGTACTATTATTTTCCCGACAGCCTGGATTTCGTCAATACGGTACGGTACTACGATTTTCCCGACAGCCTGGATTCGTCAAAAGACAATAGCTTCCCGAATAGTGTAGCAGGGATCACTGAAACAGAACGGTAACTTTCTTAATAACATATAATAATTTCCCGACAAACAGAATCGTTTCTCAATCCAGTTACATCTGGGAGGGGTAGGTCTCTGGTTAACCTATCCAAAGGATCATTTCCAGCCGACAATAAGTAATACGTATTAATCATAAAATTTCCCATTTCTTTAGCCCCAAATGAAATTTTTTCGGACAAATTAAATTATTGCAAATTTAGAGAACATGAGACGAATCACCCAAGTAGAAAAAGTAAATCTTGACAGCCATAGTGACTATTGTGTTCAACTTCATGGAAGAATGCTGTCCCACTGCGTCTATTGTGCTGATCACGGGACATTTTCTGAGCAGCCTCATGGGTGAATACACACATATACTCTATTGAACTTGACTTAATCCAAGGTACCGGCCGTGTGCCTGCTATGGCGGGGAGTAAATTTGAAAAGCACTTAAGGGCTTTTTCTCAGCATGAAAGTGGCAATTTTTCCCGACAGACCGCACTTTGAAAATTGGGGGAGGAGCACCCCACAACCACGGTAGTGACGCCTCTGGTTGCAGCCCTGTTTATTACCGCACTCACTTTTAGTTACCTTGCATGCATATAATGCATTCAAGTATTATGTATTTACATGGATGATATCCTTAATAATTGACGAATCAGAAGTATGACTTAAGGCTACATATTCAGCATTTATTTGAATGTCGTTAACTTTCTACAATGAAATATACAATGTCTAGTGACTCTTAGTCCAAAGAAAAAGACACATATTGAAAAGATCAAACGGCATTATCTTTCATAACAAAACCTATTGAAAGGCCTTTCATAGCAAGATCACAGATAAGTCCAACTTGAATCCGTGTCAACCTATTGTGACACGAAGTCTATGTTAGGGGTAAATGGTCTCCATGTGTAAACTATTCAGTCTCACCATCACCATTGAGTTAGGAAAAACTTGAGTTTTGTGCTTAAAATGTCACGATTAGTCCCATTACAGTGACAATTTACAATTTTATCGTTAATCGTATGACTATAGTGGATGTGTGGTGGGGAGGGGGTAAGGAAGGGATTGTTTCTTTTGCTTTTCTCTGTTTATAAGTTTGTTTACTCTCTCTGGGAGTGTTTTTGTTTTTCAAGCCCTGACGGGTTTTTAAAAGTATACTTCCATTCACAACACTGATTTTATTAGCTTGTTCTTAATTGTATAAAGTGTCATTATGTTTATATATTGTTGTGCTAAAACAAAATAAATGAAATGAAATGGATCAGGTCACCATCATGCTCTTACGCCCGAGAACTGACATTTAGCATTGCAGTAACACCTTTATTCTTTCTTACTAATCACTACCGACTCTTCATCTATGCATTAAGATTATGCGGATTTCCATAAGCGTAAGAAGCGGGGACGGCTAAAGCCCCCAGTCAAAAATGTGGTGGGCTGACTATGGTTCGGCCCCCTCAATCTAAGGACGAAAACCCCTTATTTTGTTTCCTCTGTAAGAAATGTCAAAATTTGCAGTAATTTACATAAAAATTTGTCCAATGTGTTGCACCAAATTGCATCTAAAGACTCAAATATTAAAAAAATTTACAAATGGGAGGGGGAAACCCCTACCCTTAGACTAGCTAGGACGGCGATTCGAAACAACGTTCAGCCCCCCCCCCCCTCTAGTCTTGAACAGCTTCCTACGCCTATACTGATTTCCAAACTAATAGTTGTAGTATACTATCGTGGTTGGACAACTTTTCATCAGGCAACCAGATCTCCTTGGACAAATAGTTTTCGTAAGTTCCTACGCATCAGTCGGCTTTCATGTTAGTTGTTTCAAAATTAAAGACCTCTGCCTGCCCTGTATCCCTAGTGAAGATATCAGCGAAGATCTTTGTACACCACCCCAGGCTATCAGAAACGATGGATGTTATTTTCCCCCCATGTCTCTTCCGATAGGTGTCGACATTTCTGGGGGGTCACGGATAATTTTTGCCCGAATTTAGAATTTTGGACCAAGTTGCCCGAATTTTGATACCGCTGTGTGTCGTTTGCAAAATAGCATAATTTATTTTCTTGGCAGGCCCGTAGTCAAGGGGGGGCAGGGGGCGAACCTAGGGAGTTTGAATCTTACCATTGACTTAATACATTAATACACATTTGGCCCCCCTGAAAAAAATTTTTGCCCCCCTCGATCCAGTACCTTGTCTGGCTACGGGCCTGTTTCTTGGGTGTCTCATTTGCCCGAATGGATCCACTATTTTTGCTCAAATTGGGAGGACATATGCCCCCTGCCCACTGCCTCGTACGCACTACGCTTATGTCTCTTCCTGATTGTGTGGCTATATATGCCCCCGGCCTTTCGGAACTGGTACTGCATACTCAAACTGAAGTAACTACGGTAGTTATTAAAATGCAAACAGGTATTTTGCAGTCAAAAGTAACTGTAATTAGTTACTTTTTCACCATTGTAACTTTAGTAATTGTAACGAATTACAATTTTTTGGAAATAAATGTAGGCCTAACTATAGCCGATATGAGTTACTTCCAAAGTGTAACGGGAACAACCCTGGTAGTAGTATAGGTGGTCATTTATACGGCACATATTGTAGACAGAAGAGCGCTACTCCTGCTGAAGGAAATAAAAGTAAAATGAATAAATGAGGGTCCAATATGTGACAGTTACAGGCAATTTGATGCTACATTTTGCAGTTTATGACATACATAGTCCAAAAAAGGTGGTATATTGAAAATTTTGACAAATTTCCCAGGGTGAAAAAAAGGAAAACGGTTTTTAGTCTTTGAAAACTGGGGAAGAAGTATATGGCCCCACATTTTGACTGGCGAATTTTGGACTTGTGCCCCCCCCCCACACACACGTACACACCCCTTAGGCTTATGTCTTAGTAACACAACAGTAACGTTCAGCTAACACTTAGCAAAACTTTGCTGCGATTCAAGAGTGGTTTGGGACGGTCGAGGTATTTTGGGACCGAGGAGTGGCCGGAAAAAATAGCAGCAATCAAATACTGACCATATTTTGGAACGAAATACCTTCGAACCTTCGAAGAAGGACCGCATGTCACCAGTCCCTTGTGCTATATGTATAGATATCATTAAAACGCGCCTTACTTCATCAGGGAGCTGTCTTCAAGCTGATCCCTGCTTCAGTTTCTACGGATATCCATTAAGAACCAGGGCGCTGGCCTACTGGCGAGATATTTAGCGAGTCTTTCGATTGTATTGACTAGAATAATTATTGAAATGAACTAAAGGGAGAATGTGCGATTGTGGAGCGAAGTTCGATGTCCCAATTGTTTTTTGGCAAACAGTCGACAATATCTGCGTGACTTTTTCAGGTCAAGGACATCCAGCAATGAGACCTTTAATCTATCTGCGTATCACACCTTAGATTATGTAAGTACGATAATAATCGAGTGAGTCATGCCAGGGAGTTGCTATTTGACAACTCCCTGGTCATGCAAAGAAATAGAGTAACAGACGTTCGCCTCGCTGGGTTATTCAGGTCAGTCTTTCATGCTTTGAGAGAGTGAAGTTCACATGTAACTTTAGAGCTCAGCACGCGACAGCGGTGACTAACTCGAGTCGGTGCTGTGTAGTTGGGGTACTGTATACATTATACAACTTACACAAGTGACAGTGTTGTGATGAACATGTTTGTACAATGTTATGCCGCATCGCATGAGGCAGTGATCTTCGGGACCGGCCGCATTTGCCATTTTCTTGACATCTAGCTGGTAATATGTGAACAAGGCAAACCAACGAGATATATTTTACGTATACAACTTTGATTAGTCTATAAGCTGTAACTGTTGCATGAAGGCTAGGCCTAACAGTTAGGCCTAGGCCTAAACAATTTGACTCGTCATGACAACAATTTACTCGTCATGGAATCTCTCACAATTTTCTTGCGGTGAGACTAACGTTAGGCCAAGGCCTTAGACTAGTTAGACCAGGGAGTCTCTAGCAACTCCCTAGTTAGACCAGCAGCTCCAGACTCCCGAGGCTAGAGCAAGCCCGAATTGGATAGTAAACTCTGATATTCATTGTGGCTTTTTCAATCATTTGACAATAGGCTAACTGTTAATTTAAAGGCAGTATGCAGTCACCCCAATCAGAGTGAGTGTATCCTGTCACTCTAGTTCATGATTGGCCTATTTTGATCATGTGACAATATTTTTGTTGGTAAATTGTGAAATTCAAGGAGAATTTCTCCTTGCTTTACCTATTGTATGTAATAGTTATGTTCAAAATATCTTCAGAGGTGCTTGCAATGCAATAAGAGGAGATCTGCAAGAGTTTGCCGATTTTTCAATGAAAATTTTTGGGGGACTGCCTATTGCCTTTAAGCACCTTGGTTTTCGCCTTCCAAGGCATTGCCTTGGAAAGCGAAAATGTTACCAAAACTTGGCCTCACACGTGAGAAATTAGCAGAGCAAGGCGAGGCATGTTGACGAGCAAAATTCCCCTCGTGTGTGGCTATTTGGGGACCACAGGAGCTATTTTTACTGTTTTTGTTGACTATGTTTACGAAGGAGGGGAGTAATTTTCAGTTTTGGGTTTTAATCTCCAGTAGGACTAATGTTAGGCCTATATCATCTTGGGGTGCCAGTGACTTTGGCTGCTGTGGGAGCAAATCTCTGTTGGCTAACTTGTTGTCTTGCATATGGTAAGGATGAAATTGCACCATGTTGCAGTGTGAGAGATGTATCAATTCAAAGGTTCAATTTAGTGGGAGGTCTGAGGGCAGTAAGCGTCCCATTTTCGTTGAACAAGAAAAGATTCTTAAAAGCAGGCCTGGTGGGCCAGTTGATTTCTAGGATGCAAGTGACCTAACAATGAGAAAGTGGGGCTTGTTATTTGACAACCCCATTGGTCCTTCTGGCCAGTAGAAAGGACATTCCAGGAGGGGGGATGTTAGGGGTACTGAGCCATTATGCATATGGCCTTTTGAGAAAATCCTGTGTTTTCCGAAAAAATTGCTTCACTTTTTCAAAAGTCTGCCAGAGAAATTTACATGTTTGTTGCTACAGTCCTTGCATATCAAATTAAGGAACTGTAGGATAAAAACAAGTATGTGACTTAATGTTCATGTTGGAAACACTCTGGGCACAATTTCCAACAGTGATCAATGTAAATATTTTTCTGAAGGTAGGCCCTAGGCTGAGTTTGGGTGAAGTTTTTATCTATGCTGCACTGTGTACAAAATGTTTGCTTTGGGTTGACATGGAGTATTTATTGCAGTCCCTAGATTTGTTTTGAAATGCTGTCCTGACACAGTATTGTACTGTACATCAGATGACACATTAACAGAGCTCTAGGCCATAAGCTTCTAGCTAGGAAAGTTTCTTACCTTGTACTTGTGCAGTTTGTCAGTAAATATTGTGTTATAGATGTGCAGATAAAATCACGTCAAGGATGCGTGCAGGTTATCAGACCAGCAATGTGTGCACTTTGTAAATAGACCCATCTGGCGGGAGATTTTGTGATGAATTGTTGTCTAAGTTGAGGGGCTGTGCATGTGATTTTAGTCATGCAAATGCCTGCAGACTAGTGGCAGAATAGTATTGAGCTGCTAGTTTATTTTGTTCTTTACTAAAGACTGAGTGTGATACAGATGGTGCAAAAGTTAGATAAAGTTGAGACAGGTTGTTCTTTTGAAATGCTGTTTGTAGATTTGTATTCCAGAGAAAATTTTGATGCTCATTTACCTCATTGGATACTTCACTTCATTCCTTGGACATGTTACAGGTAAAAAGTCCATTTTGTTGCAAAAGTGGATGTGAAATGCAGTTTGTAATTTGAAACATGGGATGATATGCAGTAGAATTTTTCAGTCAACTTATGGGAATTTTTTGTATTTATTGTCTGTAGTTTATAGACATGTTTGTAATATTTATCTGTAGACCTATCTTTTTCAGTTTCCATTGTATTTTTATAAGAGTGAATACTGTTTGACAGAAAAAGAAAGAAAGAGAGAGAAGAAAATTGTTTTTCATTTTAGAAGGGATAAAACAAAATTATTTTTTATTTAAGAAGGGATAATTATGTTGAATGGAATAAGGGACCATGAGCATCCATGTTAAAGCCGTCATTTGTGCCTAATGGAAACTTGTGAATTTATAAGTGTGAGATGATCCTACACCTTATTAATTGCAACATTTTCATTTTTGTCATTGTAAGTCAGTATTTCAAGTTAAATCATACACATTGTAAATTTATGCAAATGGGTGTAATATTTTTGTTGTCATTTCTGGAGGTTATTCAACTCTGTTATTGTTGATAACCAGTCATTCAGAGAATTTGTAAAAGTTCTGCTTACATTAGATTTTACATGTGTTCAAAGGTATTGACAAAATTTTGATACATTGATAACTAGTGCCTGTAGTCACAGTGATCAGACCCCCCCCCCTCGGGCCTTTCCCATGTGGACATCACCACTGGACAATCCTTATGGGACAATTCCCACCAAGACCAGGTAGTTTTCCCCCAAGACAAATCCTACTCTGGACAAATTTTCTGGTGGGTTGAGTTGTTAAGTTTTTTGAATTTAACTTGGTGCTGCTCAGTACAACAAATGCATTCACTGGCACTTCACAAAGAAGGATAAAGTATCAAGTAAAATTCACGTACAAGTAAGTGAAAGATCAATCAATTGAAAGCTGTAGTACTGTAAATAGGTACATTTTAACTTTTTTTTTTGAACCTGTTAATCTATGACCCATTATGACTGTCCCTCACATCCTTTGGAAATAGTTGTTATGTTTGGAAATTGTCTCAGGGAAGTGTTCAAAGGGAAGTTATTGAAAGGGAAATTGAGTTGCTTCCACTTTACACCATTCATCTCCTTTGTTGCTTGGGATAGGATTAGGGTTTGATTACAGGTTAGCTTTAACTGATCTTCAGACTAGCAGACCTTCATTCTAATGGGCCCTACTCTTCTCATATTGCTTGATTTCTTGTCTTTGATATTAGGGGCCCTGGCAGATTGATAGATGAACTTCGCTGAACAGATCCGTCAGTTTAAGAAGGGTGGATTGAAGAACGTTAACACCATAGTAACGACTGCCTTGGGAGAACATTTTATAGAGAGTCACACAATGCCAGGAGTCACTGAGACTCAGAAACTCACCGAACGCAGCGAGGGTTTTGTGGTGGATGAATCTCCTGATTTACAGATAGTGCCTGTCCGACCAAATTTATTTGTAGGTAAGGGTTCTGTGGATTTCACAGATTTTAGACTCAGGAAGAAAATATTTAGAAAATCTGTTAAATATGGACTTCTGGAAATTTGTGCAATACATTTGTTACTAGGCACTGTCCGTCCTACTGCCTCTGTAGGCCTTGACGTGTGGGGTTTGCCATTTGGCACCATGGAATGCATAGGTGACTGCTTGCAATGTGACAAATTGCTAGTTTAGTTCACTTTGGAAGAATTTAAAAGTGTGTAAAAGGGCTTGTACCCCAAAATCCTTCCAAACTGCTGTATTGTGGTAGTCCATATACAGTACTTTACATTGCTGAGTATGAAGTATGTAATTCCGTTGTGAGGTCAGTGTTTAATGTTTTTAGGGGTCATGTGATTTTTCTTTGGAGAGGCACAATGACCAGTATGTTTCCTTGTACTCCTCATCCATAGTGCAGAAATCGTGCACACAGCTTTGTATCCTTGTACAGTATTTAGATGAAACTGTACAGTACAGTGTCACCCATGCTGTATACTGTAGGTGTTTGCTGGCAAATTCCTAGTATTACTCACTTCACACCACAGGGAAATACTTACCCCATGCATGCTACTTCAGATTACATCTGATTTACATAACTTCTCAAGCATTTTTGGTTTCGATGAAAGAGAAAACTATGCAGTCATGACAGTGTGTGTATGTATGTGTGTATTTGAATGTGTTGGGTGTGCTGTGCATATTTGTGGCAATAGCTTGTTAACATGATATCTCATGAAGGAAAATTCTGGCAGTTCTCATAGTATGTGTATAGATGCCTCATATTGAGAGGATGAGTGTCTTGTTTTTGGTGGAGGTCAAAGGTCACAAGAGGTCAAACTCTGAAAACCTTGATGACATGATATCTCAAAGTAGGAAGCATGGATAATGTCCAACTTACCATGTATGTGCATTGCATCAAGAGGAAGGACTTTATCATATTTGGTAGAGGTCAGAGGTCACTAGGTGTCATCAGAGCTCAAACTGAACTTTTTCAACCCAACATTGCCAGATACAGTAGGAAGCATTGAAACTAGTCGTACCTAATATGTAATATGCATTATATGGAGAGGAAGAACCCTATTGATTTTGGTGGAGGTCAAAGGTCATCTGAGGTCACCAGAGGTCAAACTCTGAAAACCTTGCTAACATGATATCTCAAGATAGGAAGTATGGATAACCTCCATACTTACCATGTATGTGCATTGCATCAAGAGGAAGGACTGTATTGTATTTGGTGGAGGTCAGAGGTCACTGGGGGTAATCAGAGCTCAAACTGAACTTCTTCAACACAACATTGCCAGATACAGTAGGAAGCATGAAAACTAGTCATACTTAATATGTAATATGCATTATATTGAGAGGAAGAACCCTATTGGTTTTGGTGGAGGTCAAAGGACATCTGAGGTCACCAGAGGTCAAAGACAGAATATGTTATGAACATACTTCTGAAAGGTAGGAAGCATGGATACTCTTCATACTTAGCATGTAGATGCATTATGTAAAGAGGAAGGACTATGTTAATTTTGGTGGAGGTCAAATTTCATCTGGAGTCATCAGATGTCAAACTCTGAAAACCTGTTACAACAGAAGGGTGAAGTATATCAAGGTAGGAAGTATGGATAGTCTCCTAACATAGCATGTACAGTAGATGAATTATATAAATTAGAGAAAGTATCGAATCAGTTTTGATGAGGGTCAAAGGTCATCTGAGGTCACCAGAGGTCAAACTCTGAAAAGCTTGTAAACTGTTATTTTAAGAATGGAAGCAGGTATACTTCCCATGCTTGAGCCATGTAAATGCATTACATTGAGTGAAAGTGCCCTTAAGTATTTGGTAGAGGTCGAAAGTAATCTGAAGTCACTGATTGTCAACATCTAAAGAACTTGTGTTACAGGAAATGATTTGAAACTCAAAGAACCTTTCATACATGGAGTTTGTTTACCATATTTATTACAAAAATGCTTTTGTTGATGTTTTTGTGTTCAGTGAAAGGTCATTTCAGGTCACCAGAGATCAAAGTCTGGAAACCTTATTAGCACTATATTTCAAGGTAGATATCATAGCAACTTCTCATATATGGTGGGGCTATTGGTCCAGAACATTAAGATTGTAGAGCCTTTGTATTTCTGGATGACGCTTCAAGTCTGCTGAAATGAGGTCATCGAATCCTCAATGCATTTTTGCATTCTGGTTCAAATTAAAGGTACAGTTTGGGGGTGTTCTGTTAAGCTAATATAAGATCTTAAACTGTGCTCTCTGATTGGTACAGTAGATGTATACCTCATGAAGTGTTTTAAACAGAATGTATCAAAACATTTTGTTGTGGTACACCTGTAAAAGTGAATGGAATCACTCTGAATGAAATTGCTCTGGAAACTCTCTGGATGTTTCCTTTTCCAGTAGGGTAACAAGGCTCCAGAAGGTTTCTCCAGCCCTGAATTTATTTAGGTATCATCCATTTTTAGCTCATACCAGCATGCTGGTGTGAGCTATTGTGATCACGCGGCGTCACTCTATCTGTCTGTCTTTCTGTCTGTCTGTCTGTCTGTCTGTCTGTCATCTATCAATTTGTTTGAAACTTGGACACAGTGTTCCTTGGGTGGTGGGCCATTTGGGGTGTTCAGGAATTTTTGGTCCAAGGTCCAGTGTGGACCCTAGGGCCCATTTTATGAAATTCTACAAAATGCTTCTCCTCCTACAGATTCTCTTGTACAATGTTGATGGTTTGGCATAATGTTACTCTGTTATTGGTCCCTTCGGGGTGTTCAGGAATTTTTGGTCCAAGGCCCAAGATGGACCGCTGGGTCCATTTTGTGAAATATTGTAAAGTAATTAACTTCTTCTCTATTTAATGTTTAAAGAGAGGTAACAGCCTCTCATTATAATGCTTGGTTAGTGTCAGTGATCTCATTATGGTGTTCTTGAATTTTGGTCTAAGGTCCCATGTGGGCCCCAATGGCTCATTTTATGAAATTTTACAAAACACTTTTTCTCCTACAAATTTTGTTGTACAGTGTTGATGATTTGTCATAATGAAGCTCTGTTGATGGTCCTTACAAATTACTTCTATAATTTGGGATGAAGAATACTTTTGATACCTTTCTAACCAATTTTGTGCCACCCCTCTATTTTACCAGTCTCACAAAATCACTTTACTACCTATTTTTCTCTGTACTGCATCCTCTTTAAAACTGTCTGTGTAGAATAGGTCAATCCTGTGCAGTTGTTTAGGTTAGTTTAAAGGGAGCTGCTTAATGGGATTTCCACAGGGTATTTCCATTGTGTGTGAATTGTCAGAGCACGTGGGTGTGTTTGTCATAGTGATCCTCTGTTAATGGTTAATGGTTCTTTTAGGGTGTACAGAAATTTTGGGTCCAAGGCCCAATGTACCTTAGGGTCCATTTTGTGAAATATTGCAAAATGGTCAATTCCACCTCCAGTTAATATTAAACAGAGTTGAAGGCCTGTCATAATGTTGCTTGGTTAGTGATCTGTTTATGGTGTTCTGGAAGTTTGGGTCTAAGGTCCCATATGGGCCCTATGGCCCTTTTTATGACATTTTGAAAATTGCTTACTCCTGCAGATTCTCTTGTACAATGTTGATGGTTTGTCATAATTATATTCGGGTAGTGGCACCATCAGGGTGTTTAACAAGTTGGGGTCCAAGGCACAAGATGGACCATAGGGTCCATTTTGTTAATTATTGCAAGTGATTAACTTTTCCTCCAGTTAATGTTTAACAGAGTTGACGGTCTGTTATAATGATGCTTGGCTAGTGATCTGTTTCTGGTTTTGTGGAATTTTGGTCCAAAAGCCCATGTGGACCCTGTGGCTCTTTTATGATGTGTGCAAAAGTGCATCTTCAACTACAGATTCTCTTGTAAAATGTTGATGATTTGTCATAATGATACTTGAAATTTGGGGTCTAAGGCCGAAGGTGGGCCCTGCAGTAGGGGCTTTTGCTTTCTTAAATTTTATTCGTGAAACAACTTACAAAGCAAAGATAGCATGACAGATTTTTTTGTGACGTTCAGGAAGGTGCCATCAGGGTATGTGAGGTTTGGGGTCATAAGCCATTTGACGTCATTTAAAGTCACATGACGCTTGCACTAACAAAGACTAGAAGCCAGGGACCCTTAATTGGTTGAAGGTATGAGCTTCAGCACCATTGGTGCTCTAGTTATAATTTTCATAAGCATAGAATACACCACCTTTTGTGGGGTTGAGCCGGGTATTATCCCAGGCAGTTCCCTGATTAATTACAGTTACCATGAAGTTATAACAAGTACCAGGCAAACTCCAGGCTGCTACATACAATTAAATTCAGGGGTCTTGTATACCCTAGGATATGCAGGACCTTTGTAGGGGGAACATCCTTGCTGAAAAGGCATCCTTTTGTTGGAAAAAACAGTGGACTGAAGGTGATCAAAACAACCAATAGTTGAAGTATTTTTTTGTCTTCTGGATGATACACTATGAATGGCCTACAGTACACTATGTACAGTACAGTCTAACTCTGATCGTAGAAGGATGTAATTCTCACATGAACTTGCATACACAGTTACAACTTCCAGATGTACATTAAGTTTGTAGCAAAGCTGCATTATAATGTATAAATTGGTGAAATATTTATTCTGCCATGGAGTGCACATCATCGGTCATGTATACTCCACGGCAGTGTTGGCACAAGGTCTCAGAATATGAGGGGGAAATTTCCCCTTCCACAATATTTTTTTTTGGGGGGGGGGTGGATTTTGGTTCCAAGAGGGGTGATCTTGATAGAGTATCTCACAAAATGAAAAGTCAGCATTTTCCCATTCAGTTTTTCCCAACAAGTGTGGGAAATTCTCCACATGATTTTAAAGCTTTCAAGATTGTTGAGAAAAGTGTGGAAATTGTGCAATCCCACCGCCTATTGCAAACACTGCTCCAGGGGCATGCTGTTGTGAAAAAGGTTGAAAGCCCTGAATTAAATATACTGCAGTATACAGTACTGTACTTATCTTTGCACAAATATATGTTCCATTTGTCATGGTGTTTGTGAGTCAGTCCCTGTCAGATACTGTAGTTTAATCATTAATAAATATGTCATATGAAGTTACAGTATCTCATTTATTGCAAATAAAGAGAATTTACTATTTTTAGTAAGCAACTTAATTGTTGTTGACTCTGTTGATAACTTTGAAGAACACTTTCTGCACGGAATGATTAAGGGCAGGGTTGGCTGTCATTTGAATAAAAGATACATGTTTAAAACCTTGGCTAGACTACACATTTAGTAACACAGGGCTGGAAATAAAGAAAGGCCATGGAGGCCATGGCCTTTGTGTTTTTGGCAGTGGCCTTAGTGGCCTACAAAATGGCCCTTCCTAACAAAATAAACCAAATATAGGCCTGTAACACAAAATCATCTATTCCGTCTTAGTGCCCTTTGAGATGCATAAATTTGCCCTAGTATAGCTAGTATGAAAATGGCCTTGCCCTCATGATTTCTCAGTTTCAGCCCTGTAACTTAAAGCATTCAAGAATTAACAGGCACATGGTCTATTTCTATACTGCCTAGGGATGTGAGGGTAGCTTATAAAGGCCTAGGAATTACAACTTCAGCTTTCAGTCCAACATGCTATCTCAAATTTAGAGTCTTCTCACTTGATTTCCATATACTGTAGTACAGGGGTGTGCAACCTTTTCGAACACCGGGCCAAATCATGTTGCTGTGACCATCTGGGGGCCGCAGTGGAGCAGAGATGTGTATACGAGGGTGGCGTTTCACCCTCACCCCTCCCCCACCCCTCCCCTCCCCACCCCCTCCCCACCCCCCGTTAGTGACCAATATGCCCATCTAGACAGACCCACATGCACTGGAATAATATTGTAGTATGGGCCTACTAATTGTTGGCGAAACTTGTCCCGTGTATTGCATATCTCTATTTTGTTGACAAATATGTTAGTTCAGATTTAAAATGCGTTTTATGAGTGAATTCTTTAGTTTATCAAATAATGAAATGGTCGAGAATATCTACCTTACATCAAAGGAAGTGATTGTTTCTTTGTTTTTATGATATCCTGTACTTACGTCAAGTTTAGTTTGTGGTCAAATAACAAGACGTACAAGGGCCAAAAATTAGGCAAATCGAAATTGGTTCGCGGGCTGCACAGGAGGAAGTCGCGGGCCGCAGGTTGCACACCCCAGCTGTAGTACTTTCACCACAGAAATTGAAGTACAGTAAGGGAGAATGACATCTTGCGACCTGGACTGAAGCCACTCATCTACTAAAGCTGTTTGTACAGCAAGAAAGCACAGATTTATAATGCAAACATTTTGTTGTTGCTCTTGCCCCAGTTATTGGTGGAGAAACTGCAAATTTCCAAATTAAGGAGTATAGACTATTCAGTATTGTAAGGCACCATTTTACTTAAAGTGGACCTAAAGTCTAAAAATTCAAAAATATATATTTTAGAGGTTACAAAATTAATCTTATTGGTCCAACTCCCATTGTCATAGCTTATTCCATTGCTGAGATATTAAATGTTAAAATTTATTCACTTAAATCCAAACAATTCATTGCGCAATAATTTTTGACATTCTTGTTGTACAACTCACATTAAATGCTTTGTTTTCTTTTAAAATAAAAAATGTTTATATGACCTTGACCGCTTCCTGTTTTCTTGCATGACATGCTGTACAGAGAGGGCTTATATAGTCAAGTCACCCCAAAGCAGTAAGAACGCGATCACATTTTGGCACAAGGTGCGGTGGCTTTCAGAAAAACAAAGAAATACAAAGATTGTAATTTGAGTAGTACAACAATGACATCACAACTTATTGCGCAATCTACCTTTTTAAATCGAGTGAATAAACTTCAACATTTTATATCTCAGCTTAAGAAAGTCCTGTGAAGATGGGAATTGGACCATTGGAATTCAGTTTTCATGCTCTGTAATATATATTTTTGAATTTTCAGACTTTAGGTACACTTTAATCTCTGTTGTGAAACTTACGCATATCTTTTGAAAGAGGGATAAAATGACATTAAACACCCAAGTTGAATTCACACTTTTATGAGTTTATGTATGGAGACAAACAAATCATCTGGCTTTGTGCTGAAACAATGAAAGTGCCCTCACTATTTTGGTGGCTTCTTTGGTTGAACACTAAGCAATAGATTGTGTGAGCCTTATCCCTTACTTCAATTTGTCTGACACATTGACCCAGCTCAAGACTCAAAACTCCTAACCGTTCAATTGCTAAGCATCAAAGCTTCAAATGCCATTATCTGTGCAGGTATACGAACAACCAAAGAATATTTTATGCCACAACAATACTGTATGTTGTCTAAATCCCTGTGTACATGATCATACATTTGTTCAAAACATACATTCTTTTGATGGTGGGGGGACTTAAACAGGTCCCAGATCTCTTGCTGCTGGGTTCAACACGTAATGTCCTCACTAGTTCTGGTTTTCCCCACCTCCTTCCACACGTGCACACACACTCACACACACACTTACCAGCCAGACTGCTTAGATTCCTTTCACCATAGGCAAGGAATCAAACAGCAAAATTTCAACCATGACAACAATGGATCAGGACCAACTAAGTAACAATGTTTTGACTCCACATTATTTTCCTTTTCAGTACTGGTGAAAGGGTCTTGCACAAGTAATGTTGTAGTTTTCCCATTGTAAATGCTTCTTACGCCCAACCTGACCGAACCTCCCACTTCTAGAGAACAAATCATCCATGACAACAGTTTACTAGTCTAACATTATTACCAAAGTAAGAGTGAATCAGTGTGAAAAAGGGGCACAAAAGTTTTTTATAGCTAAGAAGGAATGGTTTGCTCAGCCTTTGAAAAAAACATTTGCTACCTGTACGTGGCATGTACAATTAACCTGGCACTTACCGTGAGTAGGAGAATGATTTGCTTTTCAGTTAATAAAAAGGGCAGGGTTTATAAATATGAACTATACCTTTGTTATTTTTATTTACCCAACTTTGTGCAAAGAGCTGTTCATAATCATACATGAACAAATTATACAGTTGAAGTTGACAAAGTACCAGTTTCATTTGGTTTTTGCTCCAAGAATGGACTATAGTAGTTGTTAAGAGGTACTGTACTTTAGTGTGTTTGAATTGCTCTTCAGCAGGATACTGGTAATGTTTCCATTCAAGGAGCTCAAGTATTTCCTGGGGTTTGCTTAGCATGACAAGTTAAACTTGCTTTAAAGGAGGAGGGGTGACGTGTGGTTTTTGCCTGAAGGGATTTTTTTGGGAAAAGTGCTATTAATGCATATGATGGATGATGAGTGGTATCTGTTTTTTCAGCCATCTGAAATGGGCATGTACAGTACAATGGACCTTTTATGAAAGGGCCAGGGGTCTGATGGCTGAGATGCAGTACTGTCCCATCACTCCATCAGGGGATGTTGCTCCTTTGGCAAACAGAACACCTTTGGGGTTAGTGTTTGCTTCTCACTCTGTTACTTTTAGAAAATGCACTAATGCAAGGATGTTTGATGAGTTTTTGATAAGTCTTGTGTAAATTTGTGGTAGTAACACATTTTGGAAATACATAGCCTCAGGTTTTTGCCTGGAGTGGGAGATGGCCTCCATGACCATTCATATGGAGTAAGTTGTGATCAGATTGTGTCAACTTGAAAGTCAGAGTACGTATTAGAAGGAAGGAATCACCTCCAACTTAAGCTCTATGAAATTTTCCTGAACATTCGAAAAACCTTAGAAATGATGTTTCAAGAGGAATGACCTTCCACCCTTTGAGATACAAAAAAATGGTTATTAAAAATTGAATTAGCCGTAAAAACTATTTGCAAAAGTTTACCGTAAGTAAAAACGTGAGTGTTCATAGGAGCAGCCATTCAAAAGCTACACAAAATATATGTAGTTTTTAAAAATGTTCAGCATGTGAACATCTTTCTAGAGCTTGCACTCAAAATCCATACAGTGCAAAGTAACCACAGACTTCTTAAAATATTGACAGAGGGTCACATGACCAAAACTGTCCCCGCCAAACCAACGAAGTAAGGCTCGAGATTTGATGATGAATCTGCAACATTTCAGACAAAATACAAACATGAATGGAAGAGCAGTATCACAGGGCGTCAGATTCTGTCCATTAATTTTGACTAGAACTTGCATTTTTCGAAAATTCCCAGACTTTCTTGCATAATCTGCTGATACTGAACCACTTGAGCAAGTCCAAACTTTATGCAGGAGACAGGGGGCAGCCATAATAGTAAGACCAAAGGTGTACATACAGTGGCGACATTCTACACCAGGGGTGCCCAACCTTTTTTGACCCAAGATCTGCTTTCCAAGTAGCCAACCTCCTGAGATCACAAAACATACTCTGTCATACAGTTACACATAAAAAGCTTTATTTTTTCATTTTTTCATGCACCTTGCGGTCGACTTGAGATCAGTCTGCCGTCTTCCAGTAGACTGCAATTGACTGGTTGGGCACTCCTGCTCTACACATAGGACATTAGTACAGGATACTTTGTTCGTAGAAGTCTGTGACAGCTCACCACTGTTGCGTATGATGTTTATCGTATACGTAGTATTGAAGTATCTCTTGATTTGATGAATTTACTTTCTAAGCATCAACAGTTCAACACTGTCAGGTCTGAAAGTTCAAAAAATAAAAACAGTACATGATATCAGTTAGGATATGATATTAAACACTTAAAACCAATAACAAAAAGGTGGCACCTTACACATACAGTACTGGCTAATAGCTGATAAAACACTTGTGTTATCAATAACTTACGATTGATACAGCACTTGGAAAAGTAATAAAAACTTTGACAATTGCCACTAGCTATAATTTGACAAGGAATGTTGAGATCAATAAAACCTCCCTATCACAAATGATCCCAATGCATACTGAGAGTAACATTCATTTTACAGGTCACTCGCAGAGTATAGTACTGTGTGATTCATGCATTGTTAGCATCAAGAACCTTCACGTGTGTTGACACGCCACTTAGATGACAAAGTCTACAATCATAAGTTATAGATAAGAGCACAGATGGCCATGTCCTTGAAGTGAAGTGACTGAACTGGCATATTCCATACAGATGGCAGCTTGATCAGCTTTGAAAGTACATAAGGTTGTGACAATTTCATGAATGTCACGTGTTTCATTAATCCAGTTGATATGTCCAGTATCTCCACTCTTCATGGTATGTCCAGTAGGGGAAACCAAGAGGAAAGGGAGGAGGGGAAGGGGGAGGGAGTTGCTACAGCAGTACCTGACAAAGTCTTTTACCTGAGTGATTTTCGTACCTGGATCATCTTCATGTTTTTATCAGATGGTAGCTTGATCAGCTTTGAAAGTACATAAGGTTGTGACAATTTCATGAATGTCACATGTTGCATTAATCCAAGTTGATATGTCCAGTTTCTCCACTCTTCATGGTATGTCCAGTAGGGGAAACCAAGAGGAAAGGGAGGAGGGGGGAGGGAGGGAGTTACTACAGCAGTACCTGACAGAGTCTTTTATCTGTATGATGTCCATACCTGGATCATCTTCATGTTTTTATCAGAGTAAGCACAGTACTAACTTTTTTCCCCATTTTCCCTAAAGTTGCTATTGTAGTCAGTTATACTGTACTGTACAACAATTGAGCATGTTCATATTACTGCATACACTTGGATCTAATGTATTCAACAGTACCTACTGTAGTGAACTGTGAAATAAATCACAAGCAGCTTCCAGCAGGACTCACTTCTTTAAGTTCTTTCACAAGAGAAGGATTGATCATCTTTATTTAACTACAGTCTTGGACAAAATTCGTTGGAACACCCCTGTACCCCCACTCCCCCATACAATGTCGGAGATAATAATGTCAATTGGAGATGAACCGCTTTCATTTGGACACAACATTGTGCTGGGGGACGGGGTTTACGTAAATCTGCACAACATTGTACTGGGGACGAGGTTTTTATATTTGTCAGATCGTGCACGACATCATATTGTACATGGTGCAATGGTGATAGGTGTTCCAACAGTTTTGTCCAAGATTGTAGGTTCTCCTTTGTGATGACCAGTGTGCATCTGCTGTGCAGAATAGCAAGGCATCAAAAGCTTCTCAAAAATGTGTGTGGGTGTGCGCATGTCTGTGGGTGGGTATGTATGTTGTGTGTTTGTGACACTTGGCTTGTAATTACGATATCTCAAGATAGCATTACTTCTCATACAGGGCATATGGATTTCCCTTATTAAGAAGATCCCTTTTCTTTTTTGGTGGAGGTCAGAGGTCATGTCAGGTCACCAGAGGTCATAAACTGAAAACCTTGTAAATGAAACTTTTCCAGGTAGGAATGGGAAGCATGGATACTTTTCATATTTTGGCATGTGGATGCATTATAGTTGGAAGATGAACCCTTGCATTCTTAGGAGAGGTCAAAGTTTATCTGAGGTCATGGGAGGTGAAAATACAGAATTCGTAAAAATTGCTTGTAAACATGAGATCTCAAGATAGCAATGATGGACACTTTTCTTACTTGGTATTTAGATATCACATTGAGGGGAAGAACCCTATTCTTTTTAGTGG
Organism: Holothuria leucospilota; assembly: GCA_029531755.1. Lineage (NCBI taxonomy): Eukaryota > Metazoa > Echinodermata > Holothuroidea > Aspidochirotida > Holothuriidae > Holothuria > Holothuria leucospilota. The sequence continues at coordinate 12,237,266 of CM055978.1, forward strand.
AGGATAATTTGAGGTCACCAGAGGTCAAAAACTGGAAACCTTGAAAAAAACGAAATATTTTAAGATAAAGATGATGGAAACTTTTCATACTTGGTACATAGATTTGTATTTTAAGAGAGATAAAACCTATTGGTTTTGTTGGAGGTCAGAGGTCATCTGAGGTCACCAGCGGTTGAACTATGAAAACCTCTTAAAGTAGACAGTGGGTGGCACTTCAGAATTGTGTTATTTCCTGACCACTGAAAAGTTAGGGCTGCATATTTCTATTTTGTACCATTCAAAGGTTTGATTATAGAGACCATGTTTTTTTTTTAAAAGCACAGTAACTTCTTTGGTAATTCTAATTACCTTGTTATGAACACTGTGAAGAATGCTATGAATATAACATAATTAAAATATGTATATATAATGAGTTTGTTGATGGTGTAAGGAAAAGTGCTCTGTTTCTTCTACAAATGGCCTGAGTTCAAATCCCATAAAGGTCACTTACTTTTTTCATTTTTTATTCGATTTTTGTTGTTCAAAGGTCATATGAGGTCATCAGAGGTCAAATGTAAAAACCTTATGAAACATGATTATCTCAAGGAGGATATATTTGAGGGTTAAACCTCAGTGCAACAAACTAACAAAGCATTTCCTTTCGGCAAAGGATCACTACAAAGCCTTTGGGCTTTCTGGTCTCCATATGTAGATAGCTTAGAGTTTAGAAGGAAGTTACTGGTGTAGGGGAGTGTTGGGGAAGGGGTAAGAATTATGTGAAAGTGAAACACTATGTCACGGGTGAAGTACCTGATACCAGTATCAAAAGGCAATAGCAGACTTTAATCATTGCTAAATGTGCCCAATGAATCATGGGAACTGGTAGTATAAACAATACTGCAGTAGCGCCAGTGTTAAGTTAGCCCACAGTTTATACTGTACTCCCAGTTCCCATGATCCTTGGGTGCATTTAACAGTGGTTAAAGTCTGCTGTTACCCTGGAATCTAAGACTTCATATAGTCAGTTAAGGACTGTTCCATTGTTGTCATGGGTGAAGTCTTGTTTAGAACTCTGTTTTTAGCCAGCTTTAAGGAATGTTGTTATTCATTTAAAGTGATGTCGCACACTGTATTTGTTATATAATTACATCGGGTACCTTGATGCCAAATACAGTATGACAAGTATGTTGTTTACTGTATATGATCTTCAGTTTGACTTTCTGACCCAGAATGACATTTGACTTGCCCAAGAAGTGATGGGATCTTTACAAGGTTTTCATAACCCTACTGTAACTCACAAATATATGTATGCATTTACATACACCAGCCCCTGATGAGTGCAATAGATTCCTTTTGCCTTTTGCAGGGAATCACAAAGTATGTAGAAGAAACTGCTGCTTCATGTGACCGTCTACCAGCGGTCACTGGCTACTATGCTAGTGTATGCCATTTACTGGCGGTCACTGGCTACTTTGCTGGTGTATGCTGTCAAAATGTAAAATATACTGCCCATCACATTCACACATCACATGTTTGTCAACTTTGTCTCAAGTGTCTTGTCATGATTGAATTTGTGCTGCATTAAATATTTGAATGCAGTTTGTTTTGGACAGAACCTTACCTGTAGCTCTGTCAAAGTAGTTGTTTGGGTGTGGTCAAACTTCTAATTTTTCTCTTTTTTCTCATTTGCAGGCTCATCTGACGTTGCAAATTCTTTTGAGATCCTAAAGGAGAATGGAATCACACACATTTTAAACTTGATTATGATGCATAATGCCTTTCCAGAGGATTTTACTTATCTGTCTCTTCCAATCTGTGACTTACCAACTGTAAATATCAGAAGGTATTGAAATTAATTTCAACCTTAAGCTTTCATGAAATCTAAAAAATAATTTTCCCTGTGGTTACCTGTTGCTTTAGGGTGCCACATGTTCATTGTTGAAATAGTCCTTCACCTTAAACTCTTTTGAAATGGTTGCATTATCATTGGACCAACTGAGGTGTAAATGCATGGGCATCATTAAGTCCATCATTCAGTGGGGTGGGGTGGGGATGGAGGTGGGGGAGTGGGACATTTCCCAATTTGTGGACTCGTACAAAATCATGGTACACTCATCAACTTTTATCCATCTTTCATCATTAATGTCCTACCTTCTTTTCACTTTTCCTTTGGGATTGACACTGTTTAAAGGAATAAGAACTTGCACTAAATTTATTGTAAAAAGCAGCTTAATCTTACAAATATCTCTTACAGTATCCTTAAATGGGTATCATTATGTACAGTCTAAACATACTGTATGTATAAAGGTATACTAAATTAAGGAGTTGTTCTATATGAAATAAATTTCATCAACGGAAATGTTGTCACCATGGAAACTAGCCATTCATGAGGTAAAAGGATACTAGGGTACTCTTATTCAAATATAGTTTTACCACCATTGATTTAAGGATTAGGGGAACGTACTATGGGCTATTTACAATTAAATCTGCGGGAGAGATTCTCTTCAATTTATAGCCACATACGTTTCTTGCTAATTGTTGGGTTTGGAGCCATTGTAAGAAGCAGGTAATATGTTTACTTCAGTCTCTCACATACAGTTGTCTTTGCAGGCCTTGATTTCAAGAAAATTTTATAGTTGTCCATGACACAACCTGTCTGCCTTTTTTGGTTGACCAAAAGAAAATTTAATAGGCCTAGTCCACAAGGAAATTAGCGGTAACCCTAGAAGCAGTCTGTTAACTTGTTGCATGAACTTTGGTTGTCCGGTGGACAACCAACCCACCATATTTTGGTTGTCCCTCATAAAGTTTGGACTTCAAGGGCGCCTGGACGACTGTTAAAATCGAGCCCTGCTTTGAGTGGAATAGTTCGCTGGGGTGCATAGTTAACTGCACTTTTTCAAGATTAGCATTGACAAGTTCCTCTGTGACCTATAGAATCCTGTGAATAAGGTATACATGGGTGTCAACAGGTGGGGGACATAGCCCCCACCTTTTGAAAGTGGAGGGGGTTGTCCCCTTTACTTTTTTCCAGAACCCAAATGAAAAATGTAGTTAAATGTGTTGGATTCCATAGCTTGCAGTACAGCTGATTCAATAAAATCAAGCTCTAAAATGGTGGAAACACTAGTGATTTAAAGACAGGTTTGCATCACCCCAAGTATGACTTTTACACAGGGGTTAGCAAAAGTCTCAGTTGGTGACTACTCTTTGATTGACATCAGAGTTACAAAATTCAAAAGATGCAGAGCAGCTCATATTACACAGCATGCACAGAGAATGTTTTGGTTTATACAAATGGGGTCTTTTATGCTCACTGAGGATGTGGCCTTGAGTAGTGAACTGTTTGTGTCTGCACAAGGAGAAGCAGTAAAGACATTTATGGGCGGGGCTTACCACCAAGTAAAAGTCATACTTGGGGTGATGCAAATCCCTCTTTAATGGATGGGAATTGTGGGTAATGTCTCAGATTACAACAAAGATTACCTGGCTTCCAAATTTTTCCAGAGCCCTTATGTGAGCCCCAGATACTTTGCGTCTAAGACTTTATGGTTTGTGCTTGAAGTACTTCTGGCAAAGGTTGCCACCCCCTCCCCCCCAACTTGTAGGAAGCTGTTGACACTCTTGAGTGTATAGTATATGTGTACAGTAATACTGCCTTGTAATAAGTTATAGAAATAGTCTGTATATATAGGATACTTCTGTGAATATAACAGATTTTTTTGTTTTAATTGCAATGACATTATTTCCTTAATCATCAGGTATTTTGCAGAGGCTTTCAAGTTCATTGATGATGCCCTGTTGACAGGTGGTAAAGTACTGGTTCATTGTAATGCTGGAGTGTCAAGGTGTATCACCATCACCCTAGCTTACCTTATCAAAATGGAAAAAGCTCATTTGCATGAGGAACTGGCAAAACTTCGAGAAGTGAGATATGTAAAGCCAAATGCAGGTTTCATGAAGATCTTGGAAGAATTTAATGAAGAGATACATACGAAGAAGATAATGAAGAAGAAGAAAAAGTGAGGGTGCTGTTTGCAAATTAAGTTCTGGGCTCATTGGGTAGTTAAAGCTTTTACTAAATATTACATGAGGGTTGAGGAATGTACATGTAGGTATTATGTGCCACTGTAAAAAAAAACACCTGCCTAGAATCTGTCAAAGTCAAAGCTTATGTTACTTAAGAAGTGACCTTAAATTGCAGTCTTTAGCTAGAAGATGAAGATGCATATTTTTATAAGCTTGACAGTCTGAAGAGTATGTGAATTTTTGCACCGAAAGATGGAAATTTGTGCAGTGGTTGACGTGTCCACCAGGCGAGCCAGAAAAGGTGCTGACGGGGGGCGAAAAAGCTTCTAGGGGCGAGAACTTTTCCAGAGGGGGTGAAACATACTAAAATGCATTATGGCAATGCTAATTTTTGATCTCCTAGGGGGGCAAAAAATTTTCCAAGGGGGGCTTTGCCCCCCTTGGCCCACCCTTGACTACGGGCCTGGTGTCCACTAAAAAGTAAATTTGAAAGAATAGAAATGAAAAAAAGGCACTATTCACAATTGATTGATCAGGAAAAGTTTTTAATTTTGTTTTGAACAACTTGAAGTAAGTATGAATGATTAATATGTTTCTTGTGTCTGAAAGTAGTGAATGTGCAGAAACAAAGCAAAGGAATTCCATACAACAAGACAAAAAATGAACAAAATAGGGCATTTAATGATCAGTATTAAGGTTTGCCATTTTTTTATTTTGCTGTATCAAACAAAAAGAGATGCCAGTATCACCTCTAATGATTTAATCTGTGTCATAATTCACTACTGTTCAAAAAAGTGTGAGCTTTGTTATTCTAGCTCAACTGCTCTCATTTGAAACAGTTGAATTTTTTTATACTTGCTTCATTTTATTGCTGGTTTAGAATATACAATCAGTTGTAAGTTATACATATATTATAGGGACATGTTCCGTAACAAGGTTTGTCCTTTTGGTTTAGTTTTTTTTCTCAAACTGGTTTAGTGTGGAGATGCGTGCAATGGGAAAGACAAAAGATTGTTTCAAAAGAATTCTCTGTAAGTATTAAGAAGAACCTTTTATATAAAGATAACAAGCAAAATAAAAGGTTAACAAGAAGACTGTAATAAATGAATTGTATATATGTTAGTAGTACCTTGTTATATTTTTGTTGTACAGTAGTGCTTACAAAGTGTTCATGTTGTATTATAGAACATAGTTTTTTTTTTTTTTTGTGAAATATGTGGACAATGTGGGCAAACTTTAGGTTTTCAGTTTGTGTCTTTGGTTTTTTCCTACCCATCTAATGGTTTTTGTATTTTTTGAACTTTTTGTGAATATGTGTGTCATATAAAGGAGTATTTTAAGATGTTACTTAAGCTTAAAGTCTTGCTCATATTTTTTTCATTGTAACAGTGCAATTTTAGTACAACCATCATTTTCCAAAAAAAAAAAAAAAAACAAGGGGGGGGGGGATGTAAAAAATCTGTTATTATTGGTTGAGGTTTGTAAGTATTTTTGATGTTTTATACAAGCAAGGTCAGTGCCAGCATGTTCCATATTTGTGTGCTGGAAACCTTGGTCTTCATGGAGATTTCAAATGAATCAATCTACATGTGGGGTACTTTAGAAATGGTACATTTGAGTAGCTACAGGATTTGTCTTTAGGTTTCGGAAGAGAAATTAATCATTATACATGAAATATTTAATAAAACCATCGGAAAGAAAACATAACGGGTGTTTTAGTAGCATACCACCTCAACTACACTCATGCAGCCATGTGCTTTTATGCTAACATGTGGTTGATTTTTTTTTTTCTATTGAATGTATTGCATACCATCAATATGCAACACAGCGTAAAACAAAATTTTGCAAATATTCTTCCAAAATAGTATTTGATATTATCAGGTTCCATTCTGTGATTTGTTAAACAAAATACTGTGATTAAATTTTAAGAATGAATGCATTTTGTGGGGACTATGCCTCCCCCTCACATTTAAGGGCAGAGTTACCCCCTCCTTCAAATCCACCACAAAATTTGTCCATGGATCTGTGAAGTTTGATATTGGAAAAGTGATAGTAAATCTGATAAAATACTGAATAAAATCATATTACACAATGAAATGGGTAGCCTCTACATGAGTGGCTCTGAGTGGTTAAAGGGCAGTTCTCATTATCCCAGACAGTTCCAGTTCTCCCAACTATGCACCTTGTAGCTTCTCCCATAACTGTATGAACCTCCTCCTTATGCAGGCACAAACCTATTTTATTGCTTAAGGACATGTCCTGGTGAGCATACAAGGCTATAAAATGTAATAAAAGCACTCTCTCTGCATTGTGTGGAATGTGAGCTGCATCTTTTGAATTTTCAAACCGTGACGTCAATCAAAGAGTGGTCACCAACTGAGAATTTTGATACCCCCACACTAAAAATATATTTTGGGGGTGATGGCTGTCTTTAACATTTGAAGCATTTAGGGGAGTTCATATATGCCCTTAAATTAGGTTTTAATGATCATTGTTTTTATCATTGGAAGTGTACTGTATAGTGAGAGCTATGTTGGTGCTAGTGAAAAGGGAAAGGGGGGGGGGGGGGGAATGACAGTTTCTACATAATTTTTGCAGCTGTTGAAATTAGCCTTCTTACCCCTCACCCCCCAACCCACCCTTCCAAAAAATGGGACTAGATGAAAGATACAATGTCATTATTCTTAGACTATTTAGTATTATTTGGCTAGTTGCACATTTTTCTGTACAAATTACGTGTATGGCTCTATCTTTTATTGTCTGTGAAAAGTCAAGGCAGTGTACTCTCCTCATTGACTGCTATTTTTCATTATTGGTATAACAGGCCAACATAGGCAAGCTTTTGACTTAATATGTTGTTTGCTTTTTGCTTTTCCTGCAGCCTTCATTTTACTTTGTGTTCCATTTTGAAGGTTGGGAGTTAAGGGGGAAAATAGTCTTAACTGTTGTGGTACAAATGTATTACACATCTTCTGAAATTGTTAAATCTGTTATATATTTTCCTTGGAAATAGTTTACTGTGGGAAGTGAAAACCATACATTTTATTTATCAGTTTTCATATTACACATCGCAATATAACTAGCATATGTTAGGGGATATATATTTTTTTTTGGAATTTAAGGATTGTTTCATAACCACATCTAAGGTTTGCTACCGACTTTGCCAATATCTGACTAATTATTGATAGTTTTACATTTTAAAGCAATTATTGTGTTTATGAGGGTCCTTTGACACAAGGTATGCCACAGTTCTTTGGGACATAAGTCATGCATGTTCTTTCCCCTTTCACCTGCTTAGTCTTTTTAACTCACAAAAGGCCGACAAAATTTTTTCTCTGAAATGAGAGTATTCAATGCAATTTGCTGTAGATCTTTCTAGAACCCTGGATTTATATTTTTTCCCCCATGTCAGATATTTTGTAGAGATGTGGTATTATATTTTCTTTCATTTCAGTTATTCCTCTCTATCAAAGATTCTTTTCCTGTTGGAAAAGTCAGCTACCCACCCAGCCTGTGTTGCATCATAAATTCAATACAAATGATTTCTTTAACTTTATATCAGTACCGAATTTTGAATAAGGGGAGAAGGGGTATTTTGCAGGGGTGGGGGGGGGGGTGGGTGGGTTGATAGGGTTTTAAATGCTCTCTTATAATGCAAGAAATTTTTCTTGCCTTGGCCTACAAAGTATTGATTTGAGAATCAAAAGGGAGGTAAATGGTTGTGAATAGCTTATATGCATGTTTAACTTTGTGTTTCTGTGAAAGTATACTGCATTGTAACTCTGCCTCTGAAAGTAGTATTAACCTATGCAGCCCTTCTGTTGTTTAATCCATGGGGCAGTTAATAAAATTATCTTCTAAGATTAAATATTGTACATTCTGTACATAGTGAAAACAGAAAACAATTTCCATTTTTATTCGGTTGAAGGATATATTTATTGAAAGATGCCATTTTTGTCCATGACCATCTTGAAGCTTACACATACATTAAATTGTTTCAGAAAAAACAAATCAGTCTCATTTTCAAGGATATACAGTAATGCACTAAGCTCTCCCTTCCATTCTTGTGTTATGTTACAGACATTTAGTAAGTACTTAACACTAACTAGAAATTACCAGGACAAAACAATAACAGTATTTTGTAACTTTGCATGTCACAGTAAGACAGTTTGTAATGAGGCCTATGCATGATCAATTTTTTTTTTTCACCCTAAACTCATGATTTAGAATTTGTATTATTTGCTTCTTTAAAGGTATTGTTTTATTAAAAAGAAACATTCTAGTGGTTGAATGGTTGAATTTATCTCTCTTTGTCATTTTTTCCTGTCATTGTTAAAAATAGTAATTACAAAAAGAGAGTAATAGGAGTCCATGGAGTTAGAGTTAGATGAGGTTTTAGGGCTCAGTTTCTAACCAATTGGTTTAAGTCAGGCCTGTCACTGCCTTTTTGGTTTCGATGATAAGAGAAACCTATGCAGTCATGATGGCGTGTGTATATATGTGTGTATGTGCGTGTGTGTGTGTGTGTTTGTGACACTGCTCGTTAACACGATATCTCAAGAAGGGAAACTCTGAGTTTTCAAACTTGGTACATAGATGCCCCATATTCAGAGGAAGAACCCTATTGTTTTTGGGTGGTAGGGGTCAAAGGTAACCTGGGGTCACTGGGGGTCAAACTCTGAAAACCTTGTTAACACAATATCTCAAGGTAGGAAGCTTGGATGAATTTCATACTTTGTATGTAGATGCGTTATGGTAAGAGGAAGAACCCTATCATTTTTGGTGGAGGTGAAAGGTCATCTGGGGTCACCGGGGGTCAGACCCTGAAAACTTCGTTAACACGATATCTCAAGAAGGGAAGCTCTGACAGTTCTCAAACTTGGTACATAGATGCCCCATATTGAGAGGAAGAACCCTATTGTTTTTGGTAGGGGTCAAAGGTCACCTGGGGTCAAACTCTGAAAACCTTGTTAACACAATATCTCGAGGTAGGAAGCTTGGATGAATTTCATACTTTGTATGTAGATGCCTTATGGTAAGAGAAAGAACCCTATCATTTTTGGTGGAGGTGAAAGGTCATCTGGGGTCACCGGGGGTCAGACCCTGAAAACTTCGTTAACACGATATCTCAAGAAGGGAAGCTTTGACAGTTCTCAAACTTGGTACATAGATGCCCCATATTGAGAGGAAGAACCCTGTTGTTTTTGGTAGGGGTCAAAGGTCACCTTGGGTCACCGGGGGTCAAACTCTGAAAACCTTGTTAACACAATATCTCGATGTAGGAAGCTTGGATGAATTTTATACTTTGTATGTAGATGCGTTATGGTAAGAGAAAGAACCCTATCATTTTTGGTGGAGGTGAAAGGTCATCTGGGGTCACCGGGGGTCAAACCCTGAAAACCTTGTTAACATGATGCCTCGATGTAGAAAGCTTGGATAAATTTCATACTTTGTATGTAGATGCCTTATAGTAAGAGGAAGAATCCTATCATTTTTGGTGAGGTTCGAAGGTCATCTGGGGTCACTGGGGGTCAAACCCTCAAAACCTTGTTAACAAAATATCTCGATGTAGGAAGCTCGGATAAATTTGATACTTTGTATCTAGATGCCTTATAGTAAGAGGAAGAATCCCATCATTTTTGGTGGGTTTTAAAGGTCATGTGGGGTCACTGGGGGTCAAACCCTCAAAACCTTGTTAACACAATATCTCGATGTAGGAAGCTTGGATAAATTTGATACTTTGTATGTAGATGCCTTATAGTAAGAGGAAGAATCTCATCATTTTTGGTGGAGGTTAAAGGTCATTTGGGGTCACTGGGGGTTAAGCTCTGAAAATCTTGTTAACACGGTATCTCCACGTACAAAGCTTGGATAGATTTCATACATGGTAAATTGATGTGTTATAGTGAGAAGATGTACCCCACTGTTTTTGGTGGAGTTCAAAGGTCATCTAGGGTGGCTGAGGGTCAAACACTGAAACCTTGTTAACACAATATCTCAAGGGAGAAAGCTTGGATAGATTTTATACATAGTATGTGGATGCATGGTGGTGAGAATATGAACGCAGTCATTTTTGGTGGAGGTCAAAGGTCATCTTGGGTCAACATGGGCCAAACACTGAAAAGCTTGTTAACACGTATCTTCAGGTAGGAAGCTTGGATAGATTTCATACTTACAGTACTATGTGGATGTGTTATGGTGAAAAGATGGACCCTATTGTTTTTGGTGGAGGTCAAAGGTCATCTGGGGTCACCAGAGGTAAAAAAGCAAAATTTCCCAAGAATTCCCAAGAGTTTTATATGGGTTCAGCAGAGGTCAAAGAGCAAAATTTTCCAAGATTTCCTAAGATCCTCATCTGGGGTCACCAGAGGTCAAACTGCAAATTTCCCAAGAATTCCCAAAATTAAATAGGAACACAAAACTGTATTTTTCCAACATGTTAAGATAGCATTTGACCATTGACTGAAAGATATGGGACATCATGGCATTATTTGGAGTAGAACATATATCATCGAAACCTCAATGCATTTTTGCATTCTGGTTTCCAGTTGTGGCTCACTGGCTTTTCCCTACTCCATCCATTATGCTGAGCACCAAGAACAATGGCAGTGGGTTCCATTTTTAAAGTCTTTGGTATGACCCGTCCAGGAGTCGAACCCCAGACCTTCTGTCTGTAAGTCAGATGCTCTAACCACTTGACCATGCAGTTGGTCCTAGGAGTCCTTTGTATGCACCAATGCTTGATAGCCTCTCAACATTATTCTGCCAACATCCCCATCCTTCTGTTTTACCTCACCAAGTATCACTGGACAACATTTCTTTAGGAGCATAGTCCAAAACGAAGAAATAAACAGTAGAATCAAAAATTAATGGTGAAATGTTTCTTGAAAGGTTGATAACATTTAGTCACATCTCTCTTACAAGCCACCATTCTTGCTTTCTTTACCTGCTGCATCTCTAATGAAAAGTGTTAATATACATATAGCATAAACAATCAGTAGAGCTTTCTGAAATGGTACACTTAAAGCAAAACCACAGAACGCAGAGCTAATGCACAGCTATAAATGACCCCTAATGTGGAGCTGGCACAGAGCTAAAGCACAGCTATAAATGACCTCTAACGTGTAGAGATAGCACAGAGCTAATGCACAGGTATAAATGACCTCTAACATGTAGAGATAGCACAGAGCTAATGCACAGCTATAAATGACCTCTAACATGTGGAGCTGGCACAGACCTAATGCACAGCTATAAATGACCTCTAACATGTAGAGATAGCACAGAGCTAATGCACAGCTATAAATGACCTCTAACATGTAGAGATAGCACAGAGCTAATGCACAGCTATAAATGACCTCTAACATGTAGAGATAGCACAGAGCTAATGCACAGCTATAAATGACCTCTAACATGTGGAGCTGGCACAGACCTAATGCACAGCTATAAATGACCTCTAACATGTAGAGATAGCACAGAGCTAATGCACAGCTATAAATGACCTCTAACATGTAGAGATAGCACAGAGCTAATGCACAGCTATAAATGACCTCTAACATGTAGAGATAGCACAGAGCTAATGCACAGCTGTAAATGACTTCTAACATGTGGACCTAGCACAGAGCTAATGCACAGCTATAAATGACCTCTAACATGTAGAGATAGCACAGAGCTAATGCACACCTATAAATGACCTCAAACATGTGGAGCTAGCACAGAGCTAATGCACACCTATAAGTGATCTCTAACATGTGGAGCTAGCACAGAGGAATTGCACAGCTATGAATGACCTCAAACATGTGGAGCTAGCACAAAGCTCATGCACACCTATAAACAACCTCAAACATGTGGAGCTAGTACAAAGCTAATGCACAGCTATAAATGACCTCTAACATGTGGAGCTAACAAAGCTGTGCATTCAGATCATCCCTGTGAAAGAACTGTTGGTAGCAGACCCAAAAGGTGGAAGCTGTGACAACCGATAATGTAGTAGAAAATTTACTGATAATGTAGTAACCACAGCTTACCGATAGTGAAGTGAAATTAGCACTTAGTTTCAAGAGATGTGAGTTTAGACGCACAGCATGAAGTGTACTGGTGAATGGCTACTTGGCCAGTTTACATGTTGGCCCATGCATGGTGCTACAACAAGGCTAGGTGTACTGCTCATTAATATTTTAATTTTCTCATAGTAACATTCGGGTTTTGTTTACATTTACAAAAGTAGTCATTTTTCCCACGGGAAACTTGGACACATCAGACTACTAGCTGCAGCAGTGCAGTGTGCAAGGCAGCTTTAATTGCGTTGATAGTTCACTACTGTCTACTCAATGGAAACTAACGTTTTTAGGACTACACAGCAAGGAGATACCTTGTGGAACCATTTTTTGAAGAGTTTCAGGCAATTTGACACTCAACTTGAGGGGCCACTTTGTTGGGCTCCTCAGCGACTTTGTAAAGGGCGACTTTGCTAGGGACGACTTGACTGACAACCTGCAGGCTGAGCATAAAAGTAGGTCAAGAATACGTAGCAGGTATGCACCCGTCAAAGACATACACACCATAGATTGAGGGGTCAGTCTGACTTCCCACACAATTCACTCCATATTTCTAGAAATGTCTTTCTGAAAGGAGACTTAATGCAGTTTGCAATCTTTATTTGTGGAATATTTACCAACCCTCGCATTTTATTAAAAACATATTGATGGATCTTAATATTTTCAAGTTGGCATGGGTCCGAGTTGGCTTGTTTCCACACTCACTAACACCCACACACCCATACACACACGTAGGCCTATGTCAATATTTGCTTGCATACATACGAAGTATACAAGGATCCTATAGTGTGTCTTACAAATGACAGCTGCATAAAGATACTACATTATGGGTACATTTTTTACAATGTTACTGGTTACAAAATTGTTACTTCATCAGTACATTTTTACTACACTACCCGTAAAGTCAAATTACTACATTATTGGTAAATTTTCTGCTATATCAGTTCAATTGTTAGATAAGTGGTAAATTTCTTACTACATTATCAGTCACTGTTACATTATCAGTAAATTTTTACTACATTACCGGTCGTTGCTACATTATTGGTACATTATTACATTATCAGTTGTAACACAAGCCCTTAGCCAACCTAGAGCAGTCAAAATGTGTCACCATCTTCAAGTATTGCAAAGGCACCGAAATTGATGTGGGCCCATAATTGACGCACCTTCAAAAATTATTAGCTATCACCATAGCAACGTTACTGTAGCAAGCCTAACGTTTTTGAACCTATCCAGCATTTTGTTTTTCACGATAATGAATCCATTTCAGGTAGGTGCATACCTAAATATGATTATTTTTCAAGCATTTTATAACTGCATCCCACCCGTGTGTATTTTTAATATCTGGAAATAATACTCTCTAAAAACAACGAAAATTACCTCGCCCTGGTGTGCACTGTCCATAAGTACTGCTTCATCTGATGTACTTACGCCTGTACAGTGCGTTGAGTGCATAACCTAGGTTATAAAGGTTATTATACTCTGTTTGTAACTTGACCAAATTTCCTGTCTTTCTTAGGCAGGTTAGGTCAGCAAGTTAATACAAGTTTTGCATGATACTGTATGTGAGGCAACTTAGAGCCTTCCCCACGGAGTGGACTCTGTTGCTCAGCACCTGTACTAAGCCATACAGCTTGCTACACAAGCACCTGTACGTAACTGTACAAAGTGAATGAAAATGGTTGCACACTACACATATGGAAAATGCGTCATTTTCGGTGCCGTTAAGAGACTGACATCGAATCAAATTTGGAGTCAAATCAAGCTTTCTTTTACACTTTTTTGATCGAAGTAGGAAAACTGTGGGCAGTAATGCATCCGTAAGTTACTGCACATTCGGAAAAGGCAAAGAGGAGAGTGTTTGGATTTATTTTATTACAAATATCAGCATTGAACCTGCTTAGGTGCGTCAATTTCGGGCCCACCATGCTACTGTACAAGGCAGGAAGGTGTGCTGATCAGAATCACAGTGGACACTGAAATGCTCAATGCACCTTGAGTCACTTGGCAAGGTAAACACTGCATAACTTCCTTGCAGGGAACCAAGAATGCAAGCCCTAGTGACAGTGTGCAACTAATATATGATCTCCAAGTACAACGTCATGGCTGAAACACCATGAAAATGACAACTGTCAGGGAGTTCTCCCCTCCTTCCTCTACAAACTATTGCTTCTCCATGTTTTTCAAGACGGTGGATTCCATGTCCCTTCGTGGAGCTTTTTGTGGTTTGGTTTCAAAAATCATTTTCCGGGCATAAGGATTTTTGTGAAGGCCAGCCTTCCTCAATGCTTCCTCCAGTTTTATTCTGGGGTCACTGGTCACCTGGAAAGGACAATTCAAAATGAAAGGTTAATGAGAAAAAGAGTGCCACTATCCATGGATACATTTTGACTTCAAAAGGGGTGACACAAATTGACCTCAAAATGCAAAAAAAAAACCCCTTCAAAATGCAAAAGTATAACTGGTAGCTACCATTTTGGACAAAATTAGGACAATATGTTACTAAAATTTGTACTCTTATCAAAAAAGCAAAAGTCACTATGATAATGCAAACAGTAATAAAATTTCATGTGAATAATAAGTTTCTTGCTTTAAGGTGAAAATTCTAGTCACTTATCAAAAACGGAAATCTCTGAATTGATTTTGCGCATCCCCCCCCCCCCTCAGAAAAGTATAATTACATGATTCATATTTTGCCAGTTAACTTGGTTGCTAATATCAGCTCTCTTTGACCTTAACTCATGGAAGAGTTTCATTTTGTCATACCCTGCATGTCCACCCTCAATGCTTAGTTGCAGGAACATAGCTACAATTTGGTCAAGGGAGGGGGAAGGGGAGAGTTTCAGACCACATTAATGCAATAACACCTGAGGCAATGCCTGACCTTAACACCATAGGCATGGGTTCCAGGGACACACTTCTAGGCATTTCTTTGCATGAGGACTGCATTTGGAGGGGGGGGGGGGGGCAAGGAGTCATATTTTGCCATGACAAAGGTGATTTGGGGTACTATTTTTTTTTTTTTACAACAGGATGTGATTCATGGAATAAATTGGAAAGCTCCACTTCTAAACAGGATAATGATGCATGTACGGCAGCAGAGCTGGCCACTAATTATCTGTATTTCTTATCAGTATCGGGAGATATTCCTCATTGTCATCCAGGATCAATATAATTTACCTAAAATGTTTATTCTACCCACTGATAATTCTCAAATTTTACTGCATCATGCACATCTTACATTATTTAATATGTATATAAGTCCCAAATTTTTATTTCATGCAAATGAAATCACACTTTATGTTAGCAAACAATAGTGTACAGATTAGTGAGTAGTATGCTCATTTTTCACTATCTGTATCAAATCTGTATCAGCTACTGTAGAAAATTGTAATATGGGATATCGGCAAAATCAGTTGCTTGTGATATCTGCACACTTTAATGTAAGACTCCAGACTTAACAGTGTGTACACACTTTGTACACTCAGTACATCTGCCTGCACTCATAGGTATGTCTTTCCAACTGAACTCATCTCATGAAAATTCAAAGATCAACACTGGTTACAAAGAAAAATTTGCACTCACTATCACTGAGAATAACTTTTACTGGTACTAATAAGAATATGTAATATATTTGTAACCAACACACTGCCTTCACTTGCACCATAATTGGTCTAAAGATAAGATATATTTCAGGAAGTAGCCAGTACAGAATGTGATCACCTGGTCAGAGCTGAATCCTTGCATATCAAACAATGGTCGTTGAATATTAATATCTTCTTCTGCTCCGATGCCAATTTTTGCATTTGATGCCTGGAAAGATATCAACAGAGACCTCACATGATTATTGACCAATATACTGTATTTTCAAGATAAGATCTAAACAAATTCAGTAGCCTGTCTCCACTTAAGGACAAGACTGTTGTGACAATTTTTATAAAAATACACTACCTTGTCCCAAAAAACCATGTTACATAACCCTAAATTTCTGCTCCTTCTCTTCCACCACCAAGTTCTTGTTGAGTACCCACTAAAGCAGGGAGGTGTTAGGAAGGAGACCCAATGTTCCTTAGCCTCTTTGAAGCAATTGTTTGTTTCCGACTGTTATCTTGCTTTTCTTCTCAAAATTCATATCTCAATACCTAGATGAACTAGGATCGGTGATGAATTGTCAAAATGACAATGAGAAGACACACCCCTTACGTTGAACTCCTTGACTTTTTGTTGCCAGCCGTCATGCAAAATTGTGAAATTTTAACCTCTCGTCATTATTTGTCACATTAAATATCATTTTACATAAAGTCAGCAAAGAATTTCTTCATGACTTACTTTTCGAATGTTTTGCAATGATGGGGAAACTTACTAAAAACTGAGAGAAATGTATAGTGTTGAACAATGTTTCCAGCAAATGACGTATTAAAATCGTGGGGGCACAACTGAGCTACAATATTTAAACGTTTGTTGCCAGTTGTTTGACTGAAAATTCTGACTAAAGCTTAGTCATTGGTGGAAACGAACCTTCTCTTCAAAGCACGCATAAACAATGGTCTTTGTCTTGGGATTACACAGAAAAGAAAGGCCTATGAGGACATCATTAAAAGGGTTGAGTCAACAGAGACTTAACAATAGGGAACAAAGGGACCTGTCAATTAACTGGTGGTGCCTGAAAAAGAATTAAATCATTTTCAAGTACATATTGTCTGCCTGGTCTGACAGATGTGGTCATTGTACCTCCTTCCTAACACCTCCCTGGTTAAAGTTTGAACTTAGTGAAAGATGATTTTCCTCAGAGATGCCAACATTTGTCATAGAGAAATAGTAATGTTTTTAAATGACCTACGCCATTAATGGTTGCTGTCCTGGGGGAGGGGTCTAAGGGTAGGGGGTGCCCCCTCCCCTTTGGAAAATTTTGCTTATATGAAGGGGGCTTAGATGCAAAATGATGCAATCTTTTGCAGTTATTTTGTGTTGAAGAATTTCCAGTTTGGCAGTCATTCAGCCCAAATTTGGGCAGATTATTTGGACAGGCTTGCCCTATTTATGGTGCTTTAAAATTCTTAAAGGGAAATCCCCCGCAGACTCCTCCCTGGCCTCGTACATGTTAGTTATGGGTATGTATCGATGTGTTGCCCAAAGTGATCCTTTGCTCACATAGATGTGTTAGCACTTATGTCCCGTACGGGATTTACCCAGAACTGCGCAATCAGTCTGTGTAACGTTTAGGAGCCTAATTAACGCCGTGACAATACTAGTCCCACAGCTTTCATCCCAAAATGCAAATTCAGAAGTCTGTAGTACGTATTAAAAATTCATTACGGTTACATAGACATATTTTGATACAAACGTGATTTTACGACTTATTGTTCACATTAAAAATGTCAAACAAAACCATTGTTAAAATCGGGAATGAATAAGTTAGCCTGTACTTCAATCCTAGCTCATGTTCTGTGCCGCGTGGTACGGTAATCCAGTCCTTTACAAACTATAACGTAACATCCCTTACTTGCAACGATTGTCTTAGGCTGCACGTAACTCTTTCTGAATCTTGACAATTTTCTCGGCCGATCGTTACCACGGCCTTGCGCAAAAACACCGCAATGATGTGTTTCAATCTCCCTTAATTTCTTTCATATAACTCTTCTGAAAAATATCTATAATACCCGCAGCAAGCTGTTCTGTGTCTATGACATTAAAAATTTACGATACCTTAACCCAGACTACTCATCTTGTTGCAACAGAGCTCACTCTGCACACAGCACGCGTCCATGTATGACATGATACGGCATAATATAGCACACACCGTACAGTATAGTGCATGAAAAATGTACAGTAGAACAACGATTTTAGGTACGCCAGTCAAAGGCACCAAACCGAAGTACATGGAAACGGATATTGCACAGTTGCACTACATATCCTAACGTATGTTTTGTATGTATTTTACAGCCTATGCTGCACACGTGTTTCGTTTTGCTAACTTTTACGCACATGGATGACACATTGTACGCATGCGATTCGAAAAATATGTCCGTACGGCAACTCCTACCATCACATAACGCGAATCAATGAGCAGATTTCTGTCTTTTTAATCTTTCTTTTTTGATCTCCAACTAGGTTTTCAAACATACATTTTAAACACTCGTTTTTACTTGCAAAACGTAAATACATGAACAAGGATTATTAATGAAGGCCTGCAAGGATATTAACACACCTTATGTTACTTAAATCGGAAGATTTTGGCACATCATCGTAATGGCGTAATACCAGTGTAAAAATCGTAATCATTACGCCAAAATCGTAATTGTTGGCATCTCTGTTTTCCTGAGCATTCTAAGAATTATTCAGACATCTATCTCTCTGTAAGTTGGACTAACAAGATAACCTGTGACCTTGGTCACAGGGGGTCAAAATCTGAAAACCTTCCTAATACAATGTCTGAAGTTTGGAAACACAGATACTTTTTGTACTTCATATGATGATGCATTAAATCCAGAAAAACCTATTGGTTTTGTTGGGGGTCAAAGGTCACCTGAGGTTGCCAGGGGTCAAAAGCAAAATTTCCTAGGAATTGCCAAGGTCAAATACGAACACAACACTGTATTTTTCCAACACATTAAGATAGCATTTGACCAGTGACTGAAAGAAAAGGGACATCTTAGCATTATTTGGGTTTAAATATGTATCATCAAAACCACAATGCATTTTTACAGTCTGGTTTCTGTTTATGTTCATAAATTATAGCTTAACAAATGAAAGTCCTTCTAGGAGAAGCCCCATTGATATACTATGTAAACAGTTAAAATCACTTTTTTCTAAAGAGTTTTCTGGTAAAGGTTTATCAACCAGCTGATGATGCTGGAGCCTTAAATGTTTTAAGTTTGGGGACCAGAAGCTACTGATTTTCTGTACAGCACAGATGCACACACGATTAGCATGTTCAGTGCTAGTCCTCAGTAGAGGACTGTATGTGTATGGTCATTCACTACAGCTCACTACACACAGTCCTTACTATGACCTATGGAATAGCAGGGTGAATGGCCATCTGTTGGTCGCAATTTCCTTTCTTCACTGCAGACTTTGGAGCTAAAATATTAATTTACAACCATGACTTTTCTTCTCCAAATCTTAACAGCATGTTTTTTATCACTGAAATCTCCTGGAAGGGTTCACACTTTAAAGTAAATTCAACAACTTTTTTGTGCCATATAACTTACTGCGTGGCTTTAGAACTTTGTTTACTTGTATGCTAATGACCCTGATTGTTACCTTATTGTGGAATGCTTGCATAGGCAACTTGCCATATGTACGAATAGGAACCTTCAGAGATCAATTGTTCCCACTGACTTCACAATGGTTATGCACATGGTATTCCAATAATGATATCTACATATATTTCGAATGTTACATTAAATTTTAGGAAGAGGCAAAGATAATGATTTTATTTCATATTTTCTAACCTCTTCAGAGGTTTAAAGTGAACAAAAACAACTGCAAATTACTAGTGTAAGATTTGGAAAGGAGAAGTTATACTTGTAACTTAAGACTTAAGGTCCCAGCTTTGATATAGGGAGAAAATCAATTTCAACCAGAACTGTGCTGGTGGAAGACCCCAGACTGTTAATAGGTCCTAGCAAGAACTATGTATAGGAGCTATCGGCAACCAACTATGCACATGCCTTTACTGAGGACTCAGTTAAGTGCATACACAGTACCTTGCACACACCTACACCACTGCCTATGTTCAGTTTGTCAGTTAATATATGGGTATACAACTGTGCCTTGTGCATATCTCCAACATTGCAGTTTATTCAGCATTGCTATTAAAAACAACATATGTAAAGTTTGTCTATAGTACCTTTGTAGGCTTCATGACTCTGTAAGGATCACTCTCCACATGTACAGCCACCTGTTGAAACAAACAGAAGTCAGTAAGTTACATAAGTGGGAATCAATTCTTTTTATCATTTTCACAAGTACAAAAAGTGTATGTTGAGGGGGAGGGGGTCACAGATCTATGAACTCTTTTTCAAAGTAATAAATGATGATTATGACAATGATTTTTTGCTAACCCAAATGCCAAAATGCATTCAAGTTTCACTGAATACATTACATTTAAACTTGAGCTTTTCAACAGAACTACAGTAGCTCTTACACTGTTCATATTCTCTACCAGTGTGACATATGCATACAAGTATGAGACTATTGAGATATCATGGTTACAAGGTTCTCAGAGTTTGACCTCTGGTGACCTGAAATAAGCTTTCACCCACAAAATCAACAACAGCAGTGCTTGTAATACATATAACCATGCACAAAAAGTCTCCTTGCATCCAAGCAGGAAATATCCTGTTAAACAAACTTTTCAGATTTTGCTCTTTAGTAGCCTTAGATGACCTTTGACCTTTACCTTACTATTTCTACTCTATTTTAATCAATGAATTCTATGTATGGGAAGAAAACATGCTTCCGATCTTAAGATGTCGTGTTCACAAGGTTTAAAGAATTTGATTTTGGTCAGCTCAGGGTGACCTTTGACCTCTCCAAACAATAGGGTTCTTCCTCTTGATATAATTCCTGCATCAACATGCTATGTAAGGAAAGTACACTTACTTCCTATCTTACAAGATTTTCAGATTTTGACCGCTCGTGAAATCATATGACTTTTGACTCCTACCAAAACAATAGGGTTCTTTCTCTTCTTGTAATGTATCTACAAGCTAAGTTTGAAAAGTTCACACACTTCTTATATTGAAATACCATGTTAAAAATGTTTCAAGAGTTTGACCTCCAGTGGCCTCAGATAACCAGTGACCCCAGATGACCTTTAATCCTAGTAAAAATCAAAACAAGGTTCTTTACCTCGATATAATGCATTTACATGCAAAGTATGGAAAATACACACGGCTTGCTACCTTCAGATATTATGTAAACAAGATTTTCAGATTTGAACCTATGGCGACTTTCGATGACCTTTGACCTCTGCCAAAAAGAGGTTTTTTACTCATCATAAATGCATCTACATGCTAAGTATGAAGAGTTTCCATAATCCCTATCTTGAGATATTGCTTCCTACCATGAGATGTCATGTTTAATTTGACCTCTGGTGAACTCAGATGACCTTTGACCACCTCCGAACACAATACAGTTCTTTCTCTCAATGTAGGACAAGCACATACCATGAATGAGAACAGTTGAGTTTCCCTTCTTGAGATATCCTGTTAATTAGCTAAGCATCACAAACACTCTGGGATTGGGAAGGGGGGGGTGGTAAGAAGAGAGAAAGAAAGAGAATATTTTGTACTCTTCAAAATTACACCAAAATTATTATGGATGACCCCTTTGTAAAGCCGGCCAGAATCAATGCACAAACATGAATCAGAGTGACTGTGTAATTTATTTATACAAACTGACGTATACAGATTACAGTGATAAGTACATAACATTTCTAAAACCTCTTCTAATGATTTCCTCATTTTACATACCAGCTGTCGTATAGCATCCAGCCGCTTCTCTCTTTCAACTTCATCTAAATACTCCTGGTGCTTCTTTCCTTCAAGTTGCAACCTCTTCTCCTCCTGCATCTGCTTCCTGTAATCAACTCTAAAGTTGAAGGAAGTGTTCAAACAATAGAGGAACTAAATCTATGCATTCTGGTGACATATCCACTCAGTTCCTATGTATGGTTGTTGAGATATTAGCATAGGAAGTTACTACATTTACAACCTACAGTGATCTTGAGGCAAACAATCTGCAGATTAGGGGAAAAAGCTCATGCCTGAAAACCAGAAATCATGCAATCAATACAGGGCACCCACATGTCACAGAGATTCATACTACTTTTTTCCTGGAAATACCATTTTACAAGGTATTCACAGTTTAACATCTGGTGACCATTATGACCTTTGACCTCCACTAAAAATAGTAGGGATCATTTACCTCACGAGGAGTATCATCATGCCCAAGTATGGGATCCCTCATGGTTATCCATCTTGTGATACTGTGTTTACAAGCAGATTTCAAGATTTACACCATTTGACCTCTCGTAATCCCACATGACCTTTGAACTTCACTAAAAACAATAGGGATCATCTTCTCAATATGGGTCATCCACATACTAAGTATGCAATTTCTCACGGTTATGCTTCTCGAGATCTCATGTTTACAAGGTTTGACCTCTGGTAATCTCACAGGACTTTTGACCACCAAAATGATAGGCATCAGCTACTTAATAAGAGGTTCCTACATGCCAAGTATGACATCCCTTAGGATTACCACTCTTGAGATATCATGTTTACAAGCAGCTTCACACACCCACACATACACACACAAACACACAACATCACCATCTCATTGATTCCTTTTACTAATGCAATAAATCCAAAATTGACTTTTTCATAAGTACACCTACCAGAGCATTTCTAATCACCATGATGTTCTGAAATTTTACCTGACTCATCCAACCTACCTTTCTTTATCTATCTTGGCTTGTTCCTCCATCTCCTTTTGAAGAATCTCCAGTTTCTTTTTCTTCTCCTCTTCCTCCTGTTCTTCCTCTTGTCTCCGTTTCTCATGAAAGGCACTTATCTGTATAGTGAAGATGTTAAACCTTTACAGGATCAATAGTTTCTATTAAAAGGGAATTGCAGTCACACCAAATAGGATTTGCAGGGATAAGAATGATAACTCAGGAATTGACTGACGTTAAACTGCATCCAGGTGGGGTGAGGAGGTCGTGTGTGGCGAGTAGTTTGTTCCCGACTATCGCCTACAAAATGCGCATATAAGACCGATATTACTCATCCCACGACTGGCGGGTTGTCGGCGCCACAAGACCGAGCAAGCCCCTCCATGGTTGAGTCCTGTGGGCTGGGGGTTGTAGAATATGCCCACGGTATTTCCCGCCTGTCGTAAGAGGCGACTAAAGGGAAGGACTTGCACTGTATTTAAACTTTGCTTGACACTATATAACACATTTGTGTTGGTGTGTCGTTAAATTTCATCTAACTAACTAACTGACTCAGGAATTTACATTCTAAGTCACACAACAAATGTTTGTCTACAATTTGGTATACTTGTGTAAAAGGAAAGTCACGGAATATTCTGTTCAGCTTAGCTTATGTCTTCGTTTGCAAAGATTTTCAGTCCACAAAAATAATAAAAAAAAAAGAAAATACCTTTCTACAAAGTTTTGTAACATAAAAGTGACAAAAGAAGATTGATTTTCAAAGGCATCTAAGAGAAACTAGGTGAATTTGAGGTAAACCTTGGATCTATACCGTTTACCTTTTCCTTATCAGCAGCTCTTTTCTTCTTGTTTATCTCTTCCTCCAGTCTTCTCTGTCTCTCAAGTTTCTCCCTGTTCTTCATCTGTAATTCAGCCTCCAACTTTGCTGCCTCTAGCTTTTGTTCCCTCCACTTTTGAACCTAGCAAGGGAGAATGTTGTAACAGGATTATTGTTCTGTCAATAATCCTTATCGAAACTAATGTTTTTTTCACTCCCGACAACCAGAATACAAAATTGTCTTGGTTTCAATGATAAATTCATACAAGTCTAATCCCAAATAATGCCACGATTTTCCATTCTTTTCAGTCACTGGTCAAATACTATCTTAATGTGTTGGAAATTTACAACTTGTGTTCATATTTTACTTTGCAATTCTTAAGAAATTTTGCTTTTTTACCTCTGTGGGCCTCAGATGACCTTTGACCTCCAACAGAAGTGATTGGGATCTTTCACTCAACATGGGGCAACCACAAATCAAATATGAAATGTAAACATGCTTTCTACCTTGAGATATCGTGTTAACAAGGTCTTCAGGAAATGACCTCTGACCTCCAAAACATTAGGGTTCTTTCTTTTAACATGGGGCATCCAAATACTAAGTATGAAATCTATCTCAGCTTCCTACCTGGAGACATGGTGTTAACAAGGTTTCAGAGTTTGACCTCCATTGAGCCCAGACGACCTTTGACCTCCACCAAAACAACAGTTCTTCCTCTTACCATGGGGCATCCAAATGATAGTATGAAATCTACCTAAGCTTCATACCTTGAAGTGTTTCTGAGTTTAACTTCTAGTGACCCCAGATGGCCTTTGACCTCCACCAAAACAGGCTTCTTCCTCTCACCATTGGGCATCCACACGTCATGTAAGAAATGTATCCATGCATCCTACCTTGAGATTCAGAATTTGACATCCAGTAACCTCAGATGACCTTTGACCACCACCAAAAAAACAATAGGGTTCTTCCTATCCGTATGGGGCATCTATGTACCAATTTTGAGATCTGCTGGAGTTTCTCATCTTAAAGTGGCCATGACACGTAAATTGGAGTAACGGGAGACTAATTTAGCCTAAAGTACACAAAAAGATTTTTCCAAAACTGTTTTCATCACCCTTACAGCCTTGAGCATTAAAAAGAAATTAATGTTTCAAAAAATTGCACCAAAAAATAGACTGTTGAAAATGAGATTTCAAGCCAACACAATGATGACGTCATTTTAGGAACACCAGCCTCCGTATACCGAACCTGGCGTACAACATAGCCTATACATACGTAAGAGATAGTAATGATTGTAATTCGCGGCATGTCTTGAATTTGAACTTTATTCGGTCTGTTTGGAGAGTGGTGTCGGTCTGTTATATTTTGGGGCTGCAGTAGTACTAATAATTACAAATACTCTTGATTCATAACCGAATAACGAAAAAACTCCGCAGTGTACTGTTCGGTTCCGTCTGCAGTAATACGTACAGTGAGTGGACTGGCAGCAGCCAGCGAAACACTGTGCACACTAGATCATAGGCTAGTTCTACGATTTCCACTGACACTTGCACGAAAGCAACCTAAAGTTCATATTTTGACTGCCTACATAAAACTTTCCAAGCTAAAGTCCCTTTCAATTGCTCCAAATGCTTCTCTCATGCTCGAATTGTTGTGGTGTTGTACTTTTACCTCACCTAACAGTCTCAAATCGATACGGTCCTATGCGCCGTAACGAATTACTCACCCCATCTGCACCACTGACGTCTTGTTCAGTATCGCCTTCGCCTTTTTGATTTCAAATCTAAGAAAACTCACTTTACCGACAGTCCAACATTCCTGTCCGATCAGGGAGTTGCCATTAGAGGGCAACTCCCTGGCTCAGATCCGCCATTCCAAAGAAAGTATTAAATTTGACTTTACATGGTACCTACTACGAAACAGCGCTGGTGATACATTGTGTAGTGTCAGGTATTGTGTAGTATCAGGTATGTCGTGTACTGTACCCATGGAAGTAGTACTTCCATGCTGTACCTATGCTGTTGCGTTGTGAATGTTTGTACATGCAGCTACTTATCATAACACCAAGACAAAAAACCTGCGTGAAATGCATTTAACTGACTGAAAAAACTTGTAAGCAAGAGAAAAGGGATAACAATTCCAAAATTTACAACTTTTCACGCAGGTTTTACATTGTATCGACCTTGGTAACCGGTACAATGGAATGCAAACACTGTATCAAATGTCCGAAGGATACCATGGCAAACAACGATCAGTTCCTAAAGTGACGTCACATGACGTAACAAGATTTTGAAAATTTTCGGGAAGACTAACTTTTCAAGGCTGGAAGAGGGTGCATTTTTTCTCAATTTTCGAGCGGAAAAACAAGTTTTAAACAAACTGAATGTTTGATTTTCGTTGTAGGAAACATATTCCTAAAGATACCAAAGGGTTTAAACCGTTAATTTACATGTGGCATAGCCACTTTAAGATATCCTGTTATAAACAAACCAAGTGTGACTGACAAACACACACCCAAGCACACTCACACACACCCAGGTTTTTCACGCACTTACCCAGGACCTTATTGTTATCTCCATTGTGCTTGCTTCCTTAACCCCAACTTTAACAATAGACTGTCTATTGTTAAACTTATGAGGACCTAGAAATCCATTGTTTAGGTCCTCAGTCTGACAGTCAAACAAACACACACCCACACACATGCCATCATGAATGCATAGTTTTCTCTTATCACTGCAACCAACTAAACCATTCACATTGCCTCTCACTCCCTCTCCCTCCCCCAAAAGAAGTCTGTCATGGCTTCAAACCTTACATGTTTAGGTTTAAATTCCTTAGTAAATGACAAGCCCATTTCTACCCACTTGCTGTTGCACAATAAGTATGCACAGTACATAGGCTCAGTCAATTTGTGCATGTGCATTTAACTTAAAATCATTGCACACTGATAGTTACCATTAATTCTGTACAGCAGAAAAAAATGTATACAGCAACAAGATCGAATTTCAAGACTGTGGCAAAATTCCTGACTTTTTCCAGAATTTTGCCATTTATGCTATTTGAGTTATTAAATCAATGCTCTTGCAGGCATTTGATGTGAGACTGAGAGGTCTTCCAGCAAAATGTGATGGACAGAAATTTGCATCCATCATGTCATCTGGAAACAACAACACTACAAATATCCCACAACCACATCAACATGCAATTTAACAACAACTTGTTTTCAACTACCTGTCAGTTCTTTCTGTAACATTTTAAAGAAGAGCAATACATTCCATGTCAATACTTCCATCCTAACAAGGTATTTTGTAAATTTGTCAGTGGATAGGGTGACTTGGAAGCCACACAAAATCGGGTTATAATAAATCCATTCTCTCCTGTCACTTGACACCGTAAACTGATTTCTTTTATTCTCTTGGTCACACTAGCCTTTCCACCCTTTAAACTGATCAAGTAAGTCTCACCTTCTTGTAGAGCTCTGAACAAATTTCTTGCTGTTTTTTCTTGTTAATGGCCTCTATCCAATGAAGCTCCTCTGCAAGGAATGCATCGGCAAATGTAGCTACTGCTTTATGGTAGAGTTCCTCCTTGGCCCGGGCCCAGCAGGTAATTTGGGTTTTTCGTAACTCTTTGTAATATTTCATGGCAGTTATCCATTCCTCATGCTCAACCTTGGATAATTTTATAGACACAAAATAAGAAATGAGAAACTTTCATGAGGTGTTCCTCTGGGTAGGAACTCTGCCAGCACCCTTTGTTTGGCTTCACACCTCTGTAAAGTCAAGCAAAAATTTTCTGTCAGATATCCTATCAGGTCACTTGATCATGAAACAGGTTCTGCAGCAGATGTTTGCTTTGCAATTACCTTGCACAGATCCGCCCACTCTAACAGTTTCATCATGAACCTCACAGTCTCAAGCATCATCTCACAGCTCAATTTTCAAAACTTGCAGTAAAACAGCATTATTAAAACAGATTTCCAAACACTAAATCACACAGAAAATATTTCTTAAGCAAATGAATTTATCATTTATTTTTGCCCAATGTTACTTTGAGGCAAGCAAGAGTGAACTGATGTCATCTTTTCAAGGTGATGAGCACTGCTCTGTTTTTCAATCTTGAAATAGGGACATGCATGTACCCACGACAGTCTGAAGTTTATAAAATATGTGTGCCTTTCATATATTCACAGCATGAAGACATGAGACTATGGAGGGGAAACTTCCTTGTAAATTTTAAAGAAAACATTAAAGTGAGAGGCTATGATGTTACATCTGCTTGCTTGAAATTCATTTTGGGTTGAAAATGTAATGACTCCATCTGCTAATATCTCAACAACCACACATCAGAACTGAAGGAAAGTTTTCAGCAAGTTTTACAAGACTGTTTGTTTGTCCTCTTTTTACATAGATCAAAATTAAATTTTCGCTTTTTACCCCACTTTGAGTCACATGGTCTGCTTTGCCAAGATAAATTTCCCCAAGACTAGCTTATTGCAGAGACTGAAGTCCCCTAACCCTTTGTTTGACTCACATGTAGATGACGTGTATATGTAAAGTTCTGGCCAAGTGTAAATACAAACTCAAAATATTTACATCCTACAAAAAAGAACATAATACATAAAATTCTACATTTAACTTTTTATCTCCATGCGGACCTAACCCGGGGACATTTCATTAAACTTACCAATTCTGCTCTTGTTTTGCGAGGAAATTGTCTTTTTAGACGATCCATGTAAAGGGCTCTTCTGTTGTTGAGCGTGAAGGGATACTGTTCTAAAATAACCTGGAAGTGGAAGTGGTCTTCTCGTTTCCAGCCACCTAAAGGAGGCCTGAAATAAAAGAGCAATTTCATCATAGATAATACTAACATATGAAAAAGAAATAAACATATTTACTACAACAGAACTATTTGTGAAGGATATAAGCATTCCTGCATGATATGGTCTCTAATGAAAATACTAGTGCCTTCTTGAGTCAAGATTCTTAAAATGCCAGACATAAACAAAAGAAGTATACAGATGTCTCTTAGCAAATTAATACCAGATAAGCAAGCAGCACAAAAATTACTGTTAGAATATTATCCATTAATGTGGAAGCATGTCCAGTGCAAGGTTGCTTATCTTCCCCCTCCTTTCTTGATGGACTTCTTCCTTAAAGACAAAAAGTGTCTTTAGGGAAAGAAGTCCGTCAAGGAGGAGTGGCAAAGGTTGAGAAACCATGTTATCTTTGGCAAAACTTTGAGCTCTAGAAAAATCCAAAATCAGAAAATTCAGACCCTATTTTATAGGAAAATTTTGGGATTGGGGGTTGCGGACTGGAAACCCATAACTACCCCAGTTGGCCTACAGAAAAGAAATACTCAGCACTTCTCAGTGCCAAATAAAGTATGACTCTTTTCACAATCCCCATTGCATAAGGAATTTTGGATACATGAAAGATGAACAAACTGTGCTCAGCATACAGAGTATGGAAAATACACATTATTTGTAACGGATAACTACAAATTTTTGGCCATGAAGGTGGTGCACATACTGTTTAAGACACAAAACTACACGTACAGGTAAGAACCCTCAGTATACTATCGTTCAATATAAAAAGGGAAAATTTGGAATTTTTGAAATGGACTGTCTTTAAATGTGTATTATAGGTAGAACAATGTCCTTGTTAATCCACAGATTACCAGAATATTTGCACTGATGAATGCAATTCACAGAGGCTTCTTGTAGTCTGACAAGTTACAAACCTTAACACATGTTCATATTTTTGGTCTAGTTCTTTTAGTTTGTCTTTGAATTTATTATCCAGAAGAAGAAACTCAGTAAGGATTAAATCCCTCAAATCATCATCCGGGCATTCCAGATCCTCTGCCTCTTCAGGTATGCCCTCAATAACTCTTTTTCCTCCTCCCTCCCCTACCAATCTTAGAAAATCAGTGTCCAAGTCTTCTTCTAAGGCTAATTGATCCTGTTCAAGGTGCTTCAAAATTTTTTCTTGTTGCTCTTTAACATCTTTCACAACTTTCGAGACCTCTTCATGTTCTGTCCGCAAAGCCAAGGTAACATTTGCTTTCAGTTTGGTCTCATGGTCATTGATCCAAGCTTGCAAGTCTTCTCTCAGATTCCAAACAGGGTCTACTGTTGCATTTTTAAATTCTTCCCGCTCTGAGTCTAGTTGAAGTTTCAGTTCCTCCATGTCTAACATAAACATCGATATATGAGACATCTCGGAAGTAGCATCATCAAAATATCCACTCTGGTCAGAGGCAGCAGTCTTCCTAGCATTTTCCAACTTTATCATGTTCTGCTTCCAAACGGTACGATGTTGCTTCAAAAGAGTGTTTTCTTTGTGGCTCTGGGAGGTGGCTTGCAGCTTGTTCATCTTCAGCAGAGATCTGTTGGCAGAGATCTTCTTCTCCAAAGCCATCATACGAAGCTTTTCGTAATCCTGTTTCTGATAACGGCTGCTCCCAAATCCTTCCTTCATTCTTACCAGAAGTTTATCTGAAAATTGCAAAATAATTGAACAAGTAAACTACACAGCTCATTTGTACAGTAGTAAAATAGCACACCTTTCTCAAAATGTTCATGTCAGAATTATGCTGTTTGACTGTGGTCAAGGATGGCAAGGGGCACCTCCCTCTAAAAATATTTTTGCTCCCTTTAAAAAATTTTTAGGACCAAAAGTACTACTGCTTCAACATATCTTAAGATATATAAGACCTTCTGGAAATTTTTTATGCCATCCCCTACCTCCCCAGGGGCTAGCTATTTACCCCCCCCCCCCCAGTTCAGGCTTGAATCTGAACCTTAGAAGTAAAACACAATTCTATAAATTTCAAAACAAACAGTGTTTCAGTTTTTCAAGTTGACGGTAAGCCTAAACTTGAAAAGGAGGACACTAAACTATTGAACAAAGTGTAGCAAAATACATCACAATGATTTGTGGAAAAATACTTTCATCATATGAGAGCTAAACTTAAATGGCGATTAATCTATGGGAAAATTTCAATGAGCAGTGTAAGCTGGGCATTTTGATTTATGACTTGTTGTTACTGGGGGAGGGGGAGGTGGGTGCAAAGGCATATACAAAGACAAGGATACAACTATTCAACTATGAATATTATGTCCCTAACCTTCAGAGAAAGGGCTGTAGGGGGGGGGCATGATCTATGCCTATGAAACTACCAAACAATCATTTGCAAACAACAATATAATTTAATAAACAACAAAAATTCACTTTCAAAGAAAGCTGGGAAAAAGTGGAGGTGTTTTCAGTATTACTAAAAAGACTTGAATGTAGCATTATTTCATTCCCTTTTTTAAGTACTGACAAATAGACAAAAGCCAATTTTGACAAAACTGTGTATGCTCCAATTTCACATAGTGATGAATGTTCTCTCAGATGGAGGTTCTTTGCTTAATTAATCATTTACTTGTTTTAATGGTAGAAAATAAAATATACTGCAATATTGTTTATATTTTTAATGCTGCAAAAAAACAGATTTGGGTGAAAACTGCAAATTTGTCACTATGCCAAAATGACCAAATGAACATTTTTCACAATGCCAAATTTGCATATTTGTCAGTATACCAAAAAAGGGATGATTTGGTATTACCTGCTTCATCAGTTCTACCAATCTCTCTTAAACCACTGCGATGAGTACTCAGAAATGCTCTATAATCTCTACCAGTCATCTTGAGGCACTGAAAAAATGGCTGCAAAGAAAACCAGAAAGCACAAAGGCTCAGTGATTCCTTGCCAAAAGGGGATGATTTGTTGCACTGAGGTTAATCCCTCAAGTTTATCTATATTGATAAAATATCATTTTCTAAATTGTCACAATTTGACCTCTACTTACTTCAGATGACCTTTGACCTCCACCAAAAACAACAGGGTTCTTCTACTCACTATGAACCATCTACACACTAAGTATGACAAGTGTCTGTACTTCCCCCTTGTAATGTCATATTTACAAAGTTTCAGTTTTTGACCTCTGGTGACCTCAAATGACTTGTGACCTCCACCAAAAACAGTAGGGTTCCTCCTCTCAACATGACAAATCTACATACAAAGTATGAAAAGTGTCTGTCATTCCCATCTTCATATCATGTTAACAATGTTTTCAGTTTTTACCTCTGGTGACCTCAAATAACAAAAACAATAAGGTTCTTCCTCTCAACATGAGAAATCTATACTACATATGAAAAGTGTCTGTCATTGCTACCTTGACATATTGTTTTACAAACCAATTACAAGGTTTTCGTGATTTAATCTCTGGTGACCTAAAATGGCCTTTGACCTCCACCAAAAACAACAGGTTGTAACCTCCTCTCAATATGACAAATCTCCTAGACACAAAGTATGAAAAGTGTCTGTCATTCCCATCTCCAAATATCATGTTACACAGTTTTCAGTTTTTGACCTGTAGTGGCCTCAAATAACCGTTACCCCACCAAAAACAATAGGGTTCTTCCTCTCAACATGACAAATTTATATACCAAACATAAAGTGTCCTTCATTCCTATCTTGAATATTGTGATTGCAAGGTTTTCAGTCTTTGACTTCTGGTGACCTCAAATGACCTTTTACCTCCACCAAAAACAACAGGGTTCTTTTTCTCAACATGATAAATCTATACACCAAATATGAAAAGTGTCCTTTATTCCTAACTTGAGATACTGTGATTACAAGGTTTTCAGTCCTTGACCTCTGGTGACCTCAGATGACCTTTGACCTCAGCCAAAACAATAGGTACTTCCACTCAACATGGCAAAGCTATATACAAAGTATGAAAAGTGTCTGTCATTGCTGTCTTGAGATATTGTGATTACAAGCCATTTACAAGGTTTTCGCAGTTAAACCTCCAGTGACCTCAGATGACCCGTTACCTCTGCCAAAAACAATTGGGTATTTCCTCTCAACATGACAAATTTATACACAAAATATGACAAGTGTCAGTCATTCCTGTCTTGAAATATGGGATTACGTTTTTCGGTCTTTGACCTCTCAGTGGTGACCTCAAATGAGCTTTTGCTTCCACCAAAAACGATAGGGTTGCTCCTATCAACATGACAAATCTATGTACCAAATATGAAAAGTGTCAGTCATTCCCATCTTGAGATATCACGATTACAACAAGCATCACAAACATACATACACACACACACACAATATCACCATCGCATAGATTCCTTGCCTCCCTTCGGCAAGCAATGAAAAACATGTAATCAATTTAAAGCTCTGTCAAAGAGCAACATTTTGCAACTAAACCACTTTACATACTAAAATTTCTCAATGGGAAGGAGTTTCATCCACCTCAGAAAACATGCCCCTTCACTTCGGCCTTGCATAAAACATACAAAACATTCACTTTACCAGTTATCACTGATAGTGCTCACAATTATTCATTCAAGTCCCAATACATAGGTCAAACATTTTTTTCCAAAGAGCCCATGGTGCCCGTCTTCTTAGACAAAGCCAATTTTAAGTAACATAGTAATGAGAACGTAAACAAAACATCAGTATTTCAAAGATTCTGCACAGGTACAATAGCACTAGTATTTTGCATACAAAATCCTCCTTACAAAAATATTTCTCAAAAGGGAGGGGACATCCCCTTCACAGAGTTTCTTTCCACCCCAAGATGGCACTCTGTAAATGGGTGACAAAGCAAAACTCTGCCTTGGAGCAAACTACCAAAGGTATGACAGTGTAGCTAGTAGTAAGAGGGCCGTTTATTTCAACAGGCCATGATGGTCACCTTGTGTTCTTCTGAAGGAAATAGCATTAAGAAACTGCACAATCTAAGGTGTGTAAATTTCAATAGTGTTTAGCCCATTATCCAATACACCATTGTCCAATGAAACCCTTTCCAGAAAGACTCATTCCCAGAAAGACCTATTAACAGAGTGATGAATAAACTATTGTGAAGAACTACTTCACATCAAATTACACAAATGACACAAATTCAGACAAACCCTTTTCTTCAATTACCTATTGACAGACATTGTCAGGGAGGATATTCTATAGAAAGAATTGTTTATAATATCCTAAGAATCCCTTCCAAACTAACTTTAGCAGAAACTTATACCACAAATACCTTATGCTTGCAACAAATGGTAAAACCCATAGTACTAGTATGCCATACAAAGTCAGTCTTACTGTACAGTGTAAAGGACTTGTCCCATGACTAACAATCTTTGTTTTAAATTTTAATATATATTTGGATTGGATTATAACCTTACCATAAATTAAGGTTGTCCCACTTTGTAATTCAGGGTAAAAATAATAGTCACACGGCTCTACATTTACTCTTCAAACTCTGAAATTCACTTGTTCTGGCACTTTTTCACTTGCCCTTCTTGCACGGCAGACAGTTAGTCTGCAGTCAGACTAACTGTGGCAACAATCCTTGAATTTATACTTCATAATTACCAAGTTGTATCCTTCTTTAACCTACCCAGATATAAAGTTTTTACACATTTACAGTTTATTATAGTCTTAGACTTTGCTTAAATGTTCGGTGTTCAGTGAAACTAGTTTGACTTTTCCTTCACTGTCTCATTAATGATAGCATTATTTGTGAACTGTGGGGTTTTAATTTTTTCCTCTGTTGCTGTTGGAAAATACTTTTTTTTTTTGAAGTTTGATTTAGGAGTCATAACTTGCCACAGGCTCACAACTTGCCACAGGCTCACAGCTTGCCACAAGCAAATTCTGTATCAGTTGCCCTAAGTCTGAAACATACAATCAAAATATTATCAATCAGTGTGAGAAAATGAAACCCACACTGTACTTGCTTTAAGAGAATGCACATTTATAGGCTAACAGAAGAAACTCAACACTGTATGGTTCATCTTCTTCACTGCAGTATATATCAAACTTACTTTGTTTTAAGTTTTGACATTTGGTTTGAACCATACTTTCAAGTAAGTATCTCACTGTGTAAACATAAGTATTGTAGTCCCATCTGTTCCACAGTTCCTGAATTACTTTTACTGCAAAAACAGAGTACATTCAAAATTCTGATTCCAGCTGGAGCTATCCCGCCGGAACTTAAAAAAGTTCTGTCTAGTGCCGGTTCCAGCTGGAACCAAAAATTCAGTTTCTACGCTATTGGGTTCATTCGTCATGATGGTGACGTCACATTACATAAAGGGAATTTCCCCCTTTGAAATCCGGTCTTACCACTGAATAGTTCGGCCCCTCATCATGAAAGCATAACTACTTCATATTGAGGGGCCAAACTATTCAATGGGAGAGCCGACAACTGAACGCATTGCGTAGAAACCGAATTTTCGCGGAGAGATGTTTCTTTTTTGAAGACATACTTTGCTCCAAATGAATCATCATACTACTCAAGGGATTGAAGAACACACGATTTGAACATTCGTGTGTATTGAAAAGAGGTTAAGTGGAGAATAGGGCATAAAAATCGTGATTCAGTTAGGCGATGTTGGTACCAAAAGGCTGTGAAGTGCGCTACCTTTCCATTATTATATATATGTAGTATTTAAGTACTATATTATGCTAGGAGTGGGTGTATCCATAAATTAGGGGTCCATGGTGTCCCCGTCACATCCGCCACTTGTGGCATATAGAGAATGGTTAAAACTGAGGCTAGAGATGATTCCTGTTATTGAGAGTGTTTAATATTCTATGTGTTATCGCTAACTGTGGTATCTCAATGTCCAATTACGGTCTGTTGATCTATCGTTTACAATTTTATTATCCAGCATGTATTTGGTGTCCCACCAGATTATCTGTAAAAGTTGTGACATGGGTAATTTACTTCAGTTATTACAATATAAAAAATTTATTCTATCCTTTGGATAGCCTAAAGTTATGTCAGATGAGATATTAGAACCAGACAAACAAACAATGTGAGTTTCCAGATTAAGGGACAATGTTTAACGAAATGCGCCTATTTCAAAGTTGGCATGGCGGATGTGACGCTTTGTCCCACCTGTCACATCATACTAGTATGGACATTAATACAAGGCCTCATCTCCCTGTGTTACTCTTGGAAACTTGAATCACTATGTCTAATTACTGGTAACCTCTACTGATAAAGTAAAATGCTAAACTTGAGCAGTACAAGGACAACTGTAATAATGGCACCCATTGGAAATCACATTTTGTGTTTGGTGTCCCTCTGATCATGTCACATCGCGCACAAAATCATCAAAATTACCACCCTCTCATATCACCTCAACTATGCCAATCCCATTCATACATGCCTGAGTTGTAACATGTGTGCACATGGTTATCGATACTACCCTTTTTTTCCCCATTTTGTAATGTATTGTCCAGTATCTGGTTGAAAGGGGAAAATGGTGTCCCATGGTGTCCCACTGTAACCTCCGCCATTGCAGAACAACAAAGAGCTATTTAAACTGTTTTAAACTGAAAAAATTTAAAATAAATGATTTAAGATGGATAATATGAACATCATAAAGATGTGGAAAGTAATTAGAAAGGGACAAACTTGAAAATGTATGGAGAGTGTGAATATCTATTTTATTTTTTTGGGGTCCCGGTCACACTTTGGTGTCCCTGTCACACCCGACAATCATTATTACTGTAAATATGAAGCTGTTTTGTTATTTGATAAATCCTTCCTATCTTTTTCTTACTTTAGTTCAAGTCAGTATACTTTTTAACTTTGTGCAATTTTGTAATGATTTAAGAAGTCACAACATACAGTAATGTTGACATGGTCGGGTGTGACTGGGACACCACATGTTAATTCAATAGGATGCTGTCACCCCTATATGTAACATAAGAAAATTTGCAACTGACAGTAAAAATATCCGATGTTCCAAGAAAAAATAGGTTTGTCTGAACTGTTAGTGTTGCCCACTTGAATACAGTACTCTGTAAATGCTACATGAAACCTTTTATGCATTGTTTGTGTCAGTATTACTGGGATTTTGGTGTCCCGTCACACCCGACACATAATGTCTGTAACCCAGTTACTCAAAAATGTAAGATATTTGGATGAATTGGGGATAACTCTGAAAAATGTTTATGTTTTATGTGTTCATTTATTTTCAAGCAGCTACTTGCTCTATCTTTTGGAAACTGTACAGATAATAAATATGTTTCAGTGTAAATATTACATGATTTCCCTTACCATGGTGTGAGCTTTTATTCTAAATTGAGCATACAACCAATTTCAGTGGGTGTAACTTGTTTCTGTCATAAATCCTTGCCACTTATGCCTTACCAAAAGTGAGGAAAAGACTTGGATATATTACACAGTTATAAACTTTCTAGGCATATATTGCCAATTTTGGTGTCCCAGTCACCTCCGCCATTTTTGAAAGGAGCTTTGAGATAGAGTTGATCAATAACCTGGATGTCTTAAACAAAAGCCAGGACTGATATAAATTTTAGAAATAGATACATATACCTTCTTGAAAATATACTTTACACCAGTATTAAATGGTTTTTAAATTTTGACCCCTTTAATTGTCACACTTTGGACCCCTAATTTATGGATACACCCGAGTAGGGCTGCCTGTGGGCTAGGCCTACCTACCTTAGGCATTGGCCTAGCCTGTGTGAACTTGAGAAAAATTGAGACCAGTTGACGTCAAAATTTTTGAAGATGCGACAACCCAATTTTGCAAATGGGTTATATTGCTGACCTACTGTAGTCCAGCATTGAAAGCCCAAAGCGACCCAACACTAGGACAACAGACTAGCCTAGGCCTCTAGGCCTAGCCCATCGATATATATTGATACATTTATTATGCTCAGAGTGATTGTGTTAGTAGCATGGGGAAGCATGTATCTAGGGCAGTTTGTGGAATGAAGGTCATGTTTGCCAATGTTCGCAGCCTTTTCAATAAGTTCAGTGAGTTCCTTGCTCATATTTCCATAGACAATCCAGACATAGTTGGGGTTACCGAAACTTGGCTCCATAGTGATATCAGCAACTCTGAAATTCAGGTTCCTGGGTACAAAATTTTCAGGCAAGATATGGCTGATACTGTCTGTGGTAGAGGCAGAGGAGTCTGACTGTATGTTAAGGATAGCATAAATTGTGTTGATGTCACCAAAAAGTTTTCTTCTGGATTTTCTAACTGCTTGTGGTGTGAACTTAGTTTTGTCAATGTGTCTGGCACTCCTTTAATTGTTGGTATTATTTATCATTCACCAAATTCTTGTGCTGATAATAATCTGAGTTTTTTCAAAAGTTTTACGAAAGTCTCTTCGAAAAGGGCAGTTGTGTTTGGGGATTTCAACTTTCCTGATATTACCTGGCATTTATGTACTAGTGGGTCACATGGGAGGGATTTTCTTGAGGCAGTGTCTGATGGTTTCTTTACCCAGCATGTTCTGTTTCCCACTCCTGAGGATAATTGTCTGGATCTGGTGCTTAGTACTGATGAAAACATGGTT
Source organism: Holothuria leucospilota (assembly GCA_029531755.1). NCBI lineage: Eukaryota > Metazoa > Echinodermata > Holothuroidea > Aspidochirotida > Holothuriidae > Holothuria > Holothuria leucospilota. Next base: position 12,275,019 of record CM055978.1, read on the forward strand.
AGAAATGTAGCTAGTGGTTGTAAGATACAGTAGCATCTAGTGACCATGACCTCATTAGCTTTGAGTTACTTTGTTTCAAGCAAACTTCAAGGTAGTGACAAAACTATTTTAGATTTCAGCAAGGCTAACTTTACTCATGCTAAAGAGCTTCTTACCATAGATTGGGTTGCACGTTTGTCTCACTTAGGCCCTGCTGAAGCATGGAGTGTTTTTTGTAATATAGTTACTGACACTACAAAGTTGTGTATCCCACTCAAGAAAGCTGTGGTTAAAAATAGGCCAATTTGGATTTCTAGAGAGGTACTAAGAGCGGCCAGGAAGAAACGTGTTGGCGTCGTTATAGGGTCAGTAAGAATTTTGATGACTTTGCAGTCTACAAGAATCAGGAACTCTTAGTTAAGAATTTGGTTATTGACACTACAGCTAAGTTTGAAAAGCAGTTGGCCATGGAGGTTAAGGTAAATCCAAAATCTTTTCCTGCCGATGTCAGGTCTAAGCAGAAGGTTAAGGAGGGTGTTGGGCCTCTCCAAGGTAATCAATGCACACTAGTCAGTGATCATCAGGATATGGCTAATTTGTTAAATGATTATTTTGTATCTGTTTTTACCAAGGAATCATCTATTTTGGGGACTTGTAGGGGTTCTGATAATTCTTCTTTAGTTAGTGATGTTGTCTTCTCTGAAGAGTTGGTTTGTAATAAGTTGAAGAGTTTAAAAACTAGTAAAGCTCCTGGGCCTGATGGGATCCATCCTGGCATTCTCCATGAATGCTCTGAGATTTTGTCAGTTCCTCTTTGCATTATTTTTCAGAAGTTTCTGGATTCAAACTTTGTGCTTGCTGACTGGAGGATTGCTAATGTTACTCCAATTTTCAAAAAGGGCGATCAGAGCTTGCCTTGCAATTATAGGCCGGCCAGTTTTACCAGTGTTGTGTGCAAAGTTATGGAATCTGTAATCAAGGATTGTTTGCTTAAATATCTTTTAGATAATGGGTTACTCAATCTGTCACAGCAGGGTTTCTTACCAAGTAGATCTTGTGTTACTAATTTACTAAGCTTTCTTGAGGATGTTTCTTTATCTCTTGATACTGGTCACAGTGTTGCACACAGGGTTTTCAGTTAAGGTTGTATGGACTTCAGGACATCTTATGGGGCCTTAGCCCTCCTTTGCCCTTTAACCTGTTATAACTTACATACTCAGTAAGGCCTAGGCCACAGGCCTTCAGAGCATTATATATACATATAAAATACACTATACATATATATATATATATATATACTACAAGGTTGGTCAATCCGTCTCGACGACTTCGCGGCAGTGGTGTTTACCTGCGTAGCTATCCATGAGGTCTCAACGTTCGTTACAGCAATTACGTGCATCACAGCAATTACCTGCCTTGACCTATACCTTGTAGTAATATGTATAGTGTATTAGGGAGCAATTATAGAATACCCTGCCACGCGAAAACACCCCAAAATTAATTGGCTACTTCGTTAAATTCCATACTTAGTTATTTTGAGAACGACTCATGAATATAATATACCTGATGCACAAGGTGTATGTGCACTTGCAAAAATAGACTAGGCCTAAGTCCAAAGCTATTCCCTCAAGTGGCTACACTGGCTATATCTGCTACATCGTGAAGATATGGGCCTAGGCCTAGGCCTATATTTACAAATACTTTTAATACATTTTGTAAAAAAAAACCCTGCAGCTGAGTCCAAATGTTTCTCCTGGAGTGGCTACGCCGGCTCCACCAACTACATCGTAAAGCAGGGAGTTGTTAGGAAGGAGATACAACAGCCAAATTATTAACATATTAAGCGGTTAAAAAATGTTGCAAAAAATCTAAAGCTTTCCCCTGATGTGGCTTCGCCGGCTACGTTGTGAAGCATGTGTGACGGCGTAGCCGGCTACACCGTGGACTTAGGCCTATTTCATGGGGGGTCCGTTAGTTTCCGCCCTCGGTAGTTTCCGCCCGTTACTTTCCCCCCCTAAAAATTAAGGGCGGAAAGTAACGTTTAAAGGGCGGAAACATAAAGTGTAAAATTAACATGAACTTACAAGTGTTTCTATTTCTTTTTCAGTTTAGAGGACCAATTTCAAGGAGATGTGGAATCTTTATCGGGAATCTCGTTAGGAAGAGTGGATTGTGTACAGTATTACTCTGGAGTGGATAAAAGAACTGTAACGAGTATGCTACTCGGGCAAACGCTAGCTCTGCATGGCAGTACGTACACACCAGTTATTGGGTGTATACACATAAAATGTATGATATCAACCATGAGGCGTTCATTGATCCATAAAGAGAACAATTAGGGTTGTATAAAATAGGTACTGACTGTGTTAAAAAAGAGGTAGGATAAAAAAGATGGGGATTAATGCTGATAGAAAGGATAGATGGAAATGGGATTGAAGTGAAAGGCTTGTTTAAAACGAAGTAAGCATTGGTTCTGATAACTAGAGGTATTGCAATAAATGGTGATGGGAGGGAGAGAGAAAACGAATGGATTAATGAAAAGACCGGTTCAAACAGAGTATTCGTTCAAATATCGCTGGAACTCAGTCACTGAAACAGACAAGACTAGGAAAAGGTAGGAAAGACGGATGGACCTAGAAAGTGAAGGGCCGCCGGAAAGACATGCATAAACGCACGTACGAAAGAATAAATAAATATGGAAGCAATGAATTCTGGCTGTGATCTTTATTTAACCCCACACCTTGGCACCGAAGACAGGCCTACAGTGGCTCATCCCCATCGCCATATATATATGTAGTCACTAATTGAAAAATAAATTTCAGAGCAATGAAATGCGACTGATTTAACCCACACATCGGGGACGGGATGGCCGATATTGAAAAAAGTGGGAAATCAAGTGCGATCTTTTTTATGATGTTGCAGCATGGACGTGTAGCTACACACTGCAGAAGTAGATAAATTACTGGCAAGTAATTAGCAGGAACCAACTCCTCGCCTGTCCCTACGGGGAGAAAAGAGGGCATGGGCAGGGTCTTGGGGGCAGTTCCCAAGTGCGCTCAACCATGTTTTTTCACAGATCATATTTTATATCCAATCCTCTATATATTTTATGCAACATAACACAGTTTCACTTGTTCAAGGTAATAATTCTCCAATGCGCCCTCACATCGATGTTTTCACATTTTAAAGCAGTCAGTCCGCAGCTGCTCGAAAAGAGCTTCTTTCTCTTACATTTTATGCATGACGTTTCGTGACGTCATACGGCTGTGAATAGTAAATAAGCTAAAGTTACGAATTTCGAAGCCTAATAACTTAATAATTAGGAGCTAATAAATCGTCAAAACTATGAAATCTACTGGAAAAGACATAAGCGGTACTTTTGGTGTCCAGTTTAGAGTACTTGTAAGCGTATGTAAAAAGTGTGAATTTCAATCGATTTATGAAACGTCTTAAATGTGTTTCCAAAGCTCCGTAAAATTGCCCATTATTAATTTGATTCGTTGTAAAACCACTCAGTTTTTACTCATATGGAGGCAAAATTTTGTCTTCTATCCAGTGATATCACTTGTCGTGTATGCTTTGCTGAACAACAGTACAACAACTTTTACCATCAATATCACAACCGTTACTTCATTATTTGGACCATATTCGACCTAACTTGTGTTTATTTGGTCTCCAATTCCCACAGGTATTCTCACTTCATTTCGTTACTTTCCGCCCCTAAAACCGGTATCTTCCGCCCTCAAAAATCAAGGGCGGAAAACAACATTTTGTAGGGGCGGAAACTACCGAGGGCGGAAACTAACTGAATTCATTTCATGGCGGGGTATTCTATAATTGTACCATGTAGGCCCTAGTAGGCCTAGGACTATATGTGTATAATGAAATGCTCCAAACGCCTGTGGCCTAGGCTAGGACCTAGCCTTGTCCACTGACCTAGTAATTTGGGAAGCTTTGGGTCTTCCCACACTAGTTCAGGGAACAAAGTGTACGTGAGAACTAGGCCTAGGTACCCTAGCCTATACTGTAATTATAAAGGCCTAACTTACTAACGTTATGCTCTGGGTTGACTTCTTTCGAGATGAGGTGAACATCCACAGGCAGTCAGGGACTACTCAAAAGAAGACGAAGAAATCTCACCCTAGTCTAAGCTATGTGTCAAATCACCATTCGTGACGATTGACACCCACTAACTGCAAACACAACTCCTGCGTTCTGAATTTCTGTACATCATCGATGATATCGTGCTGGTAATTCCCACTCCATTCTGTATATACGCACTTGGCAACAGTGGAGAACTTGTTTACCACGTTTCCACAACTTAAAAAAAAATTCCTGGTTATTTCCTAAAATTGTCGTGAAATGCTTTTCATATGCTGTTATAATCGTTGAAAGTAATCAATTAAACATGGGCGTGGATCATGGGGGGGGGGGGGGAACGGGGGACGCGTCCCCCTACTTTTTGGAAGGGGGAACATCCCCACACTTTTTCAAAAATAATGAAAACTAGAACTGTGATTACGAATTGACAATACATTTTAAAAGCTAAATTGCCCCGGGCCAAATATGGCACCATATGCCATAAAGACACCTTCAAAGGAAGGGGACACCCCATAGACGTATCCCTTCCCCAGGACGGCGATTGGCAAATGATGAAAAGCCCTCTCAACTTTGGAGGAGGATCGACGCCCTTGCAATCAAAGACGCTTGTTGCAATTTTTAATAAAAGAATATGAAAACGGAAGTGGATTGAAGGAGCCTGGACCCGGCCAATTGTACCTAAAGTCTAAAATTTCAAAAATATATGTTACAACGCTTGAAAAATGCATCCTAATGGTCCAACTCCCATCTTCACGGGACATTCCTGAGCTGACTAGATATAATATGTTGAAGCTTATTCACTCAATTCAAACTGGTAAAATGCACAGTAACTTGATGTCAGATCTTGTACACTCAAATTACCGCCTTTGTTTTTCTTTGTATTTTCAAAAGCCACTGTACCTTGGACCAAAATGTGATCATTATCTTACTTTTGTAGGGTGACTTGGCTATATAAGCTTCTTTGTAAAACATGCTATTCAAGGAAACAGTAAATTTTCCAAGGTCATATAAACATCTTAATTTCAAAAGGAAACAAAAGCAGGTAATGTGAGTTGTACAAGAAGGTCATCACAGATTATTGCACAGTCTACTATTTCAAATTAAGTGAATAAATTTCAACTATTTATATCTCAGCAACCGAGTAAGCTTTGAAAACGGGAGCTGGATGAATAAAATTCATTTTCCAACCTCAAAAATATGTTTTCTTGTAATTCTTGACTTTAGGTCTTCTTTAAGGCCCCATAAGATGCCCTGAAGTCCAAACCCAGGCCCGTAGCACCCTCAGACGGGGCACGGGGTGATTCTTCAATAAACTAACCCCAAGTTTTCCAATTTTTCTTCATTTAAAACCAAATATTTTTTAATTCTTCTTCAATAGATCCCTCAAATTTTCGGCGCGCTTCGCGCGACTATAATTGCGCGTTCTCGATCATCATCGGCCACCTCCTTCGCATGATCCGTCGGAGCTCCAGGTTGCTGGCCCGGCTCGTCAAGGCACTACCCCTATAGCGGAGCATGCATTCAGGCTTATTTAACCATGGAGCTACTACTTGGACAGGAGAAGAAACTTCAAAAATCCCTTTGAAGACGACGAGCGTGCCGCAAAGGTCAAACTCATAAAACTAGTTAACACTTTAACCCCCCTCCCTTTGTACTTCATTGAAGATTCAATACGCTTAAGAGGTGTTAAGAAGTGATCACAATAGGTACATGTCGTAGGCTACATCTTGAAGAAGACATGCTTGTCACTTCAGCTTTGCCAGTCTCTTTAAATGAAAATTAAATTGCTCGTTTCGTCGCGTAGTGTCGCTTATACATAAGTGCTGCTTAGATTCCTTGTTAAAAGCTGAATATGTATAAAACCTTTTCAATATGCGCAATGATGGAGAAATTGATTAAAAGTTAACAGCAAAGTATAGACTCGTAACTAGTCCGCTTATTTGCATATGGCATTAACATTTTACTCCTAGCACCAGCACCTATTCTTATGAAGCAATTACCAGTCGTTTTGTATTTTTACTCTGCATTTCTTATTTAGGTGTCGGCAAATTCCCCGGCATCAAATGATTGTACTGTTTAATCCATTTGTTAGGCTCTCAGTAGAAATGAATGGGGTTGTCAATGATAAGAAGTCTAAATTGTGAGTGCGAAACAAAAGAAATGAAAAGCAGTGAGTCTCATCATCGATCGTTTTCAAGATAATCTCCTCACGTATGCCTGGGCCTAATTGGATTAGCATAAATTAAAGTCGAACTTTCTTCTCCTGTCCAAGTAGTAGCTCCATGATTTAACCATGTTCAATAATTTTCATATACTTGCGGCGGGCTTCGATCGCGTGCAATCCTCGCAATCGAAGTTGCACCATGCACTTATGAATATATTATTAATGCAATAACACAAAGTCGAATATTCTGGCCACAACTGATTTGTGCACTCACAGTTATAGAGGTCGGGCCTCTTCCTTCCTAGTAGGTGTCGAATACTAATGTACTCCTCTTTTGACGTACATACGGGTGCAGCCAGTATAGGTGCAAGAGTAATACACTTCAGCCGGGGCAGGCAACCGGGCATCAAGGGGTTTTCATGTAGCAATCTAAGGCCTTGAGTAACATTCGTAACGTGCTGGTTATATGATCTAAAGTTACATTTATTCGTAAGTAAAGTAAAAACACGATAATTGTGAACTGTGAATAGCTTGGCATGTCATTCGGAGCTCCATATATAGGCCTACTAGTGTGCCCACTTTCTGAATGCCTCAGACTTTTCGGGGATTTTCCCTCTGGACCCCACCAAAATTGTACTTTGACCACAACATGGTCTTATGGCAGCCCACAGTCCCTGCACAGCAAAGCTCTCACATCTTCAAACTTTAAAACTCTGAGGCCTTGAAGGACAGTTGTTTTACTACGCAAAGCGACCACAAGTGTGGAAACAGCTCAAATGGCTTATAAATTACGACTCCGCCTGCGTTTACGTTTGCCGAGCTCATAAAGCATCATGGTATATGACCATAGTCTTCTTCCGTTCACTGGTGGAGACTTTCCACGTCTTCCTATCGCCAGAGCCTAGGGGTAAAATATACTAGGTCTAGGTAAGGGAAATTTTCGCGCGCTTTGCGCTCATGTGTGCACGTACGTAGAACTGATTCCTTACATCTGTCTGTGGTAGGCTTGAGATATCATTCCCTGCATGTGGTTCCGGCAAACTGCCATCATCTTTGGTGGCACAAAAAGTAATCATCTTCTTTGGTGCCCCTTTGCTGTGCTTGTGCCCCCCCCCCCCATATCGCAATTCCTGGTCATTAGTCTGGAAAAATAGACTAAGTGCCATTTTTATGGTCTGCCTAGTGACTATGCAATGCAATTTGAGAATTGAGATACGGCACGATAGTTAAATGCTTTTTTTCTAACGCCAACAAGCTTTGGAATATTCCAGTGGCGTAAGAACCGGGGGGCAAGGGGGCCATGGACCCCCAATATGATTATTGGGGGGACCAAATGTCATTTTGCCCCCCCCCCCATATTGCGACAGTTTCGTTTTACCCGTTTTTGCTCGCAAGAGGACAATTTCTGTAATAAGAACGCAAAATTTTCGGCGCGCTACGAGCGCAGAAGAGCTACTCTACTTTCTTCAATAGTTCCATTCTACATCGCTAGGTAGCGCAAGTCCTTTCCACCTTACCAAATAACATGCTGGAAAAGTACACAGTTTATGTAGAGGTCGCAAATTTCATCCCATATCGCAAAGCCTAACTGTTCTCTTGTGTGTGTCAAGCGGTACTGTCAGTTAGGGAGGGACTCACGGAGTAATATTTGGCTATTTCATCGCATAGGTAAAGTAGTTTGCATTGCATATTATCTCCTATACGGTCTAAAACCCCCACAGATTTTCTTTCTTTTTTGTTCTTAATGTTTACATATGTTTTTTTGTGAAAACCTACCAAAACTTTTCGCGCTTCGCGCGCTTTGCAATTTTTACAGCTTAGATTCCGGGGAAAACATTTAATCAACGCGGAATTATGCTTCTCTAGTATATACAAATTTTATGTAATATATGCCCCGAATGAAATGGTCTAGTACACAGGTTTTCTTCAAATTGCACTTATACCCGACGGCATTGGAGCTGGCGGGGATTCGGGTCGGTGGACCCCGTCAGGCAAATCTTGGCGCCACCAACTTAATAACAGTAGACTCTGGCTGTGGAAATCTCCATTCCTATCAATCCACCGATATCCATGGGGCTAACTCCACTCTGAATAATTTTGAATAAAGTCGGATAGATTGTGACAAACTTAATGTGTTTTAGAACAAATTCAAATCAACCTTTAAAAATTTTCACAACAACTGCACATTTTGATGGCTGCTATCAAGCCTGGCAAGTGCCATTTCCGGCGATCTGGGATGTATTCAGTCTCAAATTATATCGGTTTGCTCCGTGCAAACCTATGGTGGCGCTCAGGTTAGATAATAAATGGGATTCAAACTTGCAATCCTCGGACCCCAAGTCCGGCCAGCTCAGCTAATCCGTCCTCACAGAAATGTGTTTTAGAATAAAATCAAATAAAATCAGATCAAGCTTTACATTTTTTCACAAAAATTGCACATCTTGATGGCTGCTATCAAGCCTGGCAAGTGCCATTTCCGGCGATCTGGGATGTATTCAATCTCAAATTTTCTTGGTACGCTCACACTTCTTATGCCCTGTATGTTCCATTAATATATTGTCGTATTTTGGGAATCTCATATCTTAAAGATTTACACTTAGATTTAGAAGGCCCTGGTAGAAAAAGATCGGCAGAGTACTGATCCCTTTTCGGCTTGGTAATTGGAGCGCCTTTCGTAAGGCATGGGGTTCATGGGCCTTATGGCAGGCCCTTGTTGACTGTCATGGGTAATACTTCCATGGGGGTTATGGGGAAGCTCTGGGTTGATTACAAAATGGGGAGAGAGGTAAGGCATGGACGAGAATTCAGGGACCACCTTCTACTGGGAATGAGCAAGGGGGAAATAGGAATAACCGAATGGGTCTAGGATTTATAAGCAAGTTTTAGAATACTTTTCCTTCGTTTCCTCAATGTATTAACTCTCAGGAACTACGAATAATGGGTGCGCGCGAAGCGCGCGGAAGAAATGTTGTTTGAAACTATGATGTAGAACGGGAATTGTATTCTTTAGTTCTTCTAAATCCGTGCTGCACACGTTGCCGTTCTCTTGATATTTGATTGGTACAAGTTGTCATTGTAATGCACGGCTCAGACGAGGGCTGAAGATGAACCTCTAGATTTCGGAAAAGTGTTCAAGAGAACTATTCATTGTATATTATTGCCCTTAGGTGCAGAGTGTAAACCGCGACGAATACGCGCGAAGCGCACCTAAGTTTTGAATTAAAAATACCATATTTCATTACAGAGGTTGCGTCCAGACCTTACCCACAGACTTTCAGTTTCCGAACAAAAAATGTCTACGAAGAGGGCAATGGTGAATTAATCTTGTAAATATTTTGATTATAATAAAATATATCTTCCAAAAGTACAATGCTGTGTTCAATCTTAATCACGCAAAAACATTAAAACAACCTTCATAAGTTTGACAGCCGTTGCCTTTGTTTGATGTTTATTCGTATGCATATATAGCCATGAGGTTGTAAGCGGGTGGAAATTTTGATTGTTTTCGAAGCATTTGCAAAAATTTTGGTATGCCGGGTTTGGTAGTTCTGATTTAATAAAATCAGCACTCATGAATGGCAAAGAACTTGATAGATTAGATTAGATTAGATTTCACTTTATTTCTCCGTGAAGGAAATTCAAACACTCGCACAGTCAATACAAAAGTACAAAAAAGGAACATAAGAAAGTAAAATTCTACAAAAAAGGCCAGAACTTAAACAACAAAAATACAAGGCTAAAACAACAAACCGCACTTCCACCCGGCAAAAGAGCCCAACCAACTCCCAACCACCGACCAAGGAAAACAAAGAAAACTGGAAAACTAGTAAAATAATGCATAGAAACATAAACCGCAATAAAATGGATAAGAAAGCCGTAAACCTAGAAGCGGAAAAAACTCACATAAAATCATTAGCGATGAACATTCTGATTAAAAACCATGATTGCACTAGGGATAAAAGAATTCCTGTAGCGATTAGTGATCATTAATGGAAGACACAGTCTACCAGTGTCTCTGTGTGTACGCTTCTCCATAAGTTGATTATGGACTTATTGATTATGGATTATGGACTTATCAACTATCGAGGCAGCTGACCCCTATTGGGAGTATCATGCACTGCAGGTATCTACCCCGTCTACGGCGACGAAATGGCCCCATCCTAACTTGTTTACCATACCCCAAGACAGATTCGATAACAACTAAGCAATTGAAGTCTACATATAGTAAGGGTGAGACTTGTTCTGTAACTTATTTAACCAAAACATGAGGGAAAGGTTTCTTCATCTTGAAGAAACGGACTCGTTAAAAACAAGTACAGGTATAAACTGTTGGGGAGACTGTCCTTCGAAAGGGATTACACACTTTATCGCATAATGCGTGACTGGTATTGCATGGCCTGCAAGGACCGATCTGACCTCTGCCCATACCATGAATCAGGGTCCACAGGAGCTGACGCAATCGCCCCTTTAATCACCCACTTTTCTATCATATTAATAAACATAAAACAATAGTGGCCATCCCACGGAAATTTACATCAGACAGAACCAGCTCAGTCATTACAAGAAAATGGATCTGCAAAAGAAAGCAAATGTACATATAGCCTAACCTCGTTTTGAACATCGAAGGTACTCGAACCAATGATATTGCATGCCTTCGAAGGGCGCGGAAAATGGAGGTGTTGGAATAATGACGTAATCATGCTTATTATGTTATCCTGTATGGAATGTGTTTAATTTGTAACAAGATCTGTTTCTGCATTTCAAGAGGAAGGAAGAAGTAGTGACGAACCACACCTATAGTTCACAAACGGGGTTCGATGCAAAGGGAGGTTCGATTCCAAAAACGAACCATTGACGAATCACTCGAAGCCCCCCCCCCCCCTCGTACGGGCCTGCTGGGGATCACTAAAAGTTTAATGTGGGAAACTCCAATGTACTGGCTAGGTGAGTTAGTTATTAGTAATTAAGGGTATTTTCACCTCTGTGGTAGCAAAGTTTACAGATTGGTGGAAATATGAGTGTGATTCTACTTGAGTACGAGCAAGAGATTAGATCCGGATCTGACCAGGGGATCAATTTGCAAGTGGGAACCCTCTCGTTCCCCGGATCAGGTCTGGAGAGCTTGATCGCCTCTTTCGGGGAGGATCAGATGGGGAACAGGCGATCCGCAGAAACAGGGGCGTCACTACCGGGTTGTGTGTGAGGGGGTGCTACACCCCCAGAAATTTTCAAAGTGCCTTCTGTCGGGAAAATTTTTGCAAAAAAACGTTCTTTTACAAATCTTTTAATTGGGGCCACAGAAATGTGCGGAAATTTTTATGATCACGTTTTACTTTAGAGTGAATTAGTGTATAGGGTGGAAATACTACTTTGGATACATTTCACCTGAGACCTAACCCATCCCAGATTTAATGTATTGGGAAACTGTTCTATTTGTCGGGAAATTGTTGTATAGTGTTGAGGGAGTAAACATAAAGTAAGGTTTCTGTGTCAGTATAAGTATATCTACTATGCTATTCAAGCCATCATCTTTTGAAGAAATCCAGGTTGTCGGGAAAAATAAAAGTACACCATGTCCAACACCGTAAAATATAGGCCATTTGAAATGTGATGCAACTCAACCTGGTGAGTTGCGTCGGGTCGCAGTCTTGATTGTAGGATACCCATGCCCTCAGCACTCTGCTGAGGTGGATATACTGCTGTTCATCAATCACCGACACTGGGGGTGAGCACAAGTTGACTCTCATCAACTGTCGTCTAATTTCGCAAACGCTTATTTATTGGTCAATTCATAAAAATGGATTGCAATTGGGTCGATAACAGCTGCACACTGCCACGACCACTCAACTGCGATTAGAAACCCCACCCCCTTCCCCGCTTTCATCACGAATATCAAACAATGACATTTCCGATGTTGTCAGGACGAAGACTGTCGGATCACAATCAGGACCGGCAGTCGGGTCGAGACCAAAATTTGGTACTTAAGGACATGTCTGCCACTCTGTCGCACGAGTGTTTTCACTGTTGCGTCGCAGTCGGGTCGTAGTCTGGTCGGTGCAGTATGAGCTGGTTTTCTACTAATTCTGATCGTGAAGTTGGAGAGCCCTCGTGTTTGCTCTTAACACTTGAAAGCGCGTACACTTCGTTTTGCAATGGTTGCGAAGGAAGGTCGCCCTCCAACTCTCTCAGTAGCTACAGTGCCTGAAAACGTTAAAATGCCTGTACAATGTTATTTTTCGCTGCGCTTCGCGCGCAACTTTTATGCCTGCTCATTGCCCAATTTTTAATTCAAGAAGGACAGAACGTGCCTTGGATTATGGCAAAACCCCGTGCAATCTTCGCGATTACCCATCCTAACTCCAAACTTTCAAATCTGCTGCATCATAAAGAAATCGTAAGTCCTGGCTATATGAAACAAGAAGGCACTGACTACAATGTTTAGGTCTGCTTGGCGCGTATATTCAGTACTATTTGTAGATAGGTAATTGCTATGCAAAATGAAGACAAATATTACTAAAAAAAAAGTCTGTAAAAGTGTTATTTTTCGGCCCGCTTCACGCGCATTTACCTTCTACAATTTTGGTCCTATCATAACCTGCCATAGAACAAAGTATATTTGTTTTTGCAAAACTCCGTAGAAACTATATGACCCTTCACAACCCCACACCCATCCTATCCCGCTACATCTGGAAGAAATCGACGGAAGATTATAGTCCGAATGTTAATTGCTATTTTGAAAAAATATATACAGACTGCGATGTTACGGTCTGTTTAGTGCGTATTTTGCGGTTTGTAGACAGTTAAATGCTTTATTCTGGTACCCCCAGTTGTGTAAATGCTCCAGAACTTTCGGAGCTTCGCCCGGTCCTCCTTAGAGGAACAATCCTGAAAAGGACCCTCAATTTAAGCAACTGAGGCTCACGTCGAAGCGATCTTATGATCCAAACATTGAAGTTAATACTTTGGAGCTATAGCACTTCCATGACGAAATCGATCTTAGAGTTTTAGAAGACAAATGAAAACGGGTATACACACCAAGGTCAAATTGAAGTTGCACTAAAGACTACGTTTCCTCTTTGGGGTAGGTTTTTTACACGTATGATACGGATAGGCAAAGACAAAAACTTGACCCGTAGGCCTCCTTTCAATGACGCAACTTCCTGTCGCAACACTCTAGGGGCACAAAATCTCACAGCAGATTGGCCATTGAGGAATCGGCATCGGTGTAAGTGGGAGCGCATGCAGTCATAATATTTTTTTACGCTGACTTGTGAAATTCACACAGACAGAGTAACTCCTTTGTTAATTAATTACCTTGAAAACTTAACGCACTATTTATCAGTGATGTTGTCGATTTCCCACCTTCCGAGTCCGAGTCTTCACCTGCCGAGTCCGAGACAGAGTCACTTCGAGTCCAAGGCCGAGTTCGAGTCACAAGCTCCGAGTCTCCCCTAAGAAAGAGTGTGCACAAAGAACAGAAATTTATAAATGGTCATTTTTTACCCTGTCTTTTATACAATGCTGTTGTGTGTTATGATATATAGGCCATGGGTCGGAATGGCAGCGCGGGATTGTTCTTCTTTTATTGTCATGTGGTGTTACTGTATGTATGCCAAACACGGTACTGCTTTTGTTTCATTTCTTACTTCGTATTAGCAGAAAGGCAGGAATTGACTAAAAGGTCTGTAGGGAAAATCGGTAGGCGGGAAAGTTGTGACTAGGCTTATGGTGGATGTCATTTTTCAACAATCGATCGTTTATTATAGCCTATTCTATTAAAACTTGTTGCAAACTGTCAAAATTTTCTTGCCTTAAATAATCTGCTCATTAAATTTGAATCGGAATATCAACGCTTTATTTGTAAATGTTCCGGACCCAACGGGCCCTGCAGCCGCAGGAACACCTTTGGTGCTCTTTACGTGAAAGCGTCTTCCTTTCGAATGTGCCTCATTTCTGCAAACGTTTCCTCTCCTAAGGGTGACTAGTACCGAACGCTTGTAAAGAGGGCGCATTTTGTTTGCAAATTAACCAACGATTGTGCTGAAACATGACAACAAACACATCAGTTTTGAAGCAAAAGTGGTGCGCTAGAAGTGAGGTTGTCTGGCTACATCTTGGTTAAATTGAAGTCTATAGATAATCTGTATGGACTACTGCAGTTGGGATTTTCTGGCTTCAACCCACCAAGAATTTCAGCTCCTTCATAGGCCTACCATCACCAGTTCGACCTCTGCTTCATCCCTCTATGCAAACCGTGACATAACCCATGAATAGTCCACACCTGCCTACCCCACTCACATGCTCACTGCAGTCAAATCGACGGGCCACATAGTTTGACGTATGTCAGTGGCGTATATCTGGTCACTTGTCGGGGGAGGGGGGGGGGGAGCATATTTTCGGGTAAAAACTTTACCAACCCGGTTTGCAAAGACTCGACATATTCAGAGGGTTATTCAGGTCATAAGGAAGCTAGTATGTGAAGCTAGGCTGTGTAAGACATCTATATACCTTTCAAGACTGACATACCTGTACAACTTAAAATTTACACTATGTTGGCCTAGTAAATTCAAAAGATAACACTTCACTTCAAGAACTTATATTAACTGCGCTCCTTACAATGTGCCTACGCTAGTTTCCTCGGTCTAAATGAAGGTGAGTAGATTGTGTAGCCTAATCAGTGGCGTACCGAGGATTTCTCTCACTTCCTGCTATAGGCATGCAGTATGCTGTGTGATCGCTGGCCTGGGGAGGGGTCTAAGGGGAGAGGGGACACCCCTTTTAAAATTTCTGGAAAATTGGGTGTTCTTACATGCATGATGCAATCTGGTGCCACATATGCTATCTTTTGAGGGTAAAATTTGTTTTAAAAATTTACTTTTAGGAACTTAAAAAAAAATCGGCACTAAAATATCGGCATCAGTGAAGGGGGTGCATGGCTCGATGGCCCCCTTCTGTGTACGCCACTGAGCCTAATCAAGAAAGAAAAAGATGTCGAGAATATCCTTTAGATGTAAACATGAAGATGCTCTTTATATCGTTGTTAGATTTACTACTCTCACTTCAGGCTTTACTGCCACCTCATCGCTTATATGAGCCTATTGGCCTACTGCTTTATGGCACATGAAAAAAATATCCTGTAAGAATTTTCCCCCGTAAATTCCGAATAACTGCGTTTTCATGGTGTCGCTCTTCGTCAGGTACACTAGAGTGGCCAGGCAAAGTTCGATTTAACCATGAACTTTTTGAGTTGATAGGTAAAGGGCAGTATGAACTGGTTGAAAATATTTGATAGTAAAAGAATTCCTTACAAAATATATTTCTGCTTGCCATGGGGCTAAACCGGTCAATTGCATTGTCAAAGTCCATTCTTTCTGTCATTTCTCTTTCAATGAATGGAAAGTAATGTTTAAGTGGCTTGCCGTTCCGCTTCCATTGTTGACCTGAGGTAGTTTTTATGATCCTGAGTTTGCTAAATGTCGGCTCCGAACAGGCTGATGACACTGCTATATGGTTCAAAGATCCGATTAAGTAGCTTAGTACCTCTCGTTTGGAAAATTGGGCGACTACTGAATCCCTGGAGTACGGTATCAGTGGTGTACATATTGTGACGGAAAGACTGTAAATACGTTGATGTTTTTTTTTTTATCTTATTTATGTGCGTTCCTAGTTTGCCTGCTCCATGTTCGTAATTCCTAGCGATCTGCTGTTTTAGTAGCCGATAATTATAATCAGTAATTTCTGCAGCCCTGGTCTTCTGTATTCTTTTGTTTTTTCTGTCAAAGTCTTTACGGCCCACCCAGATCTGTCTAGACAGTCCAGCCAGACACGCTGCGCTGTAACACAATGAACGGGAAAATCAACCAATGAGAAGCAGTCTCAGCTTACCGCGGTGACCGTGTCACGTGGTTCCGGCCAGAAGTCGTGCCACGCTGTTTTGTCACGTAGACAAGGACTTGCGAACAGAAGCTCGGAGAGAGAGGAACCTTTACTACAGATCACGCAGTGAATCAACATCAGCAAAGCGAGGGCCCGCACCTCCCTATTAAGAAGACTGCAGCTTTCACCGGTGTAAGTTGTAAGTTGATATTCTTAGCCTTGAATAAATAGATTAATAAGTTTGCGAAGCCAGTCTCGGGGAATGTTGAGATACAAGGAGGCATAGGCTGGTACGTAAAGGCCTACGCTGGGGACTTGTACAGACTGGGGCAGGGGATTGTTGCCCAGTGAAGAAACTCAAGGAGACAGGCTGGTTAATAGGCTAAGTGGGAAGCACAGCATTTTCGAGGGAGTGGTGTTTCGTTAATTTGTAGTCTTGAGGGTCAGAAAGGCTGGTCACGGGAGAAAAGGGGCTGAAAAGCACTCTCACGCCTTAACCGACTGTACTAGATAGGTTAAGTCATAAATTCGGCTAGAAACTTATACAAATTACCCAAAGTTTGGTGGAGATGTGTAGCCTCTGCTAATAAGGGCTGTAATTCTGTTTTTATCCGAACTATTGTAAACTTAAAAGTTTATTTCTATCATTTGTTAGAGCTAGGACTTAGCACGGGACACACGGACCGTGTAGGAAAGATAAAATTATTTAGCATCTTACGCATCAGAGTTTCTCACGGGACGCAGGGACCGTGTGAGAGAAACAGAAGCTATTTAGCATCTGACGCACCAAAGTTTAGCACGAGACGCACGGCTCGTGCGAAGGATGCTAAATCTGTTTCGCACCTGACGCACCAAAGTTTAGCACGAGACGCACGGCTCGTGCGAAGGATGCTAAATCTGTTTCGCACCTGACGCACCAAAGTTTAGCACGAGACGCACGGCTCGTGCGAAGGATGCAAAATCTGTTTCGCACCTGACGCACCAAAGTTTAGCACGAGACGCACGGCTCGTGCGAAGGATGCTAAATCTGTTTCGCACCTGACGCACCAAAGTTTAGCACGAGACGCACGGCTCGTGCGAAGGATGCTAAATCTGTTTCGCACCTGACGCACCAAAGTTTAGCACGAGACGCACGGCTCGTGCGAAGGATGCTAAATCTGTTTCGCACCTGACGCACCAAAGTTTAGCACGAGACGCACGGCTCGTGCGAAGGATGCAAAATCTGTTTCGCACCTGACGCACCAAAGTTTAGCACGAGACGCACGGCTCGTGCGAAGGATGCAAAATCTGTTTCGCACCTGACGCACCAAAGTTTAGCACGAGACGCACGGCTCGTGCGAAGGATGCTAAATCTGTTTCGCACCTGACGCACCAAAGTTTAGCACGAGACGCACGGCTCGTGCGAAGGATGCTAAATCTGTTTCGCACCTGACGCACCAAAGTTTAGCACGTGACGCACGGCTCGTGGGAGAGGTAAAGAAGTGATTTGTACAGGATTTTGCATAAGACGCTAGAAGGCCACTGCAATTTTCAGTCTTTCTGTTTAATCGATTTTATGACCAATGCTCATAACAATCAATCTGTACATTCTTAATCTATTGTAATTAATCATTCTGGAATAAAACCTATCAACGTCAAGAAACACTTTAGAATTTGTGTTTGTAAGTCATTTTGTTCGTCATGGCGTTAAGTTAACCTGCCCCCCCCCCTTCACCTGTAGTTTTCCCTAAGTGCACAAAAGATCCCAAACGGACCCCTGGGGCGCCGTTACAACTGGTGGCAGCGGTGGGATCTTTTGCGAAAAAAAATGGACCGCTCTACAGGATCGCGGGGGTCAGCAGAATTTAGAAGGTTTCTTGAGGGACTCCGAGGTCACTCTGACTCAGATTGGCTGCTAGTAGACGAAACTTTTGACAGGCAATCGACATCGTCCTTGCAACTCTTGGAGGCATCTGGAGACAGACGTGCCCCCTCAAGGAGGAGTCCTACAAACAGTCTCGGCGACTTAGGGTGGCGAGTACCTGAGGAAACACAATCCCCCAAAAGACAGAATACAAATCCTTTTGTCGAAAGGGAACCCCCTGGAAACCCCTTTACACCAGGAAGAGGAACCCTGACTGAAGAGTTGAAGGAGAATAAAGCTTTACCCATGGACCCTATTGACGCCCCTGTTAATCCATCTGCCCGGGGAAATAAATGTGACATTAAGTCTGAAGAAGTGTGTAAATCACAGACGAGATCTACTGGAACAGACAATAATGCTCACCAGTGTGAAAGTTATCCAAAACAGAGTTTTCACGGAATTTCTGGGATACGACCCGGGCTTTATGATGGCAAAACATCTTGGGAAGACTATCTGGCCCAATTCGAAATGGTCGCGGAGTTGCATCGATGGAGCGGTGGGGTAAAGGCAATGTGTTTGGCAGCTAGTCTTAGAGGGGACGCTCAGGCCATACTAGCTGACCTGGCGGCAGAGAAAAGAAGAAATTACACAGATCTGGTGGATGCACTCTCTAGTAGGTTTGGTCCTACGCGCCAAACAGAGCTTCGAAGGATTCAGTTGAGAAATCGCGGCAGGAAAAAGGGGGAGACTATACCTGAACTGGCTCAAGATGTAAAGCGGCTCACACGATTCGCTTACCCAGGTGCCTCGAGTCACCTGCAAGATCAGTTAGCACGGGACCATTTTGTTGATTGTTTAGAAGAGCCTGAACTGAGACTGGGCGTTCATCAAACCCGACCCAAAACTTTGGAGGAGGCTGTGCAGGCCGCACTTGAAATAGAAGCTTTTTATACAGTCGAAAGACAAAGAAATTTTCCGCTCAGAAAAGCAGTGAGGGTACTACATTCTGACCAGGGCATGACAAACACTCTAGCCCCTCCTATGTACCACGCAGAGACGCAATTAACAAACAGAGTGCAATCCGATACTGTCAGTGAATTAAGAGAGGCCGTATCCCAGTTGGCCACAGACATAGCTGCCCTTAACACTTCACTTACAGCCAAGGAGAGTAATAACCGTCAGTCTTACTCGTGGGCACCAGGTAATAGACAGCGATATGAGGACAGAAGGCCTAAGGTTCCACGTAATGCGTGTTGGAGTTGTGGTAAACTGGGTCATTTCAAGAGGGACTGTCCAGAGGACAAGGTCGATACTCCATCAGGACGTGAGTCTCCCACCCAGGAAAACCGGGATCTGTCGAGGGTGGGGGTCGACGTTCGACAGGACTCATAAACAGACCCAACATAATTACAGTAAGGGCCGGAAGTAAGTCTACCACGGAAATGGATGGTATTTACGTACACTTGAAAGTAGAGGGTGTCCCAGTAGCCTGCTTAGTTGATACGGGTGCAAATGTATCAGTGTTAAGCCGCACCTTTCTACTTAATTTCCCAGAAGAAAAACAGGTAAATTGCACCCAGGTGAATAATAAGATGTCTTTGGCTGATGGAAAATCTGTACCGCTACACGGCCTGTTGGAAGCAGGGGTCAACATAGATGGAAACATCGTCCAGCATAAATTCTGGGTTGCTGATATTTACGTCGAGTGCATTTTAGGTTTAGATTTCTTAGGAGAATACAATTATTGCATAGATACCCGTAGGAGGATGGTCTGGAGAGAAAATAGCACACCGACGCAAGGGAATGGAGAAGAACAATCTGCCCTTCATGTTCGACGAATAAAAGCAGAAGATACTGTATGTATCCCACCCAACAGTGAAGTTCTCATCCCAGGGAAAGTAGAAAACGCCCCAAAGGAACAGATTTTTGGACTTGTTCAACCACATGAAAAGTTTGCAGAGAAGAAAGGCCTTTTGATAGCTCGTTCACTTTCGGATATGTCTACAGGCATCATACCAGTACGTGTAGCAAATCTTTCAACAGAACCGGTGACCGTGTACAAAGAGACGAATCTGGCCACCTGCGAAGGCGTTGAAGTAATCCCACCAGTTGCCCAAGCCCATCCCGATGAGAAGGTTACTCCGGAGTGTGATTTTCAACTCCCAGAGACAGTTTCGCACCTGTACAATGAATCAATCACAGATTTGGATGATAGTCAGAAGGGGAAGGCGAGGGCTTTTCTTCAGAAACATTCAGAGGCATTTTCGAAAGGCTCAGACGATTTAGGAAGAGCTACCATTGTGAAACACACTATTGACACAGGAACAAATAGGCCAGTGAAACAGGCCGCCCGACGCCTACCCATGCACAAACAAGACGAAGCAAGTAAGATCGTGGATGGAATGCTTTCCAGTGGAGTGATTGAACCTTCGAGCGGTCCTTGGTCATCCCCGATTGTTCTCGTAAAGAAGAAGGACGGCTCGTTGCGTTTCTGTGTGGATTACAGGAAGGTTAACGCCCTTACCGAGAAAGATTCTTATCCTTTGCCAAGAATCAACGACTCCCTGGACATGTTAGGCGGTGCAAAATGGTTTTCCACACTCGATCTTGCTAGTGGTTACTGGCAGATTGAAGTTCAAGATGAAGACAGGCCTAAGACTGCTTTTGTTACCCATCGCGGCCTCTTCCAGTTCTGTGTTATGCCGTTCGGGCTTTGCAACGCACCGGCGACTTTTGAACGCTTGATGGAACGGGTTTTGGGTGGTTTAAGATGGGAAAGTTGCCTGGTGTATTTGGACGATATTATTGTGCATGCAAAGACCTTTGAAGAGCACGTTCAACGCCTTGATGTAGTCGTACAGAGGTTAACACAAGCAGGGTTGAAGTTGTCTGCCAAGAAATGCAAACTGTTCCAGAGAAAAGTGGGGTTTTTAGGTCACGTTGTTACACCGGAGGGAATTGAAACAGACCCAACTAAAATTGAAGCTATACAGACTTGGCCGAGGCCCATCAATAAAACTGAAGTCAGAAGATTCTTGGGTATCTGTACATACTACCGAAGGTTCGTGGAAAACTTTGCATCCATCGCCAAGCCGCTACACCGGCTGACAGAAAAAGGAAGAGAATTCTTATGGAACCAGGACTGTGAAGGAGCCTTCATCTATCTTAAGAGGAGACTTACCACTTCCCCAGTGTTGGCGTATCCTCTCAGAGAAGGAAAATTCGTTTTGGACACTGACGCCAGTGACTTTGGTGTAGGGGCAGTTTTGTCACAACAGCAAGGACAAACGGAACGAGTTATAGCATACTTCAGCAAAACTCTGGGAAAAGCCGAACGGCGGTATTGTGTGACTCGGAAAGAGTTGTTAGCGATTATCCTAGCCGTCAAACATTTTCACCACTACCTGTTTGGAACAAAGTTCCTAGTAAGAACAGATCACGGGGCCCTGCGATGGCTCTTACGCTTCCGTAATCCCGAAGGCCAAATAGCACGATGGATAGAGACCTTGGGCAACTACAACTTTGAGATACAATATAGACCAGGAAGGGTCCACGGAAATGCAGATGCCCTTTCAAGAAGGCCTTGTGGCGAATGCTCGAAGTGCGAAAGAGAAGAAAGTAAGGAGATACTGAGGAGTGCGACTGACCAGGGAGAAGAATCAGTCAACTGTTCGCGACTGCAAGAAGTTAAGTTATGCAGGTCTCTAGAAGGCCCCACCGCAAAGGAGCTGGAGGGATCCACGGAGGAAGAACCAGAGGAGAAACTGGAAGGGGAACTGGGGGAGAAGCCAGGGGAGCAACTGGAGGAGGAACCGCGGGAGAAACCGGAGGAGGGAGAAGCCAACAATGAGATGACGTCAGGTATTCCCCTAAAGAACAAGCCTACGTGGCCAGGAGTTTGGTCGGTGGCTAAATTGCGGGAGTTACAGCAACTTGATGAAGATACCCGTATAATGGTACAGTGGAAGGTAGAGGGACGGCGTCCAGGATGGGAAGAAGTTTCGTGTATGAACCGCACGGTTCAGAATTATTGGCTTCAATGGGATAGTCTTTATTTACGTGAGGGGGTACTTTATCGCAGATTTGAGTCCAGTGATGGCCTGATGAGCACTGCCCAGCTGGTTGTTCCTAGTGAAATGAAACGCATGGTTTGGGAGCTGGCTCATTCTCACCCCGTATCCGGACATTTCATGAGCAGAAAAACAATATACCGGATCCGGAAAAGTTACTACTGGAGTGGCTATCGAAACAACATTGAGCTGTGGTGTAGACAGTGTGACCTTTGCCAATCTCGAAAGGGACCGAAGCTCAAGCGAAAAGGCAAGACCAAGAAATACCAAGCCGGAGAGCCTCTTCAACGAATAGCTATGGACATTATGGGACCACTGCCGACCACTGAGAGGGGGAACAAGTATATCCTAGTGATCTGTGATTACTTTTCCAAGTGGACCGAAGCGACAGCTATACCAAATCAGGAAGCCGTGACTATAGCCAAAGTGCTTGTCGAGAGTTTTGTTTGTCGCTTCGGTATACCAGGAGAACTGCATTCGGATCAGGGTCGACAGTTTGAAGCGACGTTGTTCCAGGAGGTGTGCAAGCTTCTTGGTGTCCTGAAGACCAGGACCACACCATACCATCCACAGTCGGATGGTATGGTTGAGCGATTCAACAGGACTTTGGAGTCGATGCTTGCTGTTGTAACTTCCTCTGATCAACGAGACTGGGATAGCTGGCTCCCCTACTTGAATATGGCGTATAATTCCGCCGTACACGAGACCACGGGTTTTAGCCCTGCAGAAATTATGTTTGGAAGGCAGATGAGAACTCCCTTGGAGTGTATTTGGTCATCTCCGGCTGACGGTACGGAGGATGCGGCCACTTACCCAGAATTTGTAGAATGTTTAAAGGAGAAATTGAAGAAAATCAGCGAATTGGCTAGGTGTCACTTGAAGTCTAGTGGCGAGAGACAAAAGGAATTTGCAGACAGGAATTCCAGCATGGAAACCTTTGAGCCTGGTGATCTCGTCTGGGTGTATCAACCTGCCGTGGGAAAGGGGCGTTCCCCCAAATTACATTGTCACTGGAAGGGTCCCTTCCTCATTGTTAATAGAATCAACGACATTCTTTATCGGGTTCAATTTGGTCCTAAGCGGAAACCAAAGGTTCTTCATTTTAATCGCATCCGGCGGTACGAGGGCATTGCCAGACCTGCCTGGGTGCAACGGTTCGAACCGAAAGAGCAGACTCGTGGGGAAGGGGTAAAAGCAAAAGGGCAGGGAGAGTATTCCGAGGCTGCAAAACCGGATACAATTGAGTTAACTAGCATAGGAAGTCACTCAAGGGAACAATCCGAAAACACAGATCAAGAAGATAGAACTTTAGACATAGATGACGGGGTCCAAGGCACAATAAGGAGTGAGGGACCGGTTTCACCAGTTGTAGAAATCCAGCTCGGTAGAGGAAAGCGAATAGTAAAGCCCCCTATAAGATATGGCTTTGAAACATAATACTGGAATTTCACGTAATAAAAGGTTTTTTTTGTCCTTTCAGAGTTTTGTGGTCTCGAGATGTCTCAGTCGAGGAGTCGATCCCCCTGCAGAAAGAAAGAGGTTAGGTCCGAGGACAGAGAGGCCCGGGAAGGAAGTACTGCAAGATCTCTTTTCACGACCGAATATCGATGTAGAGACTGTGGGTTAAGGTTTGTAAACAAAGGAACCCTCATGCGGCACGCTGAGGAGAAACACCAGGCAAGGTTGTGGGAGTGTACACAATGCCCCTACCGAAGCAACCGAAAGGGGGACCTACAAAGGCACGAAAACAAGCTCCACCGACCGACTACGAGCAAACGGGAAGGTCGCTCTATGCAGGAGAGGAGCATGAAACCGTCCGAGAATCCGACAAGTCCGTAACACAGAAAA
The DNA here is from genome assembly GCA_029531755.1 of Holothuria leucospilota. NCBI lineage: Eukaryota > Metazoa > Echinodermata > Holothuroidea > Aspidochirotida > Holothuriidae > Holothuria > Holothuria leucospilota. The sequence goes on from CM055978.1 coordinate 12,298,900, forward strand.
ATCGAGTTGAAGGTAAAAGAGGGAGGGCAAAAAGAAGAAGCCGAAGATGACGTTCTTTCAACCAGAGCCCCTAGTCCGGCACCTTGGTCCCCTGTAAGTAATGATGAAGAAGTTAAAACGGTGGAAGAAGAAGTAAGGCGGGCTGAGCAGGACCAAGGCGATCACGTCCAGAAAAGTATGAGTTACCATAGCTACGCCATAGGAGTCGGCTGGACAATGAAGCGGGTAATCAAGACCCTGCGGTACCCAGACGGGAGAGTTTGGAAATAGACTCCAGGGAGGTACAACCCACACCGGAAGATCAAGCCTAGAGTTAATGCGGGACGCATTCTTTCGAGAGAAGGGGGTAGTGTGACGGAAAGACTGTAAATACGTTGATATACATTTTTTTTATCTCAGTTATGTGCGTTCCTAGTTTGCCTACTCCTTGTTTGTAATTCCTAGCGATCTGCTGTTTTAGTAGCCGATAATTATAATCAGTAATTTCTGCAGCCCTGGTCTTCTGTATTCTTTTTTTTCTGTCAAAGTCTTTACGGCCCACCCAGATCTGTCTAGACAGTCCAGCCAGACACGCTGCGCTGTAACACAATGAACGGGAAAATCAACCAATGAGAAGCAGTCTCAGCTTACCGCGGTGACCGTGTCACGTGGTTCCGGCCAGAAGTCGTGCCACGCTGTTTTGTCACGTAGACAAGGACTTGCGAACAGAAGCTCGGAGAGAGAGGAACCTTTACTACAGATCACGCAGTGAATCAACATCAGCAAAGCGAGGGCCCGCACCTCCCTATTAAGAAGACTGCAGCTTTCACCGGTGTAAGTTGTAAGTTGATATTCTTAGCCTTGAATAAATAGATTAATAAGTTTGCGAAGCCAGTCTCGGGGAATGTTGAGATACAAGGAGGCATAGGCTGGTGCGTAAAGGCCTACGCTGGGGACTTGTACAGACTGGGGCAGGGGATTGTTGCCCAGTGAAGAAACTCAAGGAGACAGGCTGGTTAATAGGCTAAGTGGGAAGCACAGCATTTTCGAGGGAGTGGTGTTTCGTTAATTTGTAGTCTTGAGGGTCAGAAAGGCTGGTCACGGGAGAAAAGGGGCTGAAAAGCACTCTCACGCCTTAACCGACTGTACTAGATAGGTTAAGTCATAAATTCGGCTAGAAACTTATACAAATTACCCAAAGTTTGGTGGAGATGTGTAGCCTCTGCTAATAAGGGCTGTAATTCTGTTTTTATCCGAACTATTGTAAACTTAAAAGTTTATTTCTATCATTTGTTAGAGCTAGGACTTAGCACGGGACACACGGACCGTGTAGGAAAGATAAAATTATTTAGCATCTTACGCATCAGAGTTTCTCACGGGACGCAGGGACCGTGTGAGAGAAACAGAAGCTATTTAGCATCTGACGCACCAAAGTTTAGCACGAGACGCACGGCTCGTGCGAAGGATGCTAAATCTGTTTCGCACCTGACGCACCAAAGTTTAGCACGAGACGCACGGCTCGTGCGAAGGATGCTAAATCTGTTTCGCACCTGACGCACCAAAGTTTAGCACGAGACGCACGGCTCGTGCGAAGGATGCAAAATCTGTTTCGCACCTGACGCACCAAAGTTTAGCACGAGACGCACGGCTCGTGCGAAGGATGCTAAATCTGTTTCGCACCTGACGCACCAAAGTTTAGCACGAGACGCACGGCTCGTGCGAAGGATGCTAAATCTGTTTCGCACCTGACGCACCAAAGTTTAGCACGAGACGCACGGCTCGTGCGAAGGATGCTAAATCTGTTTCGCACCTGACGCACCAAAGTTTAGCACGAGACGCACGGCTCGTGCGAAGGATGCAAAATCTGTTTCGCACCTGACGCACCAAAGTTTAGCACGAGACGCACGGCTCGTGCGAAGGATGCAAAATCTGTTTCGCACCTGACGCACCAAAGTTTAGCACGAGACGCACGGCTCGTGCGAAGGATGCTAAATCTGTTTCGCACCTGACGCACCAAAGTTTAGCACGAGACGCACGGCTCGTGCGAAGGATGCTAAATCTGTTTCGCACCTGACGCACCAAAGTTTAGCACGTGACGCACGGCTCGTGGGAGAGGTAAAGAAGTGATTTGTACAGGATTTTGCATAAGACGCTAGAAGGCCACTGCAATTTTCAGTCTTTCTGTTTAATCGATTTTATGACCAATGCTCATAACAATCAATCTGTACATTCTTAATCTATTGTAATTAATCATTCTGGAATAAAACCTATCAACGTCAAGAAACACTTTAGAATTTGTGTTTGTAAGTCATTTTGTTCGTCATGGCGTTAAGTTAACCTGCCCCCCCCCTTCACCTGTAGTTTTCCCTAAGTGCACAAAAGATCCCAAACGGACCCCTGGGGCGCCGTTACAATATGGTATCGTCGGTACGTTATGTTACAGATGAAACGATGGGAATTGCTAAAAAAGAACTGTTAAGAACTTTCTCTGCGTTAATCAGACGGACATTCATCGGAATTGAATGTATTAAACCTGTAACTTTCACAGGTTTTCAGAAAAAGAGGCTGTCTCCTTGATCTGGCGGAAGCTAAATAATCTCCTTACCTTTCACTCATCTTCGTTTTCCTTTCTCTCCGCTTTTCCCTTTCTTCTTTCCTTAATTTGCTCTTTTTTATTCCCGCGGTTTGAGCTGATCTTCCCTGTCACGGTCGAACTTACCGTCAGGGGGTGGGGGAAATTGTCCCCCTGACCCCCTACAGATACGCTATTGACGTATGTAATCCAATGGCCAATGGTGGTGGGGGGGGGGGGGGCGGGGTTAGGCAGGCCAGTTGAAAGCAACTTACGAAATCTTAGGAGACCATAGATTCCTCTTTGATAGAAACAGTAGCCTATGTAGGCCGAATATTACTACTAAGTAAGTAATTGCCGTTTCTTATTTGAACTGTGCGTTTCTAAATAATTACATTTCACAACAGAATACGGCATCGAGATACAACTTTTGCAGGCTGGTAACTCGCCACTCGAGGCAATTTCAGGAGGCTTTTTGGCAAAACAGTCTTGTTAGGCTACCCTGTATACGAGCCAATAGATAGTGACGTTCCCGCAGATAAAGTCACGCCAAACCACCTTCTGCCAGTCTGCCAAGCCATACACTTTTCAAAAAAGAGTTTTGCGCCACTTAATCTGACATGATTTTATTTTGTTACCCCGCTCTGTCATTCCTACATTGGGCCTATAATGGTAAAATTGTGGTAAAATGGAGGTAACCAAAAAAACTACATGTAGGCGAGCATAGGCGTGGAGGCCGGGGGGGGGGGGCTGCAGTCCCCAACCAAATATTTTTGTGAAAATTCGGGCAATATGCTGAGAATTTTTCGGGCATTTACTGAAAGAAAAACAATGCAAAAACAATGCAAAAACAAAGGTAATCAATAGTTAAAAAAATTCCTTGGTAATTGTAATTGTACGGGCAAATATTTTGTAACGCCATATTTGTGTCAGTGATGCTGTCCAATATTAAAGGTGATCGGTCGTCTTGAAATATTGTTTGTGACGTCAGCCTTTTCTTGACATGTTCTGTAGTCGTAACTGTTGAACGGATACACCATACAAGTAGCTATGATGACATCGGTATACCTAGTAGGTATGCAGCTACATGCCGTCTCGTCTTGCTTACCGATTAGCTATACCACGCTTGTACGGTGTATCTGTTGAACAGTGACGCCTCAGAAACATGTCAAGAAAAGGCTGACGTCACAAACAATATTTCAAGACGACCGATCACCTTTAAGCCAGACCAAATATTTTGGCGATCGGTATTCTCTTTAATACGGCCAAATATTTTGGCATTCGACATCGCATTGAACGGCCAAATATTTTAACACCCTATATTCACGTTGATACTGCCAATATTTGGTCACTCCATATCCGCTTATGTGAGGCCAAATATAAAGCAAAAATCGAATAAATATTGACACCACGGCATACATTTTTTCACAAAAATATGGCTAATCTCTACGATGCAACTTTTACGGACGTCTAAATTGAAACCATGAAATCATTTGGGTATACCAACATAAATTGGTGTAATGTGCGTACCATATAGTGGTGTACTTAGGGGTTCATTGGGTCATGCCTCCCTCATTGATAACGATTTTTTTCTTTTTAGTACCTAAAGTACGTAAATTCTTAACAAAAATTTTACTTCAAATGTAGCATATGTGGCACCAGATTGCATGTAAGGACACCAAGTTTTTCAAAAATTTTCAAAGGGGAGGGGGACAACCCCTCCCCTTGACCCTCCCCCAGGTCGGCGATCACACAACAGAATGCATGCTCCCAAACCCATGAGAGAAATAAAAAAAAAAATATAATCAATGTGGAAAGGGGAGTAACACGGCAAATGATTGTATGTAATTGGCAAGCGGTGTGATAAAAACCGATATACATGCCTATATGATACATTTACATGCTGGATGCTCGTGGAGCGTTCGGAAAATTTGGGTTATATTTTTCGGGCAGGTCGTTACAGCCCCCCAAAATCAACTTGGGCTCCTACGCCTATGTAGGCGAGTAGTGGTGAAGACATGATGTTCTCAGAAAGTATTCCACGTGGCTCTTTATCAGGTCCGTAGGCAATAAGTTCCATAGGTGTAGGAAGCTTTTTGAGACTGGGGGAAGAACCTTGTTTCGGATCGCCGTCCTGGGTAGGGGTGTGTCCCCCTCCCCTTTGGAAAATTTTTGGGTATTTAAGGGTCCTCAGATGCAATTTGGTGCAACATTTGGGACAAACTTTAAGGAAAATTACTGCAAATTTTTGACATTTCTTACAGAAGAGACAAATAAGGGGTTTTTGCCCTTGGATCTTGGGGGTGGGGGAGGAAGCATACTTCAGCCCCACAATTTTTGACTGGGGCTAAAGCCCCCCCCCCGCGCCCCCGCTTCCTACGCCTATGTACTAATGTACGTCATAAAGTGCACCATGGTCCTTGCAAACAGTCCCAAATCCTACCTACCCATGATTACGGAACCGCAATTCTTAAAAAGAAAAAAAAATCGGCGTGCTTCGCATGTCCCTTATACAAATCGATGTTTCATTAGTACTGCTGTACTCCTGTGCTAAGGAAAACTTTGGTGGAATTGCCTCGTTATTAATTACAGTGGGACAGCTTGACTAAGTTACCATTTCCAAAACCCTCTCTACACCTCTTGCTGTTCACTTTCCTCACCAACTACCACCATCCTCAGCGAATTGACTGACAAAATGCAGTTACTATCTTAAATTTGTGATCATCATATGAAATCTATTTCCTATTTCACACTCATTTCAAATTACACCTAGTAGAACCGTAGAAGCAGTATTTTCTCAAGACATGGTCCAGAATGGCCGCAAAAGCAGTCAAATTTCAGAAAGATTTCTTGAGGAGGACCCTCGACCAGTCCTCAGCCTCGCGCCTTCGGCGAGCGGTTAAAGGCTTCGACGGCCACAACTTCCCAACTTCCCAAGATGAAGCCTTCAGTTCCCTGGCACTTTAACTGCCGATGCAATTGACAATGTCGATGTAAAAACTACCCACAAAAGATTTCATTGACTTCTTTAGTATCACATAGTCTATAACCTTCAAAATCGACCCAAACTTATTTTTCACACTAATAAAATAGTTAAGGGGTACTTGTCCCAGACCATCGGCAGCCTCCATGGAGCAGGATATAGGTTACTATATCCTGCTCTACGGAAAGAACAGACACCTGGGGAAAGTAGGATTTTTTTGTGTAATAAAAATAATGCATTCAAAACTAAAGAAAAACAGTGGGTTACAATTAAATGTCTCAAACGCTGTCTCAACGCTGTCTCAACGCTGTTTTCTTCTGCGCGCTTCGCGCACCCGTTTTAATTATTGCTTCGGGGTTACTTCCTGCAGAACATCCCGCTTGTCAAAGCTTCGTAAAAGCTGTTCTATTATCATTGGAACCACCAATGCCTCCATGGCCTTATGCAGCCCAGGGAAACACCCCCTCTCCCAAAAATTTTTAAAGCAAATTTTTATCACCATCGATCTGTGTAAATTTACCGACTCTTAAAAGATTGTTTAGCTGCAAGTTTTCAGGCACGAAAAGTGTCATTTCTCCTGTACCGTAATAAAAGACAGGCGCTTAGCGAAGGAGGGTCAGGCAAGAGCCCTCTAATATCTTTAAAGAGTATGAAAATGCGGGTTCTTTTTCAGCGCGCTTCGCCCGCACCCATTCTGAATACTAGATCTCCCATTCTTAAAATTATTGTTTCAAAGTCCCGGGAAACCCTTAGAAAAATCCATTCTCCCCTTCAAAATAATCCATTCTCCCCTACTTCCTCGAGCCCTCAGCATTATCCATCCCATCTGACTGTTAGACACACGGAGTAGCAATATAACTGAAAAAAGTCATAGGCCTATTGTAATTTTGTGGTATGTCACGGTTACTTGCCCACATTACGTCATTTAAAGTTGAAGCTAAAATGCATCATTTAATGCCTACAATTTCGTAAAATACCCCAGGGCTTCCGGGGGCTTCTCCCCTAGACCCCCACTGGGGATCTTCCCCTGGACCCCACCCGGGGCCCTGGGGCGGACCCCGGGACCTCACGCCGTTAGGGGGGCGCTTCGCGCTCTGCGGCGCCTTTAGGCGGACCCCGGGACCCCACGCCGTTGGGGGGGGGGGAGCGCTTTGCGCTCCTGAGGCGTCTAGTTGGCGCCTTTTAACAGTCCACTCAGCTTGTCCCCCTCCCCTCCCCCTCCCCCCTCCCTCCCCCTCCCTCCCCCCACTTTCAGGCATCAAATCCCGCCAATGATTAAACATGTGGGTTTATAACTTTCTACACCATGCAGCGTAAAATTGCTAATTCGGCCGTAACCTCGGTAGCTTAACTTGTGGAGTTGTACGTACAGAAACTTCAGAGGACAAGCTAAAAGCCAGTGACGAAGGATTAGTTGCATAAATGGCAGTGATTCCCAAATTCTGCAGGTCCCGGCCTTGCTTCTAATTCCAAGTCCTTAATTCCGAAGTGGAGTGTGAAGAAGAGGTAGAATCGTTAACTCTTTCCTACACCCCCATTCGTCCCACTCCCAGATGACAAAAACGTACATGGACTCCCCCGCAAGTGCTTTCAATCGTTACGTGCAGTTCTCACTTCTCGGTGCACAAGACCGTGTAGTGCATAGTGCACACTGCATACATTGCGATGTAGTATGTACCGACCATAGGAATTCTGTGATAATAATATTATATTGACTGACAGGGCCTCTAACACATTTGGGTCGAAGGTCGTAGCACTTGCGCTGAATTCTGGCGCACGGACAAAACTAATAGTAAGTGGTTGAGATGTGAAGGAAAAGAAAATCAGATTTTACGGTAGCATAACCCGTTTGTCATTCTCAATGGCGCTGCTATTTTGTGAAGAGGAAGGAGCAAAATGAAGGAAATGGTTGGTGGTTGTTGCGTTTGTGGCGATGAGCGCGGCTGGACTGAAAATCCTTTGGTTTATTGTGATGGACACGGTTGTAATGTTGCAGTTCACCAAGGTCTGTTTGTGTTTTTATAACGTTAGGTTTGATGTGTTGGATAGCCTAACGTGCTTTTCAATACCGGTGGTAGCCATATCAACGTTCTTCATATTCATAACATTGCCCAGTTATCTCGTGTCGCTGAATTTCAGTTGTTGTATTGTGGCTTGGTACCCCAAACGTTTCATGATCATATAACATTTTTGTCAACCGAGGAAGTAAATTTGATGAAAACTTTTAATGTTACAGTAGGGCCTACACCAATAAACTAGGCCCAACGTTAGGCCTAACGTTACAATTTACAAAATAACGGTCACCCACAGTGGGGACCCACGGGCGTTCTCAATCTCAGCAGCACTGACAGTGACACTGATACCATGACCGACTCAAGGTACCCAGTCCTGACCAACTCAACGTACACTCACCATATAGCCCAGGCTATGTATAGGCCTAGCCCCAGTCTGGAAAGTTCGTATCTAAGTTACTGCACCAAATTTGGTACAACTATTAGGCCTAGAATACCCCGGCAATAATAAACCTCACCTCGCTTCCAGAGGCGCAGTCAAAAAAACATTTACATAAAAACACATGTAATTTAGTGTGTTGCAAAATAACATGAATTCATAGGCTCTAATTTAGAATCCGTGCCCGGAAGTGACGTATGTGATACGCATAGGTATAGGGTTAGGGTTAGGTATAGGGTTAGGGTTATATACGTTAGGAGGCATACGGATAGGGTACGCATACGCATAGGGATAGGGTTACATACATAGTAGGCATACGGATAGGGATAGGGTTATACATATGGTACGCATAGAGATAAGGTTAGGGTTATACCCGTAGGGATATACGTATAGAATACGTATACATGTATAATTATTGCCTACGTATACATCTGTAAGTACTTATAATATTTAAAACCGTTTGCCGGCAGCTCGGCTCGCAGCGCTATCGGTTAGGGCATAGGATCGCTATACTGAGATTTATACCGCGTTCGTATTCTTGCAATGTTCCGTGTTCAAATCCCACTGTTGCTTTCTGTTGAACAGCTTGTCTTGTCACGTTACTGTTGGTTCTTTTAGAACTTAACTTGTCACTGATATTTTGTAAGTTTTAAGTTGTAATTTACGTCACTTCCGGGCACGGATTCTAAATTAGAACCAATTCATAAACTGCCATGGCGACTGCAACTGCACCTCCATGCAAAACTGGAGGCTTGGTGGACTTAGACATTTTTGCAAAACAACGTTTAATTAAAAACACACGTAATTTATTGTGTTGCAAAATAACATGCATTCATGTAGTAAATGGCCATGGGGACTGCGCCTCCACTCAAAACTAGAGGCTTGGTGGACTTGGACATTTAGCAAAAAACATTTAGCCTACATGAAAAGCTCAAATACAAAACTTATGTTGACTCGTTCTCAAAATAACAGTCTTGGGGGACCCTGACACTTCGACTTTGCCTCCCCATTTTCAAAAAGGTATTTTTTGAGCGTGGCAGGGTACTCTATAGTTAATCCCTGAATTTTTATGCCAGTCATGTCTTATCTCAATTTTTAAGCCACGCCAAATTGTTGTACTGTGTTTTAAGTACAGTGTGTATATTGGGCTTATCATGAGTTGATCACTTAAAGAACATTGTGGCCATAAAAATATTAAAACATTTACAAAAATCAATAAAACTTTGTTTTAACATTTTGTTGTATGTCTCCTTCATTGTGCTGTATTTTGGTGTTGTTCGGTTTGTGTAATCCGTAGAAAATGAATTTTGAAATGTGCATGCAACAATGCTTATGAAGGAATCTTGAGTCAATCGCTACTAAAAAACAAGCAAATAAAATGCTATAAATTACTTTGTTTAAGAAAGTTATACAAATAATAATACAGAATAATGTCTTTTCTATCTAACTTTTTAATCAGAGCTTCATCAAAGACATTTTGGTCACCATTTTTTGCAATTTTTGCAAATTTCTAGATCACACTAATGCCAAAAAATGAAACTTTGGCCATGGGTAACATTTGAACATCAGAAATAATAAGGCAAAAATTTTCTTTTTGATATTGTCTAAAGAAAGTGCATTGTCGGTCATCCTTACATTGCAATCACATCCTGCCTGCACGCTGTACTGGCATTTACAATGCAGTGATCGACTCATGATACTGATCGACTCATGATTACTTACTATATGTAAAAGACAAGAAAATCACGCCATCAGATTGGTGTATAAGGTCTTTTCTGCACGCTGAAGATCTTCGGCGTAACCAGAGTTCAAATTAGAAAAAAAATGTTACATGCACCTGTGCCTGTAACTGAAAATTTTACCTGCACAAATAAATTATTACATGCACCATTGAAGTACTGCATGACAATGAAAGATTAAAAAACTCAGGCCTAACATTACCCCTGTTTCTTGATCCCTTTTTATAACAGCCTTGGCCTAAGTAGAAACAATCAGTGAGATGATGCATGCCACCTACAGTAGCAATGGCTATGCATGGGCCTTGATACCATCATAACATCTAGGGCCCCGAAAATAAACGGAACTCTGACAATTCTCCGCGGAATTTAGCAAAAAATTGTCCAGCTCAAAATACTTATGTAACTTTTTGATAGAAAAGAGGAGCTTTTATTCTCCAAAATGATATCAAATGAATGTCTGCATTTCTGAAAGAGATACATAGACATTTAACCATCTATAATGATGGCAATTCACCACTTAAATTATCAAAATCCATCAAAAATCTGATCCAAAAATGAGAAGCAACTTACTGAAAATCGTCCAAATTTTCTTGGTATAGGCTGCAATTTGCCTATGCAGTAGTGTGTTAGCATAGGTTGCTCATACACAGTAGGCTTCAAACGAAAATTCCGTAATTTGGCTGTGCTTGAAACGGAACTTTACAGAATTTTAAAAGTCAAAAACGGAATTTTGTGATCTTTCAAGCAGAAAATCTGTGGCTCTACCTTTAATACATTTCTATTTAAGCTTCTCCATTGTACCACCCATGGTCCTATAGGCTACAGTACATACATAATAACAAGCAAAGAATTTTTACTATATTAAATGTGTTAACCTGTAGGTACATCTGTATGCACCAAGTGCCCAAAAGTTCACCGCATCCCAGGAGAGTAGTTTAGTCCTTGATGAAATTGCAGATGGGTGATGAAAGCTGGAGACAGATATTCACAAATACGTATGCATGGCCTGTTTGTTAATCCTTAAAAAGAATTAAACATTGGCGTGGGTTGCATCTAACTGCACATTTTAAGGTACAGTAGTGAGCAGTGCTGAGCATCAAAGTTTTAAATATGCACCAATTAGAGATAGGTTTTATTTCTTTTGTGTGTGAAGTGTTAAAGTATGTACAGTATAATTATTGAGTTGTTTTCTCAGTTGGGTAATTTTCTGGTTTGATCTGCAGCATGTTATGGAATTGTATCTGTCCCAACGGGCCCGTGGTACTGCCGGAAATGTGAATCACAGGAACGGGCAGCTAGAGTGGTGAGTAAAATATTAATATTGTTTCATAAAGTGTTATGAACATCTCTAGAAGCAAACATGAGAAAGTTTGTGTCACTTTGTGTCACATGGAAAGCTGTTGTGAATTATTATCTTATAAATTTATGGCAGCCGTGGCTATTATCTTATAATTGTTATCATATAAATTTATGGTAGCAATGGTTTCAACATTTATTAAAATTCTCTGGCTTCAAGCTTTGTGTTATGGTAATTTTGTTGAATTCTTGTTACAAATTGAGTAAAGCATTTTAGTACTGTTGCTACTGGTTAGTATGCATTGAATACGATGTGTGCATTGTGAGACTTGTGATTGATTTAGTGTCCATGTAGAATTGTACACAATGTCCGTAGTTTTGTGTGGTACTGTTCATGACCTGCACTGGTCTCTCTATCAGTGTGATGCTTCAGATGTTCAGGGTTCATATGGCCTGGGAAAGATCTTCAGTTAAATTGTAAAATATAACAGAAGTCATGGCATTGAGTTAAGCCTGTACAGTGACTTTAAAATGCACATTCAATGTGTTTAAGTCCCAGATTTTATATGAAAGCCAAAAATGTGTGGTCATAGATTTTCCATGATTTTGTCATGAAAAAGTTTTGGAAAGCTTGGGATTAATTGTTCTTAAAGGGAAATGTGGCATTTGTTTTACAGAAATTTTTTTAAAGCCGGTATCAATAGATACAAAATGATACTGTAGGCCAAAATAAGACAGTACAGTAGCTTTCTTTTCAAAAATAAAGTTCTTACAGAAAGAAATTCAGTTATTTGTTGGTCAGAAATAATTTGTTGGCCCAAACTTTCAAAAATTGAAGAGCTGCAACTTAATTTCTGTTACTCTTGTACTGCATAATATTTGTCATGAACAGTAACACACAAAAAACTATGAACATTGTAAGTAACAAATATCAAATATAACTTTTGATACAGCTGTCAGTGGTGTTTATTGGTGAGACTGAGTGGGAAATGATGATTTAAGTAGGGCCCAAAGTCTTCCGCGAAGCGAAATTACCGCGGAAATGGCAGAATTGGCATTTGAAAACGGAAAACAAAGTTTTGAAAGAAGTTGCAAAAATAAATCCGGAAATTGTTATCAAAATATTTGTTATAAATTATATGAGTGGTTTAAATAAGTACAAGAATAAAATGTTTGAAAAAGCATCCTAAAAAACAATTTTATACCCACTTTATTAGGTAAAAGTAAATCACAGAGTCAAGTACTAATAAAATCATGAAGAAATAGTCCCCCCACAACACCCTTTAACCGCAATGGATCGAGCGAGTATATTTTGTACCACCTCCGTAAATATTGTGCAGTACAGCATTGTATTCTGGCATATCCTTTAAAATGTGGAAGTTTGAGGTTTTATACAGCTTTTAGGAGCAATATGAATTTTTCAAGATGCCTAAATTAAGAAAGCAGAAGAAAACTTACTTTGTCACTTAGAAAGCAGAAGAAAGTGTAATTCTGCATTTACAAAGAGAAAACTTTGGGCCCTAGATTTAAGTTATTATTTTTGTATACCATATTTCCCTTAAGGATGCAGGAACGCCCTAGTACACATTCACAAATCTTTGGTGATGGCCAATATAGTTTATGTTTAATGTTTTGTAGTCTGCAAAGGTTTTGAAATACCATATCTTTTGTTGAATCAGCAAAATGATTTAAATTATTGTTTGGTCTGTTTACAGAGGTGTGAATTGTGTCCACAAAAAGAAGGAGCCTTGAAGAGAACAGATAATGGAGGTACTGTAAGGTTGTTTAACTGTGTTTGTCAACCTTTAGTGTTCTGCCCCAAAAATGGTGGTCCACAAAATTGGGGCAGTTATACACTTAATGTGGGGTGGTTTGACAAATTTTTTAGTGTGTAGGAAGTGGTCTTTTGAGTCAACAAGGTAACTCAACCAGACAGGCCTGTGTTGCTGCTATGAAGCTTCTAATGTGTGACTTTGGTTTTGTGTTCCCACTAGAATGTGAAATCAAAGGAGGTTTTAAAATTGTTAAAGGCAGGGGTAATGTTATTTTTTTCTTTTGTTTTCTTTCCATAGATATATTTGATCAAATTATTTAGGCTTCAGTTTAGTAACTGACGTAATCAGGTTCCACTTAAATATAAGAATATTTTATTTTTGGGGAATCTTCGTATTGTGTGAATTTGGCAATTTCTTTAATCTGATGTGAACAATGCTTGCTTGCTCTACACAAATATTTAGTCTCTTGCTAGGCATAATAAGTACAGTAGTACCAGTGGGAAAGAAGAGTGAAAAGATGTACTTGATAAGTCCTGAAAATGAAGAGTTTTGTGTCAAAATATTCACAAGGGCAAATTTTGTTGATTGCATATACACAGTGTACTTAAAGTCATGAAATTTTTAACTACTCACTGGTAGATAGCTGGTTGGCATGCAAAGGTTGCAAATTTAGATGCCTTTTGATAAGTTACATGGATTTAAATATGTTTACCATTTTGTTACTGACAGGATGGGCTCATGTGGTGTGCGCTCTTTACATCCCTGAGGTTCGTTTTGGAAATGTGACCTCAATGGAACCAATACTTCTCTCCATTGTTCCGCACGACAGATACAACAAAGTAAGTGTCCTAGTCAGTTTTAAGCCAGGAGCTGTTGGCAGTGGTATTACATATCCTGACCCTTGTTACCCTCTTTGTTGGTGATTGGTACATGGGAAAGTTTGATTCATAGGGTGGTAATAACTTTACTGTAGCATCTAAAGTCAATTCTGATTTGAGTCTGTGAATTTTGTGTAGCTTTTATGAGTCTGCTTAAAATGTGGTGAGTTGCTACATCTTTGGTTACTGGCTGGCTGGATAACTGGCTTTAGGTCAAAAGTTACATAATGTAAAACAGTTGCTAAGACACGCAAACGTAGCCACAGCTTACAAAATACTTGGGGGCATTTGGTGGTCCCCTCCTTCCTGCAGCATACAATATCCCTCAGAAAGAGGTATAGAAGGGTGAAAAATACCAAATGTATGAAAATTGCCCTCTCCTGGTAGAGATAACAGAAGTAACCTATGTTTACTCGAAAATAATCCCTGTAAACATTTAAGGGGGAGTGATTTATTTCCCAAAACATTTGAAAAGGGCCCATCTAAAAGGAAAAAATACAAAACAAAATAAACGGACAAAATTTATACTCTGGTAAGTCACTTGACAGTGCCTGTTTCAGGAGTGTTAGCCCTGGTGTAAGTAACATTTTCAGTGTTATTTTCGTGTTGTTTCTTACAGGTGTGCTTCCTGTGTGAGACCAAAGGAAGGGAAAGCAAAGCAACTACTGGAGCCTGTATGACCTGTAATAGAAATGGTTGTAAGCAGTCATTCCATGTCACATGGTGAGTGAGTAACCTCTTCATTGGTTACATATTATTATTTCAGGCTGAAATTGTGTACTTTAATTCACCTTAGCTGTGGTACAATTCTGAGCCAAGACTGAGCTGAGCTGAGGCTGTAATGTATGAAGGGATGTTGATGGGTCTGGTGAGCTTGAATGCATGCAAAATTGAAGTAAAGTAGATCCTTTGCAGAGAGGAGTTAGCAGCAGCAGTGAAATTTCATTTTGATTTCAAGGGTATGTTTTGGGGTTTTAACTGCAATAGATCACCCCTGGCATAAATATTAAAGTATCATGATGGCACTTTTGAAGGCAATTTTAAGACCTCGAGGATGAATTGTGCATCAGTTGTCCCTGCTTGGTTCCAGTCCAGTATCTCATCTAAGAGTACATGTATGTTTGATGTGCATGTTTTTTCATGTCAGATTGCATCAGTTAGATGGTGTTTTAAGGGCAGCGTGGGAATGGAGAGGTTTTACATGGCATTGAACGTAGGGTGGATTTTTGAAGTGTTCGTATAGGTTACCCAGGGACACACCCGATGTTCTGTTATTTGGTTCCAAATTTTGTACCGCACTTCTAAAAAGCTGTTGCATAAAACAAATAGTTACCCATTATCATTTTCCCCAGATAATTGAACCACTTGTTTGCTTTTTTGGTTTTTGATGCAAAGGGAACCTACACATTTATGATGGCTTGTTTTATGTATGTGTGTAAAAGAGTGTGTGTGTTTGTGATGCTTAGCACATTAACACAATATCTCAAGAGGGGAACTCAAACTAGTTTCATATTTGGTGTGTGAATGTCCCATTTTGAGATGAAGAACTCCATTGTTTTTTGGTTAGAAGTCATGGATTATCTGAGGTCACCAGAGGTCAAACCCTAAAATCTTGTTTAACACCATGTCTCAAGGTAGGAAGCATGGATACTTTTCATACTTAGCATATAGATGCCCCACATCAAGTAAAAGATCCCTGTTTTTGGTGATCAGTGGTCATCTGAGGTCACCAGAGGTCAATACCTGAAAACCTTGTTCACGCAATATCTCAAGACTGAAAGCATTTCTACTTTTCATATGTAGCATTTAGATGTATCAACTAAAAGACCCCTATTGTTTGTTGTTGAGGTTGTTTTGGTGGAGGGTGTGGCCTATGAAGGTCCATCTCTCAAAAATCTTGTGTGCATGATATCTCAAGATAGGAAATATGGATAATTTTTACATTATGCATGTAGATCTATTATCCATGGGAGCAAGAACTACATTGCTTTGGTAGAGGTCGGAGTTGACATGAAGTCACCAGAGGTCAAATGCAGAAAACCTTGTGAATGCAATATCTCAAAATGGAAAACACAGATACTTTTCACATTTTGTATAGATGTATTCTATTGGGAGAAGGAACAGTATGAATTTTGTGGAAGTCAGAGGTCATCTGCTCAGGTCACTGGAGGTCAAATGCTGAAAACCTCTGGAACAGGGTTTCTCAGGAATGATAGGACACATGGGTTCTTCTCATACTAAGCATGTAGTTGCACTATATGAAAAGAAGAACACCAGTGTATTTAGCAGAGGTCATAGGTCATCTGAGGTCACCAGAGGTCACATTGTGAGAACTTCGTAAACCGGGTATCACAAAATAGGAAACATGTATACTTTTCATTTGTAGCATGTAGACCTATATTGACTAGGTGAACCTTGCAGTTTATTATTGAGATCAAAGGTTCTCTGAGGTCTCCAGGGAATAATTTATCTGGTATCGCATTGCAATTTGCTACACAAGCTAGCCAGATTGCCACATAAATGCAAAAATTTATAGCACTTTTTTGTGTGCATAACCATAGGGTTTTCAGTGATTTTACACTACAGATGGAAAAGATTCTCAAAACTGCTATGCAAAATTTGAATACTAGATTATTCCCTTGGTTTCTTAAAGGGGAATTTTCATCATCCCAGACAGTTCCAATTCTCCCAACTATGCAACTTCTAGCTCCTCCCATAACTGTATGAAGCTCTTCCTTGTGCAGGAATAAACCTGTTTTATTGCTTAAGGCCATGTCCTGGTGAGCATACAAGGCTATAAAATGTAAAAAAAGCACTCTCTCTGCCTTGTGTGGAATGTGAGCTACTCTGCATCTTTCAAATTTTCAAACTTTGATGTCAATCAAAGAGCAGCCACCAACTGTGAATTTTGATACCCCCACACTAAAAATATACTTTGGGGTGATGACTGTATGTCTTTAAGTTCAAGATGTAAAAACTTCATTTAGGAGGATATCTCATACTAAGAAGCATAGAAACTGGAAACTGGAGGATATCTCATACTAAGAAGCATAGAAACTGGTTTTATAGGTGGTATTTATGCATTTGTTGTAGTGAGATGAGAATTCTGTGACTGCTGTTGTGCATGGGTACAGGTCAATTGAGATTACTAGAGTTCAAACTTTAAAAACCTTGTAGTAAGCAGATATACTAGTGTGGATGCATCACAGTTGATCAAAATAGTGGTACATGATGACATGTCCAGTACATTCATGTACAATGTAGAGACTGGCTCTGGTGAAAGCTGAAGTCTAGTGAACTGAATTCATTGCAACCTCAATGCAGTTTACATTCTAGTTGTTAAATGCTGGGAAAGAGAATAAACTTATTACAAAATTAAACATTTCAGAGTTGTTCCAACTTTTTTGGTTGTGCAGTGGGATTATATCCTCCTTAGGTCTCTTTGTAATCTAGATTCATGATTTTCTACAAACTTGGCCTTCTTTCACCACCTGTGTGTGCTGTCTCGTTACCACACTCTAAATTTTAATGCTCCGTGTATAGCTTCAGGGCCATGCCCCAAGCCATCCATTAGCATTATCTGTGAAAAACATCGCAAGGTGATCATAATGTGAAAGGTTGTTGACAAAATTTAGTCAGCCATTGGCTGTTGAATTATCAGTTCATGAAAAATGAAGCTAAAAACCGGACTATGTTAATTTACCAGCCCAAATAGCTGTTATATTTCTGGAAATTTGATCCAGTTTAGGCTTTGAAATCTTTCAATAAAAATGGAAATGCTTCATATAGCCCAAAGAAAATACCTGCACCATATTATAGCATTTATGAAAATACATTTGCAATTAATCAACTCCTTGTGCTTGTGAGTATGAGATAAACAAAAACTGCTTTGGGGTATAGGCCTACAATGTACGAAAACAGTTAACATATAGCCTAACAAGAGTTGCAACAGACTAAACTAGGCCTAGGCTGTATGGCACACTCCTCTAAGCACCTCTAGTATATCAAAAGTAGACACCTCAATTAACAGTTAAATTCGTCAACCTTATGCCATGTGTGAATTACAGGGATCAGACTATTGATATTGTAAATGTTAATGAATAGTTACAGACCAAGCTATACTATTTAAACTAGTAAGCACCAAATTGGCTTCATTTATCTGAAGTTTTTTTGATAGATTGAAGGGTGCCAAGGGCTACTGAGATCAATGAGCCTGCTGTGAAGCATGTAGAGACATCAGCAAAAGGCTGCAGTACATTGTAGTACACATACTTAACTATAATATTATCTTGTTTCTTCACAGTGCTCAGTCAGAGGGTTTGCTCTGTGAAGAGTCTGGGCACTATACTGACAATGTGAAGTACACAGGATACTGCACGCACCACTATCAAAAGCTTGTAAGTATTATTGATTTGTTTGCTTTGCAGCTTTTTGTTATCTCAAAAGGAACTGAATCTCTCTCAAGGTTTGCACATGGCCACCCACCCTCCCCTTCCCCCTGCTTCCCCCCTTCCCAACATGATTTTTTCTGTGTGTATTGGCATGGCATGTACAATATTGTACACTGGATATACCCTTCTCCAAGACCATTCATCTGGGTATGGGCATGAATACAAGTAAACTCACAGAATTCGTGGCCTTGGTATTTTGGCAGTGTCCTGGGTGCCCCTCAAAATGACATACTTTTCACAGCCATTTTGTGCTTTGTTTCTTTCCTAAAAAAAGTACTTGTAATGAAACACATACTAGATTGCACAAAATCCTTTATGTGGCCTTAGTGCCTTTGAGATGCATATAGGTGCCCTTAAGCTTTCACCACATGATGACTTCCAGCCCATCATTCATTCATACTTTAGACTGTTTTAAAGCAATAGCTGAAACATGTTTAGTAAACTGAAATTCTGGCTGGTGCTACACACCAGAGAGATTATCTTAGTCTACCAGAGAGAAAGTGTTAGATTGTTCCTAACAGGAGCCACTTACAGCCATTTGGCTCTTGGGAATCTTGAAAGGACCATGCACTTCTTGAAGTCTCTCTGGTATCTTCTTAACCATAACTACTTATGATAAACAATTAAGGGCTAGACTGAAAGCCCTAGCTCAAGTTCTAACTATTCTAGTTAGAACTGGGAGATTAAGGACTGCTAGTAAAACTCTCAACTTCAACAAATGTTCACCCTTGGCACCCTTTATGGCAAGTGAAAATAAAAGGCATGTTCCAGTGGTATTTCACATGGATCTTATGTGAAATAGAAGAAAAATTCCAGGCAGACTCCTTCAAACCCTGTAACAATGCAACATGCCTAACTCAAGATAGCTCATTTTAAAGATCAGTTACTTTTGTAAAGAAATACCTTCTGTTCTCATCAAGATCACAGAATGTAATTAATGAAAACTGGGGATATTAACTCAGAGTCTGTTTGTTTTTCTTTTTAATTGAATGTCCTGTTCGTCCTTCAAATTTGATACTGTTGGAATGTTTGAATATCTTTCCATGTAGATCTAGCATAAAACCACACCATGTGAAGGGGTATATCAAACAAAGTTGTTAAGTGTTCCCTACAGTGGTGTCAATATCTTAAAGAAATATGATGCTATGTCCAATCAATGTGCCACAATGACATCTCACATTTCCCATAGTGCACTGCATCCCTGGAAAAGATTACATTTCTTTGAAAATTATCTTCCAAATACTACATGCTGTTGAGATACAGGTTTCATCTCCTAAAAGAGAAAAAGTTTCTGCATTTTTGAAATCATTGAATTTACTCCCTGGCAAACTCATTCAAGCATTAGGCTGCCAGTAAGGTGCATTAGGACATAAATACTTTCGATTGAAGGGATTCTGATGGTATATTTGGCGAAGTCTTTTCAAGTTTGGTACTTAAGTGTATTTTAAGTACCAAGAGACAGTATATCTCACCCAGAACGTCCTTGAAGGTCTAAGGACCTAATTTTTAAATTGTAATTTATGACAGCAGGATGTGATAGAATACTTTTAGCTGTATGTTTGCTTCATGAATGATAGCATCTTGAGAAAATTATGTTTTAACTAAGAATGTTAAAGAATGATTCTTGATGTAATAGGCAACTGAAAATATAGGGAAATCCTTGCAAATAGGTTCAGACATTGAAAAGTATTTACATGATGATCAGTGCAACTCACATCATGAAAATGGCATAACCAGCAAGTGAGCAATTAGTAAATAATACCTTTTTTGTGATGAAGAGGAGCTAGAACTCTGTGGGTGATGCTTTTATCAAAAGAGTAAATCATGCAAGCTAAATGCTCTACAGACACCAAAATGGTAAACATCTCGTAGGAATGCTCTTATTTCTTTCGCTCTCAGAGGAAAGATCGGGACATTAAAACAATTCCACCATTTCGACCTCTTGGAAGCAACTACAGTACCCCAGAGAAAGATCCTTCTGAGAAGCAAGATCGTTCAAAGGCAGAAAAAGTGCGAACAAAGGCAGAGAAGAGACCTAGAATGCAGGCGCTACCACCGGTGACCCCAGCTGACCCCTCTCCGGCACCCTCCCAATCAGAAGAGCCAAAAGAATTGCTGGAGGAGGTTGAAGAGGATGAGGAGGATGATGTGGATGTTGAAGGAAAAGATGGAGATAAAGAGGAGATTGGCAAAGATTCTTCCAACATTTCATCTTCATCATCTTCTCATTCTAGCAAATTTACAAATGCCAACTTTAAAGTGACAACAATCACTTCAGGGGTAGGTGGAGCAGCTACAGGGGGTGATGGTTCACTTTTGTCAAAACTGAGAAAAACATCAGGTAAGGAGAAAAGAACAGGGAAGGGATCTTTAAAAGGACCTGGAGATGGCACTGACAGTGCAGCCAACAGTCCCAAGTCTGTTGGTAGTCCAAAATCAATTGGAGACACAGAACTAAAAGAATTAAAAGACAAACCATTTTCCAAGCCTTCATCCCCTGCTGTGGAGGTTGAGCAAAGAGCCACGCCTGAACAACCTCCGGAAAGACCAAAGAGAATGTCCTCTAGGGAAGCATCAAGAACTTCTACTCCTGTCCCGTCGAGGACTCCCACCCCAGCGTCAACAACAGCAGTGGTTCTGACAGAAAATTTAACTATTAAAGACCTTCCCCCAGTCACATCTAGCAGTGTTTTGGGTGTGGAAGTGGAGAATGTTACAGACAATGAAGGGGTCACAACCCCAAGTGAGATTGTCATGAACAAACCTTTGGATTCGACTTCTCGAGTCCCTGACCCTGAGTCGGGAAGCAAAACAGATGCTACAGAGATTGCCACTCAGCCAGATTCCCCAGATATGCCTATGCCAGAACTGAAAGTAGGTAAGCATGAACGTCGTAAACATAAAAAGCAAGCAAAAGGGGCCAGAGGGCGTCGCAAGACAAGGGATCAGGATGAGCCACCAATGAAAAAGAAAAGGAGAAGACCCAGCGGTCAAGGAAGGGGGTATGCCTCCCTCTCCTGTGGGCCCAGCCACTATGGAGGAGCTGTCCAGATGTATAGCATGAGTGCTGGTGAGTCATACACACTGGTGACTTTGTTTCATGCTATTAAAATTGATTAGTTGCAAGTGGTCATTCTGTGTTAGCAAACAGGGTGTGGTAATGGTACGCTATGATGCATAGCCTATTAAGTGTCATTTATTTGTATTTTTGGTAGAAGCCAGGTTCAGTGAAAGGCCAAAGGGAGTATTTTGTACAGGGTTGGTATTAGGGCTGTGAACTGGTAGCAAAAGTATTAAAGGTTTAATGGCTAAATGTTTCAATCGTTTTAATAGGGAGTAATTGCGATTGTTGCTTTATATGCAGTGTGCAGAAGCTCTGGGCCTATATTTTTGGCCTACCATATTATGTTTCATGGACATGTAGGCCTAGTTGTGTTAGATGGCAAGAATGATACAAAAAAGATTTATTTGTGAGAAGGTAAGATGGACAAAAAGTGAGGAAATTCACAAATTGAATCAGGTAATAAAGAAGGGAAAAACATTTTACCATACGTTTACTCCACGTGGTAATGTTTGTGATTAATCGCTACATAGTCACAGCCCAAATTGCAGTTATGAGTTGGGGGATGCAACAAATGATATATTCTGAGAAGGTTGATTGGCAGTAAGTGCTAATCAATCAACGAGTATTTTATTTTGATTAGCAGTCATGAAAATTGACATACTCCTTAAAAAGAGAGCATGAAAAATATTGATTGCAATTTTGCAAAGTTCAATCAAAGTTGATTTGCAGCTAGGGATTGTTGGGTTGCAAATTTTGCTGTAAATCTAGCTATTTGGTTGAGTAGGAATAGGATGAGAAAATGATGACATTTAGAACAGATTCAGTTATTTTTATTTCCATTTGCAGGACTCTCGATATGCAAAGAGAGCCTGTTTAGTAATAGCGCAAACACAAAGGTACTTGTACGGTTTACAACTGGGTTATTATGTTGTTATATGTGGCATGGTTATATGGAATATCGCAAATTGTTGTGGTTTTACGCAGATATCTTTGTCAACTCACCATTCATAGAGATAAATGACAAGCAAAATTTTTCAGATATTTAGGAAGTTATTATCAATTGAAAATATGCTAGTTAGGAAATATTTGCTGTTATTTATTTCACTTATTCTGTGAACCCCAGATTCAAGTGGTGGCATACTTTGGCAGTAATATTGCCAAGGCTAATTCATTCAGTTATGCATGCACAAACATGTTAGTATTTGCAAAACTGACAAGTCCTGACACCTTCATCTTTCCAACAAACCTGTATTTCTGACACCTGTCTCACAGTTTCTCCCAAAAAGTATTGCAGAAGAAATTGCAGTAATAAATTTCACCTTTTTGAAATATATATAGTGGAAACTACCCTTGAATGAAGGCATTTTGATGAAAAATGTCTCACATTTCAGCTTTGACAGTCAGATGGCTAGGCTTTTGCATTACCAGGGTGATCTTTTTTGTGAAGTCTAAATGTTAGATTCCTTCTACCAGATGAGATAATTTGTAGTTTATAAACTTTATTTGTAAAGAATGTATGAACATAATTCTGCTGTTTTAACAGAGGAAAGTGCCATTCAAGATGTCTTCAACACAGCTGGACAAAGTGGACATCTTTCAGGCCCGCCACGGCCAAGCCAGTATCGGTCATTTTTTGACAAAAAGTCAGAGTAAGCTGGAATTGTTTTGGTTTTGTGCAGAGATAATAGTTGAAAAATATAATTTTAGTTATCTTATAAGTGATAGAAGGGTAGTGCAGATACTTGGGGGTAGGCTTAGTGTAGTTTGGAAGAAAAGTGAATGGTCAGATGAAATATTCATCTTTTGGGTCAGGTATATTTAAATGCAGATCTGCAAATTTAATCATTGAAACAAAATGAATAGGTACTATTTTGAAGTTGGACTATTAGATTTAGAGTATGATGATTCAGTTGATGATTCATTTGGAAGTAAATCAGAAGTGTACGACTGAATACTGTTGTATAGAAGCTCATCGTACAACCAAAGTTAGTACATCCATCAGTTCTTCTGAAAGGCACTTACATATGTTCTGTGTCACTGACCTCATCATTTGACTGCAGAAAAGAGTTTTAGTCTATAAATGAGATCATAGCAAATAAATATTCAGTAGACAGAATGTGTCAGTAAATGTGATATACTATTGCAGATAGGATATTAAATATATGTGTGTATGAAAATAAGGTATAATCAGTTAAAATGTTTGGTTATATTGGTTCAAGATATAATTAGGCCATTTTAACCCAACATGTTTGCAGAAGAGTTTATACCTATGATTGTGGTAGCAAAGTACAGCTTTAGTTCTACTCTTTTCATTTGTATTGAAAAGTCAATATGGCATGTGTTGGACAAAATAGCAGATCTGCTATGCAGCACCACAACTGGTTAATGTTCATGAAATTCATTTCTGGTACCCTCAGGAACCCAATGCCAACCACAATGGAGGCTCTTCTAGAGAAGCAGTGGGACCAGGGTGCAGACTTCCTGATGAACCAAGCCTCTTCATCTCACCTTGATAGTAAGCATATGAATATTCATGTAGCATGGATAAAGATGGTGTTGTAAAAATATTACCAAGTAAAATATACTCAGTACTTGGTATTCCAGTTTTTAATATAAGCCAATATGGATGTGATATCGTATTCCACAGAAGACTCACAAATGAACATTCTTTACACAAAACCATAGAGTATAGACCTTATGTATATGGCATCACTGGTGGGGTTAGGGTGTAGCATTACAGTTTAACTTACACCAACACAATTGCAGACAGCTTATTTTTAACTGGTCTAATACAACGTACCTCAGTCTACTTGTGTGTGTGTGTGTGCCCACTTACTTTCCATTCAGATTGAGGACCTAAACAATGGATTTCAGGTCCTTAGAAGAAAATACAATAGATTTCTCATGTCCTCAGAAGTTTAACAATAGAGAGTCTATTGTTAAAGTTAGGTTTGAGGAAGCAAACACAAAAGAGAAAACAGTGAGGTCCTCAAACAGTATGTAAAGCACAACTGTGTGTGTGTGTACGTGTGTGTGAAGGGTTACGTATGTAGTGCGTACAGTATGTATACCAAACTCTTGTACCTCATTTAGCCAGCTTCGTTTGACCTCTAACATGATGTCAGCGTGGCCTCAGTGCATAAGGTCTATTGTGCACTACTATAGCTTAATTTCACTTAAATATGAGGTACAGTCAGATATAAGAATATAGGGTAACCTTTGAATGAATTAAATGGTAAGTGATATAAGTGTTGTAGTATTAGGTTTTTAGGTTAATTTTACCGATACTGATTAAAGACAAATAATTCGGTTTCAATTCAGTTCACTTTATTTCAATGAATGCTCAAAATTATACCTAACAATTATGGCACGTGTGGCAGTAAAAGCAATACACCGTGAACATATTAAAAGATTGTCGGAGAATATAAAAGAATATGTAATGCAGGGCAATTGTTGGGGAATTACGGCCGATTCTGATTTTTGAATACCAATAATGAGTCCAACACTTGAAAGGGATTGTTCATTCATCATGCATCATTCAAACAGTTTGTATACTGTTGAAACATGTACACTAGAAAGCAGTGTACTCATCAGTTGAGGTAAGAAGGTAAATTGAGTAGCTTTAGGTCGGTTACAAAGAGAAAATGGAAAGGTGATTAAATTATTGCAGTGTGATTGACATTATGTTAAGAAGGTAAATTTTAAAAAAAAAACATTTTTATGTTCCTGAAACCTAAAGAAAATGTCTGACTTTTCTTATAATTTCTGTAGTTGCATCCCTCCTCTCTTGCCTGCATCAAATCCGAGAGGAGAACCTGCGACTGGAGCAACACATCAGTAACCTACTCCAGAGGCGGGACCACCTGGTCACGGTTAATACTCGACTTGCTCTGCCCCTTACCCACAATTCCTTGCACAATGCCCAGCTAGGAATGGCGGGAGGAGGCGACGGTAATGCCAGAAGTCGAAGCCCTAGGTACAACAATGTGATGCACACACAGAATAATGTAAGTCAAAAAGAAGTTGGTTTCAGTTAAATTTGTTTGTTTTAGTTGAAAAATGGCATTGAAAAGTTATAGTTGTTAGAAATTTTTTTTTCCTCTTTGGTTCTTTATGAGACAAGGTATTTACTGCCAAGAGCATAGCTAAGTTTTTGTACAAAGTGAGACTTACGTTATGACCTCAAAAGCCTACTTAGTTTAAACGTTCATCAAAAATACAGTCTAACTTTTATCAGACCAGGACCCTGTTTCATTTGTTCATATTCTGTTAAGTTTGGTGTACAGTGCAATAGTTTACTGCAGTCATACTTCAAGTTGAGCATAACTTTATATGAAACAGAGCCCTGGGCCCTATTGCACAAAGGGTTATGCCCCTTCTTAAGTTACAATGCATGGGCCTGTTGTGTGGTAAGACTAGCTCAAACATAGCTCTTTGTGCAATCGGGCGCTGGTGTGATGAGAAGTGAATTTTGCATTTTCCTTACGTGCTAGAAAGAAAAGGAATGTTTCTCTTTTGAATTAGTGTGTCAGTTTGTCTTGAAAATACATCTGTGGTCACTTTGTCTCGGATACATAGTTTTTTGTCAATTACCATCATCAAAAGTGGAGACAATAGGTCATTTAGACACTTATTGTTCAATGCATACAGTAAAAGGGTTTTCCAATAGAATTGATGTTTTCCATATTTCATTTTGTTCTGCAGGATTTAAACAGCAGTCATAATAGTTCCCACAGCAGTTTGAACCAGTCAGGACACTCTGTCCACTCACATCAATCCCTTAACCAGTCTTTCAATTCCAGTTACAATTCCCCTTCCTCAAATCACCATCAGGGGCACAATGCCTCATCACATAGCCTCGCCAGGAATCATGCGGCAAGTCCATCTACCTCATCATCAAATTTATACCACACCCATTATGCCCCCTCGTCAAATCAGAACCATTCCTCTGGTGCTGCTCCCACGTCAGCAACAGCCCTCCAGAATTCTGTCAGCCACCAGGAAAGGAGGCGGAATGCTACATCACCATATGTCAATTCTGTGACTTCCTCATCGGTCCATGGCCAGCATGGGGGTATCAACCAGGTGAAAGGTGGGGACCGAACTACTAGCAGTAGTAACTACCGACAGTATGCTGGTGGGGTACACTCCTCAACTGACTCCCATGCTGTCAAATCATCTCATCTAACCACAGATCAGCATCATAGATTGTACAGCCAAAGTAAGCAAGCTACAGGTGAGTGGGTTATTTAGTGCTGTTGTCTGATATTTGCCCTCACAGCAGGCCATATACATTTGGCTTGAGCAGGTGACCCACCCTCTACTTCAGAGCTATGACTTCTAGCTGGCAGTTAAGTAGTGACTCTGCTTTCCTTTAATGAATTTTGAATATTGCCAAAACTTCACAAAACTGCATTTGGAGTTGGCATAAATTTTGACAGTTTTTCCTGAAGTTAACCCTTCAGTCAGCCGCTACTATTCTATGACATTACCAGTTTACTTCTTCAGCCATTGAAAGCCTGTAGTGTAGGCTCACTGGAGGTAAGTTAATACTGATTGGTAGGCTAGCAAACATATACTTTGTAGCTGCTGTAGTGTTTGTTCCTACATCCTTTATGACATCATTACAGGAGTCGCAACTGCAATCAGAGCCATGACCCCTTACGTTGAACATCCCAACTCCAATAATATTGGAGTTGCCTGAACCAAATTTAGGTACTCTGAGTGTTGACTTTTCAGTGTCATCAGGAGTGAGATAAGTAGCTCATTTAAAGGCACAGGTTTCACCTGCAGAAACAGCTTAACATTAATACTTCATCTTTTGATAATCTGTGGATAGTCCAAAAAGCAGTACTGTGATACTGTTAAAAGACCTGTGGATATGTAAAATAAATGTGATACCCACCTATTTGATGTAAAACATAAGAAATGTTAAAATACCTGAAATTTCCATTAAAATCCATCACATATTGACCATTTTACAATACAATTACTTTTTTGCACTTGTATTATGAATAAACATGAACTTCTTATGCAAATTTGTGTTGTAGAGAGAGGGACCTGTGAAGTAGGTGTTATGTTATCCTTTGCTTCAACTTCATTCTGAGGACGGCTGTAATGCCAGGATGCCCTGATGGTTTTATTTTGGAAGTAGCTATACTTCTTTGAACATGTCCACATGAAACACCTTGTAACTAGCTAAGTGATTAATGGATAATTTATAAAGGATTAACAAAAGAATTACAGACACCATACAGCACTCATCTTCATAATTTTTGCATACCTAATGGGTAATCTCAGAAATCATCAATCTTTGAAGAGGTATATCTTGAAAGTGGTAAAAGGTATTCAAATCATTCTAACAGATTTTCCATCAGAGGACCTTCATCTAACATTGTTGAGTAAAACAACTGGTTTGTTTACATGTCCACAGACCTTTGAACAAATACATAAAAATAGTATTTGTGTTTAAAGTTACCCCAAGGTAAGTATGTTTTGAATCTTGGAATTCTTCCATGAAACTTAAATTTTTATTTGACTGTAACACCTATCTTGTATGAGTATTTAAATGTTGCATCTTATAACATAAAGCACTATTGTGTGCAACCACTTTTTTCAGCAGCTCAAAGTACTGCAACTACTTTATCATCCACACATGCCCATGGTAGTAGTCAGGTGACATCCAGCCGTGCAGGCCAAGGCAGCTCCCAGAATAGGAAAGCTGCATCTCATGGAAGGCCGGCAGCAACCACTCATGGAGACAAGAATGTTGGGGGATTGATACCCAAAAGGTACATAGATTTATCACATTGAGAGGAAGGTTCCAGTAGTTTTGAGGGAGGTTAAAGGTCATTTGGTCATGTCATCAGAGTTAAAATCCTGACAACTTGTAAACACAAAGTTTCAAAATAGGAATGCTATTCCTTTTCCATATTCGGTATATGAATTAATCATATTGAACAGTTTCTAATGTTTTTGGTGGAGGTGAGAGGTCATTTGAGGTCATCAGAGGTAAAAACTGAAAGCCTTGTGAACACGATATCTCAGGGTAGGAAGGGTGGATGCTTTTCATACTAGGTATGTAGATGCATCATAGTCAGTGGGTGGAACCTACTATTTTTGGTAGAGGTTTAAGGTTATCTGAGGTCACTGATGGTGAAACTACAAAAATCTTGGAAAGTGCTTGCAAAAACTATCTAAAGATGGGAATAACACATACTATTCATACTTAGAATTAGAATTTACAAGCTGGTTTACAAGCTGGTTGATGTCACAGCTCAACTACATGCAGTACATGCTAGTGTAATGTGATACCGTACTGACAGATACATAACATTGCATGGACAGATGGTTGGGACATGAACACAAACTTCATTGTTTTTCACAATACATGTTACAAGATTTTGGGACACTTCTTTGGTGCAATTGGACACTTTTGTCCAGGAAATTTTCCTGTGATTTTGAGATTGTTTGCCTCATGCACCTGGCGCTATTGTTAGTGCCAGACAAACACTCACTTTTTCCTTCTTCTGATGCAGTCACAGCAGTTTCTGGGGCTTTTGTGCCAGAGTGCCAGGCTATTTTTGAGCCCCAGGTTAGCATTGGTTTGCACCCACGGACATTCACCCAAAGGGACTTATAGGAAATGATCATTTAGACTGGGTTTAAAGCAACTTGGATTAAAATTCATTTCAGTATAAACTTTGGTTTTGCACCTTTCAAATAATGCATTTTTGCTCATTTTTTTTTCTTTTGCTTCTTTGATTATGTTCTTTTAGATATAGTGTGCTATCCAGATGTAATATTTTTGTGTAATTTTATGTAATTTCCTTTCAGTGAAAGTGATCAGAGAATAGACATGTCAAGACAGGTCCCAGTTGCGACTCCTTCTATGCAAAACCAAACTGTAATACCCCTTACGGTTCTCACTCCTCATCAGCAGATATCAACCGCGATACTGCCCCCAAACATGACACCGGTAAGTTTGTAACCGTGACCTGTTATAGATCTTATGACCTATCATTGCCTTGATGGCAGTGCTTTACTATGTGAAATACATTTTCGTGAACATTGCATCATTTAAATGGTGTGTAGTTGGCAAGAAGTCATGGAGTGAGAATGAATTTAAGGATGGCTTGCAAATTAATGGACTGGAAAGTGTCCACAATGTCTGCATGTGTTTTTATTCCTAAATAGTGCCCTCTTCATAAACAAGTATGTCCTTGCAATATGCATTTCAGGAAACTTTGAGACTGAAATAATTCTAACATGACGTTATAACAAATTATTCATAGTGATATCCTAAAAAGTAAATTTTCAATACTAAAAGAGTGGGTCACAATTTTGTTTCATCTTTTGCATATGGCCTAAAAGGGGGTTATTTTACAATTGGACCAGCAATTTTTTTTTTGGCCTGCTTTAAGCCCTTTTTGGTTGGTAGCTACATATTACACCTATCTCATGACCGTGTTTTATTATTTGTTGAAACAAGAGTATCAGCTTTTGTCTTCTTCAAGGGCCTTATACTAGAATTCTGAAAATTTAGCCACACATATGACGGGCCAATAAAGCAGGCAGGCAGGCAAAAAAAAGTTTCCAAGTAATTTATTCACACCCTTCCCACACCCAAAACCCCTATAAAAAAAAAATTAAAAAAAAAAAAGAAGCTACTCCTTTTTCATGTTTTCTATGGAAAAGTACTATGGTAAATGGCTTTGAAAGTATTTAAAAGACTTCAGAAGTTCCAGTGTTACTTTTCAATAAAAAATTCTGCTTGTTATAACATGCAGGGTAAAAAAGTTTATATTACCATGGCTGGCTATGAACAGTGTTGTAACAGTGGTGTACATTTTTTTCAGCTTCACCTTCCATTCCTGACCCCCTCTACTCTTTGAACCTGAATTCTGTAAAGAATTTTGATTTATGCTATACTTGCTGTTAGTTCAAATTGATGATAACTGTACTGAGTGCCCCCTGCCAAACCCTTTCTTGTATTTCACCCTTAGGTCCTCCTTATGATGACAAGGGGCAGTGTTACCCACTTTTGAAACCACTGTTGTAACAAGTTCATGTGTGGTCATAAACAAATTTTGCAGTTTTTGTTTAGCATGATTGTGCATGTTTCTTTCTTATTTTAAAGTAATATGCAAAAGCACCTTGATTTTTAAAGCTCATCACAAAAAAATTGCATAAATGGCATTGCAATTTGTAAGGCAAGGTAGCAGCACATCCTGAGAATGGTGGATTGGGATTAGGGGGTTGGGTAGTGGTCAGTGGTAAGCATAAATCTGTCTTATGGAAGTAGTTGTAGTATGAAAGTAGAAGGGATTGTCTCTAGTGGTCACTCCTGTCTTTTGCCAGGTAATTTAGAACAGGCTGATTACTGTGAAGATACTTATTTAGTCACACTTTTTGGTGGTGGGGTAAGGGTGGGGGTGGGGAAGAGATGGGGATGGGGAGTTTGGCATATGGAACCCTCTATGATGAAAAGAAAAATAGGTTATTAATTTGTTCAACTATTGTGAGATGTTCTTCCTCAATGGAATTTTGCCACATCTCAGATTTCTTTTCTCCTATCTGAAGCGGCAGTGTTCTGCACATATCACACATAATTGTTCAAAAGTTCAAATTTTAATTGAAAACTATGTGAAGCTTTTGAAACATGTGGATGTGTGTTTTGTTGTTGTGTCTGTCTTTTGATATTAGTGTCTTTTGGTCTGTGAGTGCCCATACACAGATGTGCCTATATGTAGTGTTGGAACAATTATCGATATTCACCATTGGTATCCGCTGTTATTCCCAATTTTCATCTTCTATTGGTACTGGCAAAATTTGCTATGCCGATATTACCTAACTAATTTGTCGTCCCATATGTCAAGAAAATGGTACACAATTTGAGTATTTTTGAATGCAAGATCCAACATCTTACCTTATCAAGACGAAAGGACACTTCATAGTGGTGCCCCTTAGCCTATGGTTGCAGAATGCTTATTTCCCAAATATCGGTATTGGATCAATATCAGCCAATATTGAGAGTGAAATGTTGGTATCGTTAATATCGGCTACTTGCAATATTGGTACAACACTACTTATATGTCCATGCACTGTATTCTTTTGTGTATGAAGATAGAAGGGACCAAACCTACATCCAGGCTGTTATAAAATTGGGGAAAAAAGAAGGCCCCAATCTAAATACGTTGCTGTATTGCAAAGATTTTCTGCAGTCTTGCTAAAAAGTAAAGAATTAGTAGGTACAAGGAGGAAATGAATAATTGGCTGCTAGCTCCTGTTTCCCCTTCCCCTGGAATCCTCCCAGTTGATTCTCCAAAAGGTTGCCAACCAGCAGACCCTTTCTTCCATAATTTACTCATAGTGTAAAATGTTTTACAGTACCCATGCAAAGCACACAGAAATTGCTTCAGTGTCATAAAGTTAATTTCTATAGCCATAGTGAGTAGTGACATTAAACTTGATATAAATCTAAGTACAACTTTCAATCAAACGTAAAATTTAAATTTTAGAGAGGTTTCACATGAAAGAAAATTGTGTTGTTCCATCAGAAGTTTACTTGTATGAAATAACATTGCATATCAGCACCTTCCTTGGGTCTTCTCTGTAGACTCAGGTTGAGGGAGGGGGGGAGGTTCTTCATATGTCTCACACTGAATTGCAAGGGGTTGAAAAAAACAAAAACAAAACAGGAATGCAGGAAGTGCCTTGCTGGAAAATTTTTATATGTGGAAGGGGGGGGGGAGAGAGGGGTGTTTTGGCATTTGGAGGAAAATTTGGCTTTCTATGTATTGCAACATGTGAATGTGGGAGGTAAGAAAAAATATTTTGCTAAAAAGTTGTGCTGGATGTAGAGGATCCCAAAAATTTTGAAAGTGAGAACTAAATTCGATTCAGTTTTTATTCTGAGGATCAAATAAATGTTGTAAAAGTTTGATCTGGTTCAAAAATAAAAGAGATGAAGTCTCCTGTGGTTTGCCAATTTCGAACAATTTGTGTCATCTTTAAAATTGTTTTTAGATACTATGAGGAAGCCTGCAAACATTTCCCTGTGAAAATTCAGTCCTTTAAGGCTTGAAGCCATAAAACTCCATTTTCATAATTGTGTGCAATAATAGAAGCAGGGACTGTCGTTAGGTGTGAAATGAAATCATGTGAAACCATGTTTTGTGATGTAAACCACTTAGAATGTATCTCAAGCACAAGATGCAGTTATTGTTCTCTGTGGGGATGTTTCTCCCTTCCCCTATCCCTTCTCCTTCTGTATCACTGTTTATAAGCCTTCCTTCCCCCACCGTACCTCATAGTTTAATTCCCCCATTACATCTTTCTTCAGCAACAACATCATCTCTTCCAAATGATGCTGCCTCATACCGTCCAAGGAGAGGCCAGTAAAAGCAAAATGATGGTCAATTTGTCAAGTACTGAGGGGGTCAAAGGTCAGCAGGCACCGAGGAGTAAAGTGAGTTTGCCCGCACAGCAAGTGTTGTTTTCAGTTCTGTGTTATGCTTCACTCACTGGCATGCAACCATTTTATCCTAGCATCCTTTGCAATTGTAGAAAAAAAATTGTAATCTGCTGGCATCTGTAAGCATGGTCTTTGCAATGTTATTGATCAGTATCGTTAACCAAAAATGGCAAGATTTCCAGAATCGATAGCCAGAAATGGCAAGATTTCCACTATTTTGACGTTTACTTTAATAATGAGTTATTCCAAACCATTCGTCTGTTTGTTAACATTAAGTGAACTCAAAGGGGGACTCCAAAGTTTTGCATCTTCCTGAAGTTTTTCATTATCTGTTTGAGATCTTTTACTTTACGCCTCTCTCTCCTCTCATTGCCATCCTGTCAAGTTAGTTGACTTACCTGCAGCTTTTTAGCTTACCTGCTAATTTGATTTACTGTTGATACAACTGTAGACAAAGTCTTCTACAACGTCTTCACTTCATCTTTGCCACAAATATTCTCTTAAAGGACCACAGATTATTTCATCATATTCACAATGCAAAATGTAGGTTTGGGGAAGGGGTCATAAACAGTTGTACTCTTTTTCAAAATACTATAAATGGTAGTAATTTTTGCCCCCCAAAACCATCATTATTCACATTTTGAAAAGACAAGCTGAGAGGGGGTGGGGTTGGTAAAAGAATGTTTTGTGCTGTTGTTAAATTGATGACAAAGTGTATCACCCCTGAATGAGGGTGGGGGTGTATCACCCCTGAATGAGGGTGGGTATTTGGAGAGGTTAAAGTGAAGAGTCCAGCTTGTTACATTAAGTGTGGTCCTTGCAAGCTGTCCTAACCCCTAACCCTGAGTTGTGCTCATATGCATACCTCAAATGGTGGTTGCTTAGTGGTCAGTTGAAGAATGGCAGATTAAAAGTACTTGTGTAAGTTGGAATATGTAACATTACATGTTTGTGTACTGGAAGTGCCAAGTTAAGGCTGGTTAATACTCCATCGGTGTGCCCAAAAGCTGATTTAAAAGATGTTAGGAAGGTGGCTGTATGCAGGTATAAAATATTGATACTTTATTGTATCATACTAATCTCACAAGACGGAACTTACAGAGTACAAAACTATGTACTGTATTACAGTGCAGTGGACACAGTATATTAGGAGAAGCCTACATACAAAGGCTATGCACAGTGTGTATGTGGCCTGTCAGGTTCTATGGCAAAGTACACAGATAATTAATAATTGAGGGAAATAGGAAATCCTAAATCACTTAAACTAAGGCCACTGGAAACCACAGAAAAATGAGTTTCCCTTTTTCCAGTTAGGGAATAGGCTGGGGATTTGAACAAAATACTTCAAGTCAGGGAAAAGTCAGGGAATTTGAGTGACCTAAACAAAGAAATAATTGTCTGCTACACTTTGTGTGAAGTCCAGATAGTGTAAAGAGATAGTAAACTAGAAAAAGGGCATAGTAAGTATCATGGAATTTAAAAAATTCTTACGTCATGGAATTTTTTGTTACTAAAAAGCTGGGAACCTTGTAACTTTCATGTCCTGATTTAAGGTGTGCAAAAACTGTTCCCCATTGTTCAAGCACAGTATCCTCCTCTAGCCTTACTACCATTGTCACACATGTTTTTAACACTTGACCAAAAGTAACCTAAATTTGTGACATTGACACCTTGGTAGTGGGCTTGTCTTAGAATGGTAGTTCACCTGCCAAGCAGCCAATCAAAAATTTTGTTGCAGCTGTGTCCCATTATAAGCTAGAAAACAATGCAATGGCAAAAATATTTCACACTGATAGCATAAAATTTGAGAATATAAGCCAACCTTAAAGCTAGTGTTTGACCAATTTACTATACCATAATTGGTAATTGCCAGTTATCAATTGCTTAATTACACAATACCGATTACCAGTTGCCCATTACTAATGTACAGGAACATCATGTTTTCTCGCTATTGTGTATCTCTAGGGTGCTTTAAATATTTGTACGCGCTGTATAAACACACGTATCACATTGGTTTTGAATAATATATGGAGTAATTCTTTACTTTCCGCTAAAGGTAACTTAAGATGTTGTGGGATTACCGCTCCAAAAACTGAAATAAAGGTAAACCCTAAGTACAGTGGGCTTGCTTACCTACAATGTCACAAGCCCAGACAAGGAGTCTGTCAGCCTGCGTGAGGCTCTGCCTAGTCTTCATCCACTGATCATGTCAAAGATGCCGTGTAAATGTTCTGTACTGGATTGTAGTAGTCCGATGCAAAATAGGTAACTTAGAACTTGAGTGCCACCAAAAATTCTGTGTAAATGTTCTGTACTGGATTGTAGTAGTCCTATGCAAAATAGGTAAAAACTTAGCAATTCAGTGCCACCAAAGATTCCTGTCAGTTTACTTGATTTACACAAGTCATGGTTCCTTTACAATATGAATATATTTTTTAAGAGATTTGCCCCAAGCTTACGTCAAATTTAAAGACTGCCAGAGAAAACTGCTAGAGAAAACAAAAAATTTAATTCCCAAAAAATTTCAGCAGTCAGAATACTGCATCATTGTTCCTGTATGAATTTAACATAGGCCTGCTTCCCTACCTTCATTAATTAGAAGCATGGAGTCGTTTCATGACCAACGAGCTACATAGTAGCATGGGAAATGCTCTAGCACTTCAGTACTGGTATGTATCACACACTGTGGTCGGTGTGCTTTCGTAAGTGAATTTGAACTTCTCACGAAAGTTTTTGTGACAAAGTGGACAACTCAAATAGTGGGAATTAAAATACAACAGATAGTTTCCTACTGTCCTTTTGTATTTTGGGGCTTAATTTGAGGAGTGCACTATTAAAATTTGAGTGTCTGTTAGTAAAGAAATTAAAACTTTCAACTGTTGCATTT
The DNA here is from genome assembly GCA_029531755.1 of Holothuria leucospilota. Classification (NCBI taxonomy): domain Eukaryota; kingdom Metazoa; phylum Echinodermata; class Holothuroidea; order Aspidochirotida; family Holothuriidae; genus Holothuria; species Holothuria leucospilota. The sequence continues at coordinate 12,334,451 of CM055978.1, forward strand.
GTTACTGTACTTCTTCCTTTTTGTAATTTCTGGGGTGGGGGTGGGTGGGGGTGGGAGGGTGGGATGACTTAAGTATCATGTGCTTATATTTTTGTATCCCCTGTAACATAGTTATGTGTGCCCTAGTGCTTATCCTAGGTAATTAAAACTTAAATAACGGAAGGAATGTGGGAAGTGGCATAATTTATGCAGGATTATGAGCCTGGAGTTCCCAAATAATTTCAAGTCGTTATGTGCACCAAATGTGTACAGATGATATGGAAAGCACTGAAACAAAACATGCAGCTCAAAGCTGTTATCTTTTTATAGTAAAGTTTGTGTGCAGATGGATGGCACTGTCCTTGGCATGCATACCTTGTAGGTAATACTGAGTGCCCTCTGATGCACCTGATCTGTGCTGCACCAGAAATTATGGAAACAGTTACCAAGGACTGCTATCATTTGGAGATGGTTAAATTTTGCCAGTTTTGTGAGTATCAATGCTGATATTTCTGGCAGGAAGTGTTTTATGGGAATTAAAGTTTTTTGCCGAAAGTTCAAATGTAAATTAGCCCCATTCTAGTTTTCTAATAACTGGTGGTGGTAACTGGTTAAATGACAGACTCATTTACCACCGATTATGCCATAATCTGCCTGATGCCTATTATCTAACAGACGATAAGTCAGATTTAAAGCTGTGGTATTGGATTTCGAAAATGGATATTCTTTGCAGCTACTTGTAATCTGCACATTTTTCTCTTGACTGCAATAACTTTGAATCACTTTTCCTTCCTACCTGCTGTAGCTTGTAGCCAGCTTCTTGTAGATTACAGATATGTTCATATCAAAAGATTGTGGTGAAGTAATGCCCATATCAAAAGATTGTGGTGAAGTAATGTCTGTATCAAAAGATTGGTGAAGTAATGCCCATATCAAAAGATTTTGATAACATTGCATGCATGGTTCCATTACAACATTTGGCAGTTCGTTGTGCTACATTTTGTTTACAGCAATGCCAATTAATAAGATTGCTGCAAGTTTTTGCAAACATCTCTGACCAAGTGCATGGACAGAGGCAAGGGGCAAGTAAGGATTTGTTTCTGGATGCATAGAGGGTGCTGGAGTGGAGGGTGATGATATTGGATGACCTCCTCTACCCCTTGCTAGTTGGGACTAACTGCATGAATGCATTTTGCTTTCTGCAAAGAATTTTTTTCTTCTTTCATAAGTCGTGTAGGTGCAGTTTTAATAGGTCCATAGTTCATCAATAACAGTGAAGTATGTCAAATAACCGTGGCTATGTTACTGATAGGAATTCATTTCATTGGCTCACTTCCTTCATGAGGTGCTACATCTGGGGTATTCTTTGCAAAACTTGTAATTCATAACCTCTTGCAGACTTCCTTCCATTTATGGCTGTTTGGTGACATGAAACATCTCCCTCAAGACTTGCAGTCATTTTATCGGTTTTGATGAAAGAGAAACCTATGCATTCATGATGGCGTGTGTGTATGTATGGGTGTGTGCATTTGTGACACTTTTCTTGTTTATGTGATGCCTCAAGAAGGGAAACTGACAGTTCTCAAACTTAGTACTGTAGGTAGATGCCCCATACTGAGAGTAAGAACCCTATTGTTTATGATGGGGGTCAAAGGTCGTCTGGGTCACTGGGGTCAAACTCTGAAAACCTTGCGTACACGATATCTCAAGGAGGGAAACTTGGATAGATTTCATACTTAATGTGTGGATGCGTTGTGGTAAGAACAAGAATCCTATTGTTTTTGGTTGAGGTCAAAGGTCTGAAAGTCTGAAGTCTGAAAACCATGTTGACATGATATGTCAAGTTAGGAATCTTGGATAGATTTCATACATGGCATTTGGATGTCTTATGGTGAGAAAAAGAACTCCTTTGTCTTTGGTGGAGGTCAAAAGTCATATGGGGTCATGGGTCAAATTTTGAAAACCTTGTGAACACTACATCTCAAGGTAGGAAGCATGGATAGATTTCATACATAGTATGTGGATGCCTGATAGAGGTAGAAGCCTTTCATTTTTGTTGGAGGTCAAAGGTCATCTGGGGTCACTGGGGGTCAAACTCTGAACACCTTGTTTACAAGATATCTCAAGCTGGGAAGCTTGGATACTTCACATGGTGTTGCATTTAATCCATTAGAAAACTCCAGTGTATGTTGTCAGATGTCAGAGGTGAGCTGAAATCACCAGAGGCCAAAAAGCAAAACTTCCCAAGAATTCCCAAGGTCAAATATGAACACAAAACTTTAACTTTCTATCACATTTAAATCACATTCAACCAATGACTGAAAGAAACAGGACATTTTGGCTTATTTGGGATTACACATGTAAGTACTATTCATTGAAACACAAAGCATTTTTGCATTCTGGTTTATAGCAGAAGTAGAAATGAATAACAAATATCCTGAGTATATTAACCTGATACACAATATAGGCTATTACATTGCCTCTGTACATCATATTAGCTGGATGTATCATCATGTTTTAGTGGTCAACTCTGTCTCTAAATTGGTTGAAAACTAGTAACTTTTGAAGGTGTAGATGAATCCCTGATTTAATGGTTGGTATTTAACATGCAAGCCAGCCCTTCTTGAAAAATTCACCAGAGTGAACAACTACACATCACAACTTTTACCCATCACATATCACAAGTCAGACACTTTTGTGCACATGCCAGTTATCTGCAAACAAAAAAGTAAGTGAACAGAAATCATTGTGAAAGAGGTGACAATTCCAACATGCATTAATTTCCTTGGAGTAACATTTCTTCACATAAAAATAATGTGTATTTTTGTAGGACAGTGTCAATAAAACTGTCATGTGCTTATGCATGGAACAGACAGCAAACTCAAGTAGGGCCAAGGATTTTCCGCAAAATAGCAGAAGAAAACCAAATTTACTTTTCTGCATGGAATTTCACGGAATTTAGCAAAAGCTATCAGGCTCAAAATACATGTGAACTTTTGACGAGAAACTGAGTTATTTTTCTTCAAAACCATGTCAAATGCATACACAGATATTTTACTTTCTCAAATGATGGCAAATTCACCTTAAATCATCAAAACCCCTTGAAGTTACCAAAATCGGCAAAATTTTGCCGGTGTAGTATGTTAGGCTAGATCGCCTGTGTGTTACAAGTGTTTGCTGCCTTCAGGATCGTAACCAGACAAGTTTAGGACTTGTTTTCAACTTAATTACTCCAAAATCCGAAAATCACGGGAAGTGGACCTCCTGCTTGAAACTGAATTTTACGGAATTTGGAATGTTAAAACAGAATTTTGTGATTTGTGAAGCGGAAATCAGTGGCCCAACTCAAGTCTGTATATCATTTGCAAATAAGATGCAAGGTTGAAAAAGTTTGTTTAAAATATGTTTCATTAAATGAAAGTTTTAAATATTATAATGACACCAAATTCACTTACATTTTCTTAAGTCTGCATTTTTGACATAGATTGAAGTTTTTGTTCCTTTTAATTTTTCAGAGTCCTAGGAATGACAAAAAACAGAATGGTGCAGATAAGAACCATCAGAGCTGACATACAGGAGCTGTGTGATGTTTGAACCCATGTCTTAGAGGCTTCTCCACTAGCAAGAGAAACTTTGAGTAAGATCAATTTCAGAAGTCCACTAACAACTTTTGTCCAGGATGAGATGGTATAAACATTAAAAGTTATATAAGGTCAATTTAATACAAGGCAAAGCCAGCAATTACTTTGCCGAATTAGGGGGTAAAGCAGGTACTACATGGGAAAGTTTCAGATTGGTTCAGCATAAAATCCTATGTTCAACTTTTTTGCAGCATTGTTTTATGTAAAAATTACATTATGCAAAACTACTTGCATTATTGCCCGTGAATATCTCTTGAGGGTCTGGTGTGCTGATTGGAAAGCAGATGTGTGACAGGGATGTACCCATGCTGGGCGGGCTCGCCTGGCACTCAAAATTCCCACCTGGCTCTATCTTAAAAATCAGCAAACCTGCCCGGCACGATATTTCCATAGTTTGTGCTTTGATGCAGAATGGTTCTCAGAGCTCAATGAGTTCAAGAACTGTACACACTAAATCAGTGCAGTAATGTATTGACCTATGTGCGATGTAGTGTCCATGGTTGAAACTGTTGCATGCACCTATTGGTGAAGTTGAATTGCTGATGGTGTGACTAATGTTGTGCAGTTGCGTATTAAGCGCTTTATACTGCTGCTGTTATGATAGCTTATAGACTTTTCATAGGATCAAAGTGCTTTCCCAGAAACAGGAGGCAAGTTTAATCTTTGCTATCTCCATACACAAAACCTGTTAGGACAATGCAAGAGCTAGCAACAAATAACTCTGATTGGCAAAATCACTGGAGTTAGTCTTTTCGAAATAGTACTAAGGACTTACTTAGAGTATTTTACACATGCTTCATCATAAACTATTTTATGAAATTTATGGTAACTAGATAACTTTGGACCCCTTTTCAAGTTGACAGTGTTCTGACTCACAATGTGTAGTGTGTACTACATAAGAATTGAAATTTGAAAGGACTTGCAGGGATTGTAATCTGGAATTTTTGGACAGTACCAGGATTTGAAAAGCATACAGATTGTTTATCATCATGAGAACATTTAGGTTGCTAAATCAATGTTGCTGGCTTAGTTCTATTTTGTCAGCTGTGTTAATTTTATTTGACGAATGTTTTGGCACTTTCTGGAAGGCCACTTACAGCTCAGCACAGAGTGGTCATATTTGAAATTGAAGCCAGCACTTGATGCCTTGTTTCTGAAGATCCACAGATACTGGAATTATTTCAGACAGGGCCTTCTCTTAGAATCAGTGACAGCAAGTTAATGTGTAGTTTCAATGGGGAGGGTTAACTCTAGGCCATTAAGAATCCATTGGTCAAATTTATGCTAGAAATAGGAAGGGTAGGGTCTGGTAAAGTTGCATCACTTTGGGAGTTTTGCAGTTGTACTCTTAACATATACAATATTTTTATAGAATTTTTCTAAAATTCCAAGTGATCTTTACATTTTGGAGGCAAAAGATTCTTGCTTTCATATGCAGAAAGCAGACACCTAATACCCTTAGACTCCTCCTTGAGGATGATGTGAGTCTGTGATGAATATGCCCAGCACTCAAAAAATCCTGGGTACATCCCTTGCATGAGGCTTCCACTTGTACATCAGTATGACCATATGAGGTGTCTGGTGTGATGCTTCCACTTGAACACCAGTATGACCATATCAGGTGTCTGGTGTGATGTTTCCACTTGTACACCAGTATGACCATATCAGGTGTCTGATGTGATGCTTCCACTTGTACACCAGTATGACCATATCAGGTGTCTGATGTGATGCTTCCACTTGTACACCAGTATGACCATATCAGGTGTCTGGTGTGATGTTTCCACTTGTACACCAGTATGACCATATCAGGTGTCTGATGTGATGTTTCCACTTGTACACCAGTATGACCATATCAGGTGTCTGATGTGATGCTTCCACTTGTGCACCAGTGTGATCATATTAGGTGTTGTGATGTGGAAATTGGTGTGTTCATTTGTGACATCGTGACTTGAGCAGGATATACTGATATCTGTGTCTCACATCATTTAGAGTAGTCTTTTTTACTTTGGTACTGTTAGTCAACTCTTGCAAAGTGGGTCAGGGTGGGGGTGGGAGAGGGGGATGAAAACTTTTGCTTTAGTTTGAAGCAGTTGGCTCAAGTAGACGGCAGTGAAACACAACATTCTTGAAAAATAATCCTGATTGGATATGCATTGTAAGTTGCATCTAGTTGTATAGTGAGATAAATCATTATAAAGTAGGAGCAGGGAGAGGAGGTAAACCTATAATTTTGTTAATGGTTCACATGCTTTTGGATTTGCTTGTTTGAGATATACTGCATCATATCATTCTTGCATAAAGGTAAGGAGGAAGATACATGCCAGATATGTTTGATAGTAACATTGTAAGAGGGTTAGACTTGTCTAGGTACATAAGAAATAAAGCTGTAATGTCCCACTATTAAAACATACTGTCATTCACTGCAACTGTGTTCTTGTAGGTACCGGTAATAAATAAGGACTCAGGTCACCACGAAAAAAAGGTTGGGTGGGTATTTTGTCCATCTTTTCTTGGGAGCTTTGCTGATACAGCTTAATAATTTCCTTCTTTTCTGCCTTTCGTTTGGAAGTAGAGGGGCTCTGACTCAGATATGTAATTCCTATGTATTTGTTAAGTTGAAAAGTGCTCTCAATTAACTGAAATACTGTTCTCACATATTCAGTAGATACATTTAGTCCAGTGTGCCTGTTGTAGAAGACTGTGTTTTGTTATCCATCTGTACAGTATTCATTTGAGAAACTTTCATGTTAAATGGCTCTTGCACACCACAAAATACAAAATGCTGTCAATTTGAGTTTTGTTATTAATACTCTATGCTAAGATTTTGAAAACACAGGGTTCTCTGATACAAAAATGCTTCAATGTCATGTTTTGTAAGTGTTTTTTTATTTCATTTTTCATAAACACTGGACGAAGACATGTTTAAATCTCAAGGGGACCAGTCATTGTAAATTTTGTAATTTTTGAATGTTTAACATTTTAATGAATTAAGGTTTCTGCAAAATTGTTTTACCAGTTTTGATTGTTTGTCTCCATTGGAGATAAAAAAAAAAAAAAAAAATTGATGATATTTTCTATGATATTCAACTTGGAAATTGGAAACCAGAAGGCTTATAAAATTTAAATCTTGTAATGTCATTTTTTTTAACACAATAGATGAAATGATGAACTAACTTTTTGCGTGCAGTTTGCATCATGATTAAGTTTCAGATTGGTTCACTAGTTATAAGCTCTTTATAAACTGTATTGCTGCCATGAGATGGCTGTGGTTGTTTCTGCATGCCACAGATTTAAGGAAAAAGGTCAGTGTCTTGTCTTTTGGGTCCTGTTTTTGCAGGCAGACACAAAATGCCTACATTGAGATTGACATATATTTTGAAGGGCTCATTCTTAGTTGGGGATTTGGTCACATCTGGGGTAGTGAATTGTTGAAACCAAAACTTTTTCACATGAACACCAGTGCATTGGTTTATTCCTTTTTCACCTTTTCAAATGATAGATTTTCATACAACTGTAGGTGCCTTGCTTTCTTCTGCATGTGAAACTCATTGTAAACATGTGGCTTACCTCTGTATTTCTCACCTCTACCAGACTTGGGACAGGATTCATGAACAATTGCATAGTCAAAAAGCTTTTCTTGCATAAGTAAAAATACTTACGCATTGGGTAAGAACTTTCTGAAGTGGTATTCTCGTAAAGATATGCAGAGTAGGTGCAGTAAATGCATAAGAGCCAATGGGTGTGCAGACACATCTTCTTTTGCCACATTTTAAGCCAATCACATTGAGTGTTATTGTTAAAGTGCATAGTCTTCTGTGGTTACATGCGCAGTCTTATGACGTGTACAACTATTTTGTGTGGCATCTCTCATGGTACGTGTTGCTATGACTTTTGGTGCTTAATGACAAATCTGAAGCTTGTGTAAAGTTACCCAAAATATTTATGCACTTTTCTCTTTGTGAATACCAACTTATGCCCAGGTCACACCGTCACGACTAACTGCTCTACATTGTAGAAAATTTGCATAAATCGTAGACATTCTGTTGCACCAACTGCATGCAACTATAACTGAACATGTTCCATCAGGCCAACGGCTTACGACACGATGGAACTCTAGTTGTGGAACCAGCCACACCGCCACGACCACAGCCAACGTGGTGGGTGGCCACCCTCGTGTCGTGGGTTGTCGTGGCAGTGTGACCCAGACTTAAGGAAGATCCACTGTGTGAATACGGCCCTTGGTCATGGTGTCCAGCCCTTGGTCATGTAGTCCTAAAGAAAATTAGTAGTCATCAAAATCATAACTTCAAACATGAGCTAAATCATGTAGATCTCTCGTTTACATGTATCTCTCATGTTTCAGCCCATTAAAGGTAAACCAAGAAATGATCCTGCAGGACTTTCACAATTCAGTAACAAAATGTTTGTATTGTGGTTAAAATGAGGCTTTCACGAACTAGGATACCAGGGTATGCTTTTTTCAAAACTGGGTGACTGCATTTTCTCTTTAATAACTTCACAGCATTCAGAGTTGAAAGGGGCTCCTCAATGCTGTCTGTCATCAGGTTTCTAAGATGGGGGGGGGGGGGGAGGCTGAACCATTCAGTTCCTGAGTTCTGACATTTTGCAAGGTATTTTTGGATGCTTTAAGACAAGAAATCTTTGAATAGAAAATTATTGTGGAGGGGGGAGGGAAGGGGCTGCAGGCCCCATTCTTCCCACTACTTTGGATGGCTATGCTTGTCATGAAACTTCCTTGTCCCAGCAATATTTCTAGGTAATATTTGAAACCATAATCAAGCCTCTTATAAGTTCCCTGCAATTGGCTGCTGAGATAGCCAGTCCTACCACCATTCTATGGTACAGATAAGGCATGCAGAATTATACCCTCTTGCTGCTTAACAATTTGTGGGGTAACTATACTACAGCAGATTTTTCCAGTGGTGTCAAAAAATGTTTGACTAAATTTTGTGGGGAGAAACAGGAAGTGAAATCGAGACATGAGAATTAAACTACCTCAAGATGCGTAAAAATAACAAAAAGAACCGTTAGAAGTAAAGTATAATATAAGAACAATGCTGTTTGCCCATTATCAGGTAATTAAAGGTCTGTAGGTTGACCCTACGTCCTAAACATACTATTGTAATGTAACTTCATTACATACCGTAGCTTTTAAGTCTAATGCATTTTGCAGCTTTAGATTCCAATTTTGGAAATGAGGTGTAGTTCTAGAATTGCCATTTATGTGAGTCAAAACTTTTCCGTGTTGATACTGCGACAAATGAGCCACTTTGTGAGCCTTGGTACGGATGTGTACATCATAAACTTTGGAGAAATGTTGGGGTTAATTCAGCTTTTCTTTCAAAGCTAGTTTTGGCTCACAGTGATTGGCATAATGATATCAGCTTGTATTACTAACAGATTTACTGCTGAGCCTACAGCATCTGTTCACAACTGTGGAATGTGGAAAAGTGTCAAAGTTTAGTGTTTAAAATTAGAAATTTTATACTTCTGTCAAATACACATTTAAGATTGTAGAATTACTTTAGTATATCCATTGTATCATTTGAGTGAGTGGGAATGAAAAATGTGAAAATGTACATAAGTCAGTTTTTGCACATTGTATGAGACTTGATTGTAAGATAGAAAAAATTATGGCATTGTATGTTCCTTTTGTATTAGAATTTGTACTTGTTTTATATGAAAAAACTGACAATGTATCACTTGAGATTTGAAGAATGAAATGAACTTTCCTTGATCTTCAATTAGATAAGGAATAGCTAACTGTTTTTAACCATTTGTGCAATGATTTTGTTTTAATCCTCTGTACAAATTCTAAATAGACAGTAACATAGGAAGTTGTATCTGGGGCAAATGGGTTTAAGCCCAGTTGAAGGAAAATATTTAAGAATGGTAATTTCTGTTTTAAATGGTCCTAGTGCTTGTAAATGGTCAGGTTTGAAAACAGTGGCAAAATTATAAATATGATATTAGGGTATATTCATGTACATTCAGAGGGGATGGCCATGTCCACTAGCAACCAAGAAAAGTGGACGGCAGAGAGTTTCAGTTTCTTTTGTATTTTAACATTAAGGAAATGACATGATTTTCAGAGAAATCATTTGCACAAAACTCAAGTGAACATGTAGTAGTTTCATGCGTATGTTGCCTGTACACAATCCAAACTATTGAGTACAGAATTGCAATATGTAACATTTGAAGTACACCCAGAGTCATTGAAAAAAGTAAAACTGAATGCTTGCTTAGAGAGTGGAAGGACCCTTCGCACATAAGTCTACTTCAGGCAGTTTGTTAGATGCTTCATTCTGGCTCCTCACAAATCAAAAGGGCAGTTTCAGGCACTATCTATTCATGTGTTTTAACCAGATCAAATTTTGAAAGCATGCTTGGAAAAACTTTTATTTGTGATGCTCCTTCCAGGGAATTTTGGTGTTGGAGTGAAATTTTGGAAAATTAAGGCATAGTTGGTCCTTTTTGTACATGAAAACATATCAACAATGAGAAATTTGATTGTTGCATGAAAACTTAACATTTCTTCCAGCCTTTGAAAGGAGCAGCTTCTTTTGTGCACCCAAATGTTTTCCCCATTAGTTTTATCTTTTGTACGTCATAAATATATCATTTTTATTCAGAGTTTCATAGTTTCTTCAAATATGAGAGCATCCTGTAGTAGGAGCCAAAGAATGAAAAACAAAAAACAAAAAAAGCTTATCTTCCACATTGTAAACATTTCATTTCACAGCAGAATAGTATTTGACTGATGAAGAAAGTTCTGTAGCAACTGTCTGGCATTCACATTTTGTACCAGTTTTCATTTATACAAGTTTTCAATAGAGCAAAGGAGCAGACCTTCTAGAAAGACATATAATTGGTTAAATTAAGGATTTATCCAAAAATTTGCCTTTGATATCTAAAGGAGAATTTAAAGCCATTCAGATTCTGGTGTAATTTTGATTCCATTGCAATGTGGTTCTAGAGATATTAGCAAATGAAGTTACTAGATTGCTGAGCAATACTTTGTTTCTTTTGTTTTACATAGTATTGCTGTGACTGGGAAATTGATAGGGATATGAGCTTCCCATGGGGAGTTTGCAATACAAACTGGGGAGTTTGCAAACTCCCCATGGGAGTTTGCAAAAACTCCAGTGCCTCTCACACATTCACATATAAGGAAAGCATGAGATTTTGCAGGAGAGTATTGGTAAAGTTTTAAGAGAAGCAAAGCTGTGTTTAATTTTAGGATATCATGCAATGTGTGCAAAGTTCACTTTGTGTTGAAAATGTGATAACTTAATCTGCAAGGACTTTAAGAACCACAAATAGGAACTGAATACAAAATTCACCATGATGATTAGGTTTGTGACAGGACAACTCCCACCCTAGACAGTTCCCCCTGGGATAGGGCTTCTCCGGGATAATTGTCGATCCCCCTTAACATTGCCACCCCAGTCGTATCCCCTTGGACAATTCTCTCCCGAAACAATAACCCCTCATATCAGTTACCCCTCCTTAAGAAAATTTATCCTGGTTGGAAGTTGTTGGGGAATCTGTGCAGGAGTTGTTCATGGGAGAATTGCCTGGGCGGATTTGTATGGGTTGGTAATTGTTATCTCCCAGGCAGTGTTAAAAGAGAAGTTAAAATTTATTGGCAGTGAATTGAACAATTAAGTATCCCCTGTTACCAGCATAGATATTGCCCTGCTAATTATGGTCTAGACAGAAGTCATCACCATGCTAATTTACTAAAATATATATCATGTGCCCCCTCACTTCCTAGCCCTTGTTGAATCTTGCATAACATTTTGCATGACCAAATTCCTTCATTTCATCATTTGCTGATGATAGTAAGCAATTATAATATCACAATTAAAGTTACAATTTTGCATAATGTCTGTTTATGATAAGCTAGTATCATTGTTTTCTTTGGACCAGATTTGAAGTCAGTTTAGTGTTTTATACCAAAACTGTATCATACCAAATACATTTGTTGATAAAATTCCAAGTTTCAGTTCATTTGTTGATGTATTTTTACTCATTTACTGTCAGTTCATGGTATTATATTGCTGACAGTTGTTGAGCAGTAAGGAGGTTCATGCATTTTTGGTTTCGATGATAAGAGACACCTATGCATTCATGATGGCGTGTGTGTGTATGTATGTGTGGGTGCACTTGTATTGATATCCAGCCGAGGACCTTGACCAGAATACACACCTACCACCGGAGGACATTTTTTCCACCTGAGGACCTAAACCCAGGTCCTCGGGTAAATTTAGTTCCATTGCATTCTACACACGTTTTCCATTATCTAGGTATAGGTAAGGGCAGAGTCCTCTACTGGCTATGAATTTGAAACAGGTGTGTGAAAATTTCAGAGGTCCTCAGGTGTGTAGGATACAACTGGTGGACTTATATTATATTGCCAATATAGTGGACTTAGGAGATATATGTGGATTCCCAGTTGGTGTGTATAGCGCACCCTAGAGGGTAGTAATACAATGCATGTGTTCATTTGTCAATCTCATAGTTGTATGTGCTGGTCCGCAGGTGAATATGCATACATGACAACGTGCGCAGGTCCTCGGTTTGTGATGAATACCAGTATGCGTGTATGTGTGTGTGACGCTTTGCTTGTAAACACGATATCTCAAGAAGGGTAACTATGACTGAGCTCATACTTGGTGTGTGGGTTGGTCATATTAAGTAGATGATCCCTATTGTTTTTGATGCAGGTCAAAGGTCATTTGGGGTCACAGGAGGTCAAAAGGTCAAAACCTTGTAAACGCGATATCTCAAGATTGGTAACTCCGAGGGATCTCATACTTGGCAGGTAGGTTGCCCATATTAAGTAGATGATCCCTATTCTATTTGGTGGAGGTCAAAGGTCATTTGGGGTCACCAGAGGTCAAATAGTAAATACCCTGGAAATTGCTTGTAAACACGGTATCTCCAGAAGGATAAATGTGAGGGATCTCATACTTACCATGTTTATTGCCCATATTGAGTAGAAGATCCCTATTGTTTTTGGTGGAGGTCATTTGGGGTCACCAGTGGTCAAAAGGTCAAAACCTTGTAAACACTATATCTCAAGAAGGGTAACTTTGAGGGAGCTCATACTTAGCATGTGGATTACCCATATTAAGTAAATGTCTATTACTTTTGGTGGAGGTCAAAGGTCATCTGGGGTCATCAGAGGTCAGAACCTTGTAAACATGATATCTCAAGAAGGGTAACTGTGAGGGATCTCATACTTAGCATGTGGACTGTCCATATTGTGTAGATGATCCCTATTGTTTTTGGTGGAGGTCAAAGGTCATTTGGGGTCATCAGAGGTCAAAACATTAAAAACTTGTAAACATGATATCTCAAGAAGGGTAACTGTGAGGGATCTCATACTTAGCATGTGGATTGTCCATATTGAGTAGATGATCCCTATTATTTTTTGGTGGAGGTCAAAGGTCATTTGGGGTCGCCAGTGGTCAAAAGGTCAAAACATTGTAAACACTATTTCTCAAGGAGGATAACTGTGAGGGATCTTATACTTAGCATTTGGATTGCCCATATTTAGAAGATAATTCCTATTATTTTTGGTGGAGGTCAAAGGTCATTTGGGGTCATCAGAGGTCAAAACATCAAAACCTTGTAAACGCGATATCTCCAGAAGGATAAGTGTGAGGGATCTCATACTTACCATATGTGGACTGCCTGTATTGAGTAGATGATCCCTATTGTTTTTGGTGGAGGTCAAAGGTCATTTGGGATCCCTAGTGGTCAAAAGATCAAAACCTTTTAAACATGATATCTCAAGAAGGGTAACTGTGATGGATCTCATATTTAGCATGTGGATTGCCCATATTGAGTAGATAATCTCTGTTGTTTTTGGATGGAGGTCAAAGGTCATTTGGGGTCATCAGAGGTTAAAACATCAAAACCTTGCAAACATGATATCTCCAGAAGGATAAGTGTGAGGGATCTCATACTCACCATGTGGATTGTTCATACTGAGTAGATGATCCCCATTGTTTTTGGTGGCGGTCAAAGGTCATTTGGGGTCACTAGTGGTCAAAAGGTCAAAACTGTGTAAATACTATAAGTCAAGAAGGGTAACTGTAAGGGATATCATAGTTAGCATGTGGATTGCCCATATTGAGTAGATGATCCCTATTATTTTTGGTGGAGGTCAAAGGTCATGTAGGGTCACCACAGGTCAAAACATTGTTAACATGATATCTCAAGAAGGGTAACTGGTAGGGATCTCATACTTAGGTTGTGTATTGCCCATATTGATTAGATCATCTCTATAATTTTTGGTGCAGGTCAAAGGTCATTTCTGGTCACCAGAGGCCAAAAGGTCAAAACCTTGTAAACATGATAACTCAAGAAGGATAACTGTGGGGGATCTCACACTTGACATGTGGATGATCCCTACTATTTTTCGTGCAGGTCGAAGGTTATTTAAGGTCACAAAAGGTCAAGAGCTAGTAAACATATTTCAAGGAGGATAACTATGAGGGATCACATACTTGGCCTGTGGATTGTTAATATTTAGCATGTAGGTCATTTTGGGTCGCAAGATTTCAAAAGCGTTTGACAATATTAACATGATATCTCAAGCAGGATAACTGTGAGGGATCTCATGCTTGTCATGTGGGAGATTCATGTTTGTTACAATATATCAATATGGCAAGGAATCACTAAGCCTTTTGGCTTTCTGGTTTTGTATGTATTGAACAATCATTTTCGACTATCACCTGCATTTGCAGGGTTTTTTTAACTTGGGAGGGGGGGGGGCGGGACTTCAATTTTGACAAACAGAGGGTAGCACGTCAGTGACCTATGAGAGAGTGTAGCAAGTTTCCTTTTTGGTTTCAATGAAATAGAAATCTATGCATTCGTGATGGCGTGTGTCGAAGGGTGTGTGTATGTGTATGTTTGTGACACTTGGTGTGTGCACGCAATAATTCAAGAACAGAAGCCCAAACTTGGTGTGTATGTACCCCATATGGAGTTGAACCCTATTATTTTTGGTGGAGGTCAGAGGTCATTTGGGTCACCAGAGGTCAAACAATGAAAACATTGTGCACGCAATATCTCAAGAAGGGAAACTTTAATGAAGTTTTGGTTGTCAAAGATCATCTGGGGCCACCGGGGGGTCAACCTCTGAAAACCTTGTTATCATGATATCTCAAGTTAGGAAGCTTGGATAGATGTCATACTTAGTGTGTGGATGCCTTAGAAGCAGAACCTTATTGTTTTTGGTGGAGGTCAAGCACTGAGAACCTTGTTAACACAATATCTCTTGTAAGCTTGGATATGTACTTGGTATGTGGATGATTTATGGTGATGGGAGGAAGACCAGTTGTTTTATAGTGGAGGACAAAGGTCATCTAAAGTCACCATAGGTCAAAAAGCAAAATTTCCTCAGAATTTCCAAGATCATCATCAGGCTTCACCAGAGGTCAGAATAAAATTTCCAAGGAATTCCCAAGATCATCATTTGGGTTCACCAGAGGTTAAAACAGAATTTCCCAAGAATTCCCATGATCAGATATGAACACAAAACTATATTTTCAATAAATTGAGATAGCATCTGACCAATGACTGAAAGAAATTGAACATCATGGCATTGTTTGGAACATGGAAGTACTACCTCCATGTTTGGAATACAACATGTACCATCGAAACCTCAATGAATTTTTGCATTCTGGTTTTCATCCCAGGGGCTTGCCCCCTCCTCCCACCCTGGATATGATCCCGGCTATCATACTAATCTTGTTATTTGTTTATCTTTGATGCAAATTTGGACTTGTGGAATATCACAGACATTGATGATACTGTTGCAGGAAAGCTTTCAATACCAGATACCAAAAGTAATGCAAGGGGATGGAATAGCTGGAACTGAATGTCATTGAACACTACCATGAAACAGGTCAAAGACACCAACACATAACACCAACACATGCCAACCTCAAAAATGGCAAACCTTGAGGTTCTTGCAAGAAAACCTCATTTCAACTTGGCCTGCTTAGAAATCAGAACACTCTGACCAGACCTCACAAAGGGGAGGTCGGGTGTAATAAAATCCGACTTATCTGTTCATTTCTTTGTTGTAAGAAACCACTATCACTTCTAAAATAGTTACACTTAATCCCTGACCAGTGAGGAACTTTGTTCAGTTGATTACACAACAGATAAGCAATTGACATGTCCCCCATTAAACAGTTAAATCTTTTGTGTAGGGGTATGCACAGGAAGTCTTTATTTACTTAAAGAAGGGCTGAGATGACACCAATCAACTATGTAGGCAGGGACCAAGTTTAATTGGATTAGGTAACAGATGCACAGTTTATGGTTTCAAAAATAGGGTATGGATAGCTAAGCAGAGGAGTGTGTAATGCTGGAAATCACATCTCAAACCTGGAGGTTTTAAACAATTAGTCTACTTGGATTGTGAAAAATGTTTTCTAAAGTAGGAAGATTTTGCATATTTTATTCATCCTTTTGATAGATTTAAGATGCCACCTACAAAGCTAACTGTTTGAAAAAATTCATCACCTTTCTGACAACGATACATCTGCAATTTAATAATTACTTAACCAGCAATGGAAAGCACTGATCTTGGTCTAAATACAGAAACTTATCTGGCGTTGCCTTAAAGTACATGTAATTTCCACTGTGTGATCTGGCATTTTCACTATGAGATGAATCCAGAAACCGTGAGACTCATGGCAAAACCGTGAGAGTTGGCAAGTCTGGGTATGTAATGGAAATACAACATAAGTTGTATCAGTTCTCACAGGTTCAAATGGATTCTATTTAACATAAACATTTACAGATCAAATTGAATGCTGAAATCTCTGTTATAAGTGTACAGGACCACTTTCAATTGAGGAACACTCCTGCCCCCCTCCCTCCAGGGGTGGCACCAGGATTTCCCCGACGGGGGCCAAGCTCCCCGACGGGGGGGGGGGCAGCAACTCAAAGTCTCAACGAAGGAAATAAAGTGCCGAAACGATGTTTGAAGGAAAATGTTGGGCTCTTTTTGGCGAAAATGAAAAAATTGCCGGCATTTTCCATGGAAAATGTGAAAAAAATGGGGCTTTGAAGAAGAAACTTGGAAAATTTGGGGTTTTTATTGAAGAATTTGCCCTAATTTAGACCAAAATTAAGTTAATCGTCGGGGCGACTGGGCGTTGTCGGGAAAATATTTTATCGTATACATAACAGCTCCCCGACGAAACCGAAAAATTTCCCCGACGGGGGGGGGCAGCCTTCCCCGGCGGGGGGGCATGGCCCCCTAGCCCCTCACTAGCGCCACCCTTGCCTCCCTCCCCCACACTTTACACCTTGGTTCCTGCACCCTGTGTGGAAAAGCTGTGCATACTAGATTTTGACCATGCCAATATTCACCTCATAATTATAGGTGGGGGTGGGGGGAGTAAAAAATGATTGATTGATCAGATCTGTGTGTTAATTGACTGAACTGACTGATGGGTGCTGTTAGATTAAAGAATAAACACATCAAAGAAAAGATGGCAAAGATTTTCAGAGACTTTTATAACTTAAAACCAGTGTTGCAAAATTTTTTCATAAAATAGTCTACTCTCCTTAGCCATGGCACTCTAAAATAAAACCAGTTAAATTAAATTACTTATAATAAGCTTATAGTTTTGTCTTGTTTCACCAGATAATGCTCTTTATCACTTAGCATGCTAATACTTCTACCTCAGTCATAAATACTGACTTAACTTGAAATATACCCTATACCCCACAAAGGTGTATGTCCCGCGCTTATGGATAACGACAATGTTTCTCATAATATACTAAAATTCTATGAAATTTGCTTTGGAAACCTGATGTTTGAGAGTCAAAAATGACAGGTGTGGAATTTTCCTAAAGAGGTTGGATGGATACCTTCATAGGGCACTTCCTGTAATGGAAAAACTTTTTAACCAGCAGCTTCGTTATGAAGACGCATATCTTAAGCTTAGTCGCTTCTTCATACATTGTACTCATTCTTACTCAGTCCACATTCATCTCATACTTGCCAACATTGTCATCCCAGAAAACTGAACATATGTAGCATATGATCCACTGTGCACGACAAGTGCACAAGTACCTCAATGGATGGGGTAGGGGTGGGGGGAGAACTCCTCTTTTCCTTTCTAAATATTCACAATATATGTTGAAATCATTTAGGTGTATGAAAAGATTGACTTTATTTTTGCCAGGCTGTTGCTTCACCATTTTTCTGATCATTTAAATTTTATTAAAGTCAGAAAAACAGCAGCAAGTTGATCCAGAACCTTTGTACAAAACTAACAGGTACATGATCTCTGCACACATTATTTCCAATGTGAGCATTGCATCTAGAACCACAGTACTGTACAGCGAGAAATTTCTGCGAGGCTAATTTCTGGCGAATCTGTACCTTGTTCACACATCTGCGGAGTGAAGAATTCGCTGCTGCAGGCAACCAGCATAGTCTCGTACAAACTAGCAAAAGTACTTTGATGGGTCTTAAATTCGCGATTTGATACTTGGTCGCGAAAAGTGAAAATTTAACCCCCGTGAAAACTTCCCACTATACAGTACTGATCTACACCTCTTTCCTATCATGGTCACTAGCAGTATTGCAAATAGCATTGGCAACTATATATTTCCTAAGGTTCATCTTTACTCATCAGTCACTGAACCAAGGAACAAATTGGCCATGTGGCTGTGCATAAACCATAGCATATGTACTGGAGGTAAGGGTTCCCAGGAGAAAATTCCCATTGAAACCCATTGATTCCCATTGGAACTTCCAATGGAACCTAATGGGTTTGAATGGGGCATAACTGGATTCAATGGGACTCCATGAATTTAATGGGTAACCCATAAGATCCCATTGGGTGGTTCCAACTGGGCACAATGGGTAATAATTGGGAGCAATGGGTTTGAATGGGACCCATTAGATTCAATGGGACATGTTGTGGGTCCCATTGAAATCAGTCGGGTCCTATTGAGATCAACAGGTTCCCATTGAGTCCTGGTTAGTCCCAATGGAATCCAATGGGGGATAAATACTGCAGCCCCATTGAATCTAATAGGAATTAAATGAACCCCATTAGATTTTTAATTTAATAAAAAGCTGGAAATGCATGCAGCCTGTGTCATTTATTGGTATGGGGTTGGTAATGAAAAGGCCACTATTAATTGAATGCAATGGGGTGCATGCATACTACAGGACCATGATGAATCCAGTAGGAAGTGAGAGCCCATTGTCTGTTATGTGATTTCAGGTATTAGAGAAGGTTTAATGACACACAGACACTGCAGTATCATACAATGGTTACATCAATCTCAGATAAAACAGGTCATGGGGTGTCCCCCTAGCTCCGGCCTCTTGCAGGGCCCGAGAATAGGAAAGATGCTAAGAATGTCTTTACATGTCTTCAGTTCAAATACCTTGCAAAAAGGCCCTGGTATGGGCAGTTTTCACTAATGAAGGCTGGCTGGCGACAGCTTCAAGGGGAAGGGATCCAAGGAGAGGGGGGTTATGGGTTGGCTAGTTAGACAAGATTTAATGAAACACAAACACAACGTGTTATATAGTGTCAACTAGATAAAAAGTTAAGTCTTAAGTACGGTTTCAAATACGGTTCAAGCAGGGGCGGCAGGGGGTTAAAATTATTGGGGGGCACTTGCTAGGGTAACACTTTGGGCATCCGGCCAGGGGTAAAGGGGCAGTGGTGTAGCCAGGATTTCTCTCATGGGAGGGAAGCATGCAGTATGTTGTGTGATGGCCTGCCTGGGGGAGGGTGTAAGGGGAGGGGTGTCCCCTTCCCTTTGAAAATTTTTGAAAAATTACGTGCCCTTACATGCAATCTGGGCTACGTATGCCACATTTTAAAGTAAAATTTGTGTTAAAAACTTTATGTATTTTTAGGAACTAAAAAGAAATCAGTTTCAGTGATGGGGGACCATGGCCCAATGGGGGCCCTCCCTCGCCTTTGCAAATTTTTGAAAATTTTGAAGTTAAACTTGTGTTAAAAAATTTATGTATTTTAGCTGCTAAAAAAATCGGCATCAGTGAGGGGGACCATGGCCCAAAGGCTCCCTAAATATGCCACTGGTACAGGGGACAACCATAGGTCCCCTGTTGGGGTACAGGGGCAAAGCCCCTGTGAGCCAAGCCATTTGGTGCAGTCTAGAGGACACAGATCACACATCTCTAATTCCAGTTAGTAAAACAAAGTACATATATATTCAAGAACAACAGTTCAAGCTTTTGTCTCTTATAGTCCTACTTGTGGGCATTGCCTTGCCTAAGTTCTATTAATGAACCTTTTGGCGTTCCATACTTCCTTCACAACAAAAACAGTTATGTCTCACTTTGAACTCTCCTGCCAGTAAGCTCTCTGGAAAGACCAAATCTCAACTACTTACTCCTAGAACAACTATCAGAAACACTGGTGAGTAATATTTTGAGTTTTATTCTTCTTTTAAACAGGCTAATAGCTTGCCAGCACCTAAAAGAAGATGAAAATTTGTGCAATACTGGCGAAGTCTTAGTGCAGGAAAGAAGCCCTTAGCCTAACAATGAAGTGCATATCGTAGTTGCAGCCTAGTGTTAGCCATACTGTACGTAGTAAATGAAGGGTGGCTCAAGGATATACTTGTGGTACTGTAGGCTTAGGCAGTTAGGCTAGGGCCGGTTTATTGAGAGAAGTAGTAGTAGTAACAGTCTGGTGCACCATTGGATTGTGTCCTTGAGTGACTTAAGTGCTAATCGAAAACTTTACATAGGCCCTTGGCCTACTGTTCAGTTTCCTTAATGAGGAGCTATTAAAGCCTGATTTCACTCAGGCCTTTGATTGGCTTTAGTTTAGGCGTAGCCTAGGTAGGATCACAGGTGCCCCTTCCGTTGTATAGTAGCATTTTCTATGAGTATTTGTGGCAGTTGAACAGCTACAGTAGCTACAGTTCAACTCTCACAAATGCTTGTAGAAAATGCTAGCAGTAGCACTTCCACTTTTGAAAAAGTTTTCAAATTTTATGAAATTTAACGTTCAAAAGTCGTTCATATATTAATGCTAATATGTATCTGCATGATTTGTAATAATAAAAGCGAATCATTATTGACAAATTTAGGAAGTAACCATGAAAGTTAAGAGAACTTTAGACAATATTTCAGGAGTATTTAATTTTATTGTAGGCCTAGATGCTGAATTTAACATCATCAGCAGTTACCATCCTCAAACTGTTACTCAATCAAAATTCCGTCCTTCAGACTACGCCGTGTGAAATTATTCAGAAAAAGAACTGCCTTGATGTATATATGACCTTATGACTTGAAGTCTCAATTCAGGCAAATTTGGCGAGAAAAAGGGGGTAATTATGCCAGAAACTTAAGTTGTTTGTTCGAGCTACTCTAGGAGATTTGTGACATAGCCTACCTTTCCGTCTATATAATACATAGTATATGGTGTACTATACAATGTAAGGGGCGCCTGTGGGTGGGATAAGCCAAATTGAACAAAGACATACTGTAGCGGGCCTATGTTTTGATGTTTCTGGAGATTCCTATGTTGGCCTATAGCTGGCTACATATTGAAAAGACATGCACTGATCAAGGCATATATGATGGCCCATGGTCAGTCAAGTACCCCTCTAGGTCATTCCACATCAAATTACCCAATTTGGCAGGACCTGTTGTTGCTCAACTGACTCAAAAATATTTGTGTAAAGGTTGCCAGTCAAGTAGCCCCCTAGCAAAGTCGCCCCCTCGGCTGACAAAGTCGCCCCTTAACAAACTCCTAACAAGGTCGCCCCCCCCCCCCCCCGACAAAGTTGCCCCTCAGTTCAACAAGTGTTCCCGGCAAAATTTCTTACAAGCATTAATAATAATACATACAAAGATACAGTAATCGTTTTCATTAGCTGTTATCAAGTCCCTAGATATGCACTTTTGTTGCTGATTTGACGTCAGGCTTTAGCCTCATAATTACGCATAGCCTACAGTGATTTTGAAACCAATTAACATCTAACGTTAATTGCAATTTTTTTTCTTCTTTGAAGTTTAGAAAAATTAGTCCTAGCTGTAATTTAATTTTAATTACTTAAAACATTATCTTCTTTTACACCAAATGTTACTGTGCTTAACGTTGAATTAGAGGTGTAAATTTTCGACAGTTCTGTGAAAAGTATATATATATCGCTTGAACGCTGTCGATCAGTTTCATACAAAATGCAGGAGTACATAAGTACAGTGACATTGAAGCAGTTTGATTTACTGTACAGTTATTTTGAAGATTTATCATTTTCTTCATTACAGGAGGTGAATCATATTGTGGCTAAGCCTGCATGATCTGTACCATGTTTAGGCCTACAGGCTTACAGCTCAAGCTTGGAGGTGGAGAAAGATCACTGATATGGGTATAGCAGACATCATGTACCGTAAAGGATGCAGACATACATGGAGAGACTACAACGCCAGTGTCATAATCATACTGTAGGAGCACAGAATTGAACATCCTGCACATGGTGATTGATAGGTTCTGAAATTCCACATTTTGTACTGAACATTAAGAAGCATGACTGATGCACAAGTAATTGTTAGACTTTTCAACTAGGCCTTTACGATACTGCCGTGTCCTCACCTGAACTTTTATTGTGTTGAAACATGTTCTCATAACCACCCCTTGTGCTGAGAGTGGGGACTGTGAATCCCTTTAGAATGCTTTGAAAATAATTGACCTCGAGGAAAGAGCTGTACAGTAAGTCAATGGAACACTGGCATGGAATGGCAATGCATACAGTCTTTTAAAAGTGTTAAAGTCATGATATACCGGCAGTGTTTCTTCTGGACCTTACAGTAATATTAATTTCAAACTGTGAACTTCAAATGACATATTTCAGAGGAAAATGTTGCTGCAGAAGGAACATTCAGTACCTTTATATGGTCATCAGTATGACAGCACCATGCATGCCACAGTTTGGCTTGTCTGAAACAAAACCCAACACACTGTGCCAGTTGACAAAGGGATTGTTTACCAAACTCTTGCCTTGGATTAACTCTCGCACTTTCCAACTATGCTGTATGTTTTATGTTGGAAGTATTGTTTTGGACTGTACTTTGCATTGAGTGCATGAACTGTGTACATTAAATTTTCAACCTGTGAAGTTTCAGTACTGTATGTCTGTACATTCCTAACTCCGTTAAGCTTGTTTGTCATTATCATTAGTTACAGGAAAAGAAAGGTGTCACCAATAGTACTGTACTGTGATCATCTTTTTCAGACTGACTGCCACGAGGCATGGAAAATATGGCTGTACAAGAGAACAGAGAACGAATGAAGGATAAAAATGAATGTTATATAGCCTAGTTGAAGTTTTGGTATTTAAAGTTTACAAGTTTCAGTGCACTGGATCTGCTGCACTCAGTAAATATGTATGTGTCTTCATGTCTTAGTACTTTATGTACTGTGCTTAAACATTCTTGTGTACATTTCCAGTTTTTTTAAAAGATGTTCACCCTGTTAGAAACTGTCTGTAGCTCACTCCATAATTAAAAAAAAAAAATACTTTAAATGAGACTCAGGGAGGCTTTGCCAAATATGACAGTGAGAGGGGTAAGACATTTTCTTATTTATTCTGATTCTCATTTACGTATTGTCAATTTTTTGAATGGGGTCATATAGATACCAGTGAAACATTTTCCAAATTTTGTTATGCACATTTGTGTGCCTGATATTGTTGCCATCAAGATTTTTTGTTTCAAGTAACTTTGACGTGTTGAATAGTATGCTACAGTATCACTGCTGTTCTTGTCTCATGTTATTGCCTCCCAGGTTTTGTATTCATTCATGTAGTTTCATAATAAAAAGCATTTAAATTTAATTTACACTGTACATAATTTGTAAAGAAGTACTTGATTTAGTTGGAGCTGGTTAGTGACAAAAAGTTTGGAAGTGACAGGTCCACAGAGCCAGTGGACAGGATCCAATGGGTACCTCTTGGTACCCATTAGAAGGAACCCACCATTGATCTGTAAGACCATTGAAAGACACCAATTAGACCTGCTACAAGGCACCTATTGAACCCATTGGAAGAGACCCATTAGGACCCATTGGGTCCTATTGGACCAATTAAAAAGGACGACCTGTTGGACCCATTGGAAGAGACCCATTAGGACCCATTGGGTCCTGTTGGAGGTGACCCATTGGGTCCTATTGGACCAATTAAAAAGGACGACCTGTTGGACCCATTGGAAGAGACCCATTAGGACCCATTGGGTCCTGTTGGAGGTGACCCATTGGGTCCTATTGGACCAATTAGAAAGGACGACCTGTTGGACCCATTGGAAGAGACCCATTAGGGCCCATTGGGTCCTGTTGGAGGTGACCCATTGAGTCCTATTGGACTATTTGGTCCCATTGGAGAGACCCGCTGTGACCCATTGGCCACCCATTGGATGGAACCCATTAAGACCCATTGCATGAGTATCTCCCATTAAACCCATTGAACCCCATTTGCATCCCATTAGAACCCATTAGGTCCTATTAACACTGTTCCAAAATCCAAGTTGAAACCCATTGAACGGGATTTAATAGGATCCAATGGGATCCCGTTGAATGGGACCTTATGGGTTTTAATGGGAATTTTCTCCTGGGTTATAGCTAGCCCAATGTGGTTGCCGGATAAAATCCCCTGCGTAACTTTCACAAACCACATTATGTGTAGGCTAATGAACGTCAGGCCACACACTACAAGTGCTTAGCCTAGCCTTATAAAAACTGCTGAAACGGGATTTGTCAATACGTGTCGAATGTGCAATTGGCACTAATATTTATAGCGGAAAATGTTTGTTGTTGAAACTTTGTTAGCATGTTAAACTGATGCAACATTGGATTTTGGCCACGGATATTGCCCTAACTCTGTGTTCAGAATATACTAAAATGACAAAGAAATGATGCATTTGATATCGATATACCATTATTTTAGGAAATCGAGTGCCGGTCGGTAAGCTGACAAGTAACTTTGAGTGGCAGTCGATAAGCTTTAGTACCAGTCCGCCCGACCGGTGCCGACCGGTGTAGCTATTACCCTCCTGGAGGTGCAACTTATTACAGTGCAGTGCACCTTCTCCCCCAGCCTGTACAAACTAGGGGCCTACAGGACCTATACTGTGGCATTGCTATTACAGTAAAGTATTTAACATTACAGCAACCATTGCCATTTGAAACTATTATTTGTCTAAGTTTCGAACAATGTCAGAGTACACAATGAAGTTTACAAATGTATTTTGTCTTGCTTTCACTCTGACAGTGTTTGGACCTAAGGTGCTTAATAGGGCTGATCCGTGTTCTGACCTCCGCCTAACATCAGGTTCAACTAACATTTGGTGGGTGGCCAATAGGCTTTGGTGACTTGACTGACTCTACTTCAAAGTCACAACTCCTTGTCAGGAGTCAAGTAGCAACTCCACTTTCCTTGGAATTGCAACTCATGAGGAATTTTTCAATACTGTCAAAACTATCCACAAAATCATGTTTTGGAGTTTCCTTTTGTGTTATTTCTCCGGTTTTAATGAAGTAGTTAATACTTAGCTCTTTTGATTTTTTTTTTTTCTTTATTCAATTACAAGTTTTAAGGCTAATATGTTTTTCCAACATTGGCAGTTCAGCAACTCCAGTGGTGAGAAACCAATAGTGTGGGCCTACTGGTGTACTAATACTCATTGGAAAGCTAGTAATTGACTGCCTATAGCTGCTGAGATGTATGTTTCTGTGTCAATTATTACTTCATCAATGATTGCAGGACTTTCTACTTCATTCAGAGTCATGACTAATGGGCCCAACTCCAAAAATACTGGAGTCACCCAAGTCTTTCTGTGTTTGCTAAAGTTAGGCATCTGCAGACAGAATTTTGCAACATTTTTCAAGTTTGCAACTTTTTGAAAAGGTTAGGTCTTAGCGTGAATGGATTTTTTTAAAGAGGTTTTGAGTTTGGGCTTTGTTCAACCTATGAAAATATTTTCTGATAGTGTTCTGATAGGCCCACAGACAATGTACATGTATGCACAAGGTTATACTGTTATGTAGGTGATGGCCCATAGACAATGAGCAAACACAAGGCTATACTGCTAAGTAGGCAACAGCCCGTAGTTAATGTACATGCACAAGGCTATACTGTTATGTAGGTGATGGCCCACAGACGATGAGCAAGCACAAGGCTATACTGCTAAGTAGGCGATAGCCCATAGATAATGTACATGCACAAGGCTATAGGTCTACTGTTACGTAGGTGATGGCCCATAGACAATGAGCAAGCACAAGGCTATACTGTTGTGTAGGTGACAGCCCACAGACAATGAGCAAGCACAAGGCTATACTGGTATGCAGGCAATAACCGATAGACAATGAGCATGCACAAGGCTATACTGTTATGTAGGCAATAGCCCACAGACAATGAGCATGCACACAGCTACACTGTTATGTAGGCGACAGCCAATAGACGAGCATGCACAAAGCTATACTGTTATGTAGGTGATAGCCCATAGACAATGCACATGCACATGGCTATACTGTTATGTAGGCCGACAGCCCGCAGACAATGCACATGCACAAGGCTATACTGTTATGTAGGCAATAGCTGATAGACAATGAGCATGCACAAGGCTATATATTATGTAGGCAATAGCCTGATATTGTTATTGAAATGCTGGCGATATCCATAAATGAAAAATTAATATTACTGGCATTGAATTTTTGCAACTACAACATAGGGACAACATGCATCCTAGATGTACTTCCAACTTTTATGCATATGTGAGTTTTGCGACTCATGCATCAACTGGTTTAGACAGTGCATTTTGTCAATAAGTCCACTGCTGCTCCCCCTAGTGTAAAGTAGTCTGCACTATTACTAAGCATGTGCCAATTTTCTGCTACCTGACTAGATACATTGTTGAGTCCTGCTTGTGATGTAGCATGAAATTATATCATGTGTCTTGGTGCAAACAAGACCCCAATTAGGCTCATAACATTTTGTTACAGGTATAGTTAAAAAGTGTATGTCAATGTGTCTAAATCATGCTAGACCCAAGGGAAAGCTGTACTGTATAAATAGGCATTTACACAACCCCACCCAATTTCCAAATTCAGTTTAGTTTACAGCTCTACACAAAGCTACACATCCTCCAACATGTCGCAAGGTGAAAGGCATCCTGAGAATGATAAACTTAACTGTGCCTCACACCTCGTCTGAACACAAAGTACCATTCAACTTCTCCAGATTTTGTTTCCAAGGCCTATTCCTGAGATGTCTAATAGCCTCTTACATTTGTTCACAGCTTGCGATGAATCTTCTCAAGAGAGATGTACAACCAACACAATGCCTCACACAAAGTAACTGTTATTAAATGAAAGATAAAGGGCTGAAAATCTTTGCCCAAACACAAATCCCAAGTCTCCACTTTGCATGCCATTTTGTACTTTCTGTGTATTCATATCAAAGTCTTTGTTGCATGTATGAATGCCAATCCTTCATTTTTCTGCAGCCATCTTTTTCCGCCGGACAATCTCCACTAGTTCCTTGTAACGTAAAATGCATTCCTCCTTCAAAGAGAAAGAATTGTAATAATGTTAAAATATGAAACTAACATGAAAAATGCATATCTACAGATTTCTTTTGAGTCCATACTAAAATCAACCCCCCCCCCACCCCAAAAAAAAAAGAAAATCCATGACTTTTCTGCGACAAAATTAGGGATTTTAACATTTTTAACATAATTTCAGGGGTCTATGTAGAGTAAGCTGACCAGTTACCACAATGATAAAATGTTGGCTTTATGTATCTTGTCAACAAGATGGCCTCTACCTCCCATAACTGTCATCCACCCACTCATGTCAGTGTCACCAAACACTTTAAAGCAAAAATCTGGGTTCCATTTTGTTTTTGGTAGTCAAATACAAATGCACTTCTCAGAAAGAGTTAGGCAAAATTCCAAGAGTTTACCATGACTTTTTCTTGAACTATCAGTTGTCAGTGACCTTCAATAAAATAATAATATTCCATGGCTTTTCCAAGAAATTTTCAAATGCCAGTATTTTACCTGATTGTGAGAACACTGTATCTTACTTGTCAGTCAAGGAGCACTTACATTGAGCATATATTTTCAAGTTTGAATTAAAATTATTGTCCATTTACTAAGTACGGCTTCCAGTTGGCAATAACAACCTGTGAAACAAAAAGTATGGAATCCACAAAAGGATGGCACAAGAGCTTCTGATGAACCCTCACCCCTCCACTGCCATAACATCAAGCTAAATGAAGATCAAGATTAAAACTGCCAGCAAGTAAAATTGCACGCAAGAAAGTAGTCACTTTCCTTGCTTGTAAAAGAAATTTATGGAGATAAATCACACTTTCAGGGCTGGACAAAATGTTTATTTTCCCAAGAAGCAAGTCAATTTCTGACAAGTTTTGGTAAGTCCTCAGTTCTAAAATAACCAAATTTCCCATACAATGCCAAAATTTCCCTCCAAATGGCAAAATTTCCCAGCAAGTACTGTAAGCTTCCTAGATTCCCGATTATTTCACTATTAGGTAAGAATGACAGACAGAACCAGGCGTGTTTACTCCAACACGCATGCCGTCTGTTTT
Source organism: Holothuria leucospilota (assembly GCA_029531755.1). Classification (NCBI taxonomy): domain Eukaryota; kingdom Metazoa; phylum Echinodermata; class Holothuroidea; order Aspidochirotida; family Holothuriidae; genus Holothuria; species Holothuria leucospilota. The sequence continues at coordinate 12,362,740 of CM055978.1, forward strand.
AAGATTCTTTATTATCAAGCAGAGGATGTACAAAGGGTGTGCTTAATGGCAATGGGTGGAAACAGTTGAAAAGCTGGGAGGCTCCTTCCAAAATTTTTTTTGTATCTGGAGGGACATTATGTCAACTGGAGGGAACTTACTCTTGCTTTACATAAAGATATGAAAAAAAAAAAATCTGACTCTTTGTGAAATAAACATTTTTTCCACCTGTGTGCATAGCATCAATGATAATCCAGCTTTTCCACCAATCTCTTCTTGCACAAACATTAGTGGGATGAAAGACTTGGGCATCTTCCTTCCCAAACAGATGTTCGCTTTAGTAGCAAAAGTTTGAAGTGAGGTATGTATCATCAAAAAATTTATTTGAAAGCAAGTATAAGTCCATACCTTACTTTTACCAGGCACTGATCCTGCAATCTTGTCCCACCTCTCAGGGGTCCCTTTTGGATACACCTGTAGGGCTTTCTCCAGGATCTTTTGTTGTCTCTGAGTCCAACTACAGGATTCCACTCCATCAAAAACAATCTCTTCAACAGCCTCTGGTTTTGTTGGATCTCCTTGTGCTTCCACATTTATGCCTACTGTCCCCTCCCCTCTAGGTTCATTAGATGACTTGAAATCACTGGCAAGATTATTTCTGGAATCTATCTCTGAATTAATACTCTTCACTGTTCTTTCCTGATCATTCTGACCAGTGATCATTTCTGTTCTGTCAACTGCTTTAGAGGACTTGCCTCCTTTATGCCTTCTCTTCTTTTTACTCATCTCTTCATCATCAAAGTAGTCATATGAAGCAACCTCACATGTGATTGGCTGATCCTCTAAGGGACTGCTAGCTATAGATATTGTGCTGGCATCAGTTTCCCCTGTTGTTTTGTTAACAACTGTATGGTTTTCACTGCCAGTTATGCCTGGAAAAGGAAAACAGGCTGCATAACAGATTTCATCTCAATGCAGTGTATACTTGGAATTTCTCTATAATGCAAAACAAAGTTTGCACTACAAACTTTCTGGGGGGAGTGAAGGGGGATGAGGCAGGGGGAAGATGACAACCCCATGCCACACTCAAAGTTCTGCACCTTGAATGCTCCAGGGAAACAACTTTGCTGTCACAAAGTCACCCTGCTGTCACTTTGTACACCCTTGACCTAGAAACACCCTTTTTTTGATTCCCTTCATTCTTTTCTTTCCAAAAATATTATGACACAAGGAGGGGGGGGGGGGGGGGTGCCCCAATACCATTTGGTGAAAGGGGGTGCTGAGATGAAAAAGTTACAAACCAGTGTCTTTAAAAATATACCCAGAAATTCAACCCTCAAACAATTAAAGTCTATTTCAATGTACACAGTAACAGCATGATGGACTTTGAGAACAGAAATGAAAAGTGTTTCACCAAGCAGTCTCCTTCTTGGATCATCTACCAACAGCTAGGTGTAATCAGCTCGAAAATGTGATTTACGTGAGTATGCAGAAGAGCTGTGTAAAAGATAAACAATATTCATTATCAAATTTCACTGACCTTGAATACTTGCATCTACAGCTGTAGCATAGCCTTTGTTTTTTATCTCTTTGGCTTTCTTTGTGACCTGCATGGAGAAAAACAGTTAATTGGATAATTCCCGTTTCAGTTCAGCAAATATCAATATGAAATCTAATACGAACTTGCTGCAAAATGATACTTCTCTGTGGCAACAAAGGTGGTCCCTGTTTAACATACTGTACTGTACGACAGTAATTTGAATTTATATGGGAAAATATGATTTATGGGCAACAGATCTTGCTGCAGATAGTGAATTCTTCGTACTAAGTTTAACAGTGACCCCTCTACTTTAAAAGAACAACACCTGTCTAGTACACCTCCTGGACAAAGTAACAATGGCCTGCACTGAATTTAAATTGCTAGAGGCCATATCCACAGACTAATGTGTGTGAGCTGGTTGCTATACTGAGTGAGCTGTACAAGTCATTATACTGATCAGAGTAATGCTTTTGTATGAGTTTATGTCAATCAAGGTGTAGAGGTGTTGTCATCAAATTTTTTGGTGCAAATTTGAGCAGCAGATTTGAAAGACAATTGTGTCTCAGTTTTTGGGCTAGGTTGTGCAGTATCTGTTCTAAAATCAAGCCACCTATGACCAAACCTTGATGTAGACATCTTGTACATCTATTCAAACCAGTATAAATAGCAAGCATTTATAAAAAGGAGTACAAAATCTGTCAAACCAGATAGCCAAAAGGCTTAGTGATTCCTTGCCAGTGAGCCACAACTGGAAAAAAGGCCGTGGTCGTCTTGACTTGAACCAACTGGTTAGAAACTGGGACGTTAAACTTCATCTAACCTAACCAAATCCTTGCCATATGGGTATATTGTAACAAACAATGAATCACCCACATAACAAGCATGAAATCCCTCACAGTTATCCTACTTGAGATATCGAGTTGATAAGGTCAAAAGCTTTGGAAATCTTGTGATCCAAAATGACCTACATGCTAAATATGAACAACCCACAGGCCAAGTATGTGATCCCTCATAGTAACCCTCCTTAAAATATCATGTTTACTAACATTTTGACCTTTTATGACTTCAAATGACCATTGACCTGCACGAAAAATAGTAGGGATCATCTACTCAATATGAAATATTTACAAGTCAAGTTTGAGATCCCTCACAGTTATCCTTCTTGAGATACCGTGTTTACAATGTTTTGACCTTTGGACCTCTGGTGACCCCAAATGACCTTTGACCTCCACACAAAAACAATACAGATGATCTACTCAATATCGGCAATCCACATGCTAAGTATGAGATCCCTCAAAGTTACCCTTCTTGAGATATACTGTTTACAATGTTTTGACCCTTTGACCTATTGTGACCCCAAATGACCTTTGACCTCCACCAAAAAGAACAGGGATCAGCTACTCAATATGAGCAATGAACATGCTAAGTATGAGATCCTTCACAATTACCCTTGTTGAGATAATGTGTTTACAAGGTTTTGACCTTTTGACTGCTGGTGACCCCAAATGACCTTTGACCTCCACCAAAAATAATAGGGATCATCTACTCAATATGGACAATCCACACGGTAAGTATGAATTCCCCCACAGTTACCCTTCTTGAGATATGCTGTTTACAATGCTTTGACCTTTTGACTGCTGGTGACCCCAAATGACCTTTGACCTCCACCAAAAACAATAGGGATCATCTACTGAATGTGGACAATCCACACAATAAGCATGAGATCCCTCACATTTATGCTTCTGGAGAAGTTTTAACGTTTTGACCTCTGATGACCCCAAATGACCTTTGACCTCCACCAAGAATAAGAGGGATCATCTACTCAATATGGGCAATTAACAAGCTAAGTATGAGATCCCTCACAGTTACCCTTCTTGTGATATAGTGTTTACAAGGTTTTGACCTTTTGACTGCTGGTGACCCAAATGACCTTTTACCTCCACCACAAACAATATGGATCATATACTCAATATGGACAATCCACACAATAAGTATTAGATCCCTCACATTTATCCTTCTGGAGATATCGTATTTGCAAGGTTATGACATTCTGACCTCTGATGATCCCCAAATGACCTTTGACCTCCACCAAGAATAAGAGAAATCATCTACTCAATATGGGCAATTAACAAGCTAAGTATGAGATCCCTCACAGTTACCCTTCTTGAGATATAGTGTTTTACGAGGTTTTGACCTTTTGACCTCTGGTGCCCCCAAATGACCTTTGACCTCCACCACAAACAATAGGGATCATCTACTCAATATGGGCAATGTACAGGGTAAGTATGACATCCCTCGCATTTATCCTTCTAGAGATATCGTGTTTACAAGCAATTTCCAGGGTATTTAACATTTGACCTCTTGTGACCCCAAATGACCTTTGACCTCCACTGAAAAGAATAGGGATCATCTACTTAATATGAGCAATCTACCTGCCAGGTATAAGATCCCTCGGAGTTACCCTTCTTGAGATATTGTGTTTACAAGGTTTTGACCTTTTGACCCCCTGTGACCCCAAATGACCTTTGACCTCCACCAAAAACAATAGAGATCATCTACTCAATATGGGCAATCTACATGCCAAGTATGAGATCCTTCAGAGTTACCCTTCTTGAGATATCGTGTTTACAAGCAAAAGTGTCACATACACACTCACACCCATACGGACATTCGTTGCCTTAAGGGGTACTAGGACAGGACCTGGTAAGGAATTCACGGGATTTCCCCATCAGCCTGGCTGACCTCCAACTAACCCAGCAGACGTACGTATCTGGAGGGCGGGCTGCTTGCCAAGGCAGGCACGTGCAGCCGCGCGGCACACGACATCACCATCGCATAGATTCCTTTGGCCTTCAGCAAGGAATCAAAAAATCTGAAGGGTAGTTGATAACATTTAGTTTGGTGTCCCTTCTGGTGCTATAACTCCACCAGGGGAGCAAAAATCCTTCCTTGGAGGTTATTGGTTAGGTATTGCCCTTCAGCCTTGGCAGTTGGGAATCACAAAAACAAAGAACTGGAAGACAAGCCATCTTTACAGTCTTCCTCGTCAAGTTCTTATTTTGATTTTAAGGTGACTGTTATTTGAAGTTAGGTCACTCTCCATCCTGCTTCATTTGCAATGCTTAATTTTTATATTAAACTCATCCTAACCACACTACTAAATACTTATGCCCCTTTACAGTGAATGACTACAACAGGTAAGACAGGAAAATGGTAATTGCCAGGTATTCCAAAAAAGTTAACAAAGCTATAAAAAAAGAAAAAAAAAAAAAAAGACTTCACCTCATTCAATGGACGTCCTATTTCTGCAGCAATTTTCTCCCACCTGTCAACTGTTCCTCCTGGAAATTTGGCAATACTTTTGATAAGGACCTTCACTTCTGCTTGAGTCCAAATAACATTCTACATCAAAGAGAGCACAATAAAATTTTGATTTTAACATTGTTCCTACACCTTCAGAACAATAAGATGAGAACAATCTTTTCGTAACTAACTTTCAAAAATGAATGATTATGTACAGAGTTTTGCACCTAAAAATCTGAGATTGTACATGCACTTAAAGAAGCTGAACAGTCCTTATACAAATTGCTGGTGTTCCAACTTTAGTCCTTACAAAATTGCACGCATTCTCCGGAACTTGTCATTTTTCTAAAATTTAATGAATTTTTTAGGCCTGGAAGGTGAAAATTTGGTTTCACTCCCATTCCAAGCCACACCAAATCGTTATAATTTCTTTTATATCATTTCTTGTTTTCCACCATAATGATTTTAGTCAAACTCTTAAAGACAAATCACTCCTAGGGGTAAACTTCATCAGTTCAGTGGATAGTGCATTTTATTCTGATGAAACAACAGGTTGCAAGAAGAAATCATAAGCTACAATGATTCTCAAAGTGCAAAAAAGTACTGTAATTATTTTTTTTTTCTTTACAATGACATCATTCCCCTTTAATAATGATACACAGATGTTCCAAAAAGGTGTGTCTTTGTTTTAGACTTTTCATTCCACAAACCTTTAAAACAGGTTTCTTTTTCATTAAATTCGGCAGTTTCAAAAACTGACACTTGACCAACTTTACACTACTTAGTGCAACTACTGTACAGTTAATTCTGTGTAGAATTCCTTCTAACCTTACTGTCACAAATGACCATTGCAGCAATCTTCATGGACATGATCTCTGATGGAATTAATACTCTCATGTATGATTCTCAGACTGCATTTATTTCTTATAAACTTTGTAGAGATCACTTCATGAATAAAAAGATACAGTGATAGTTTCTAAACTTTTATTCACAAAATATCTTTCAAATTCAAAATGATGAACTTTAATTATAATCGACAATCACCTGGGAATATCATAAAGGCAATCCCCAAAATTCAAGCCAGTGTCTTGTTTTTAACTTTTGAGTCTATACACAACATCATATATGCTGGTTTGCACTTGCCTTTATAGTCTTGGAAATTCATGAAACAGTGACATTTCATAAAGCTTATGCAGCAAGAAATGAAAGTTACTCCATCTTATATGAATTTTGTTGTGATAATATATACTGAGAAACACAGAAATGGATTACACTGCCTTCACCACTGTTTGTGCACTTCACAGTTTGGGCATGAGAAAAATGGACCATTGCCAACATGTTAAAACTTCAGTTCTTTGCGCGCACATAGATGTTGATCTTTTGGGTGTCAACTTCAAAGAGGTCGTTCACAAATGATCGTGCAAATTTTACAATTACATTTCATGTGTTTTGGTGACATCTGCATGATTAAGTTGGTACAGTAGTGGTAACACTAGGCTGCACATCTTGAAAGCTCCCCTATACTACATAATGCATGGCAAAAAGGTGCATAAATGTAAGCTGTATTAGCAAATTTTAAAGCCATTTTTAATCACAGCATGCAAGGTGCCAGCTCATGTGTAGGGAATAACCTCACCTTTGAGCAGCCTTTATTGTGATGTCCCAAGTATGATTAATTGCAACAATAAGTATGGAAATGACAATATATTTTTGCATAACAAAGGAACATATTACTGAATTATTTGGTTTTAAGGAGAAAATTACATATTTAGTAGCAATATGCTTGCGGATTAACACTGTTCTACAGAAAAATGAACTCTGGAAATTTGCTGTTCTAACTGTCCTAACACAAATATTCTTAGAACAGCAGAACAGTGGCAATTTCAACCCATCATTCTCATACTACTTTTGACTATACATTAGCACTGCAATTCTAGTTAGAAGGTATTAGGTTGAGCTTGAGCCAATATTTAAAATCAAAGAAACATCTTCAGATACAGAAAATTTCATGTTGAGAAGACAATGCTAGAAAAATGCAGGATAAATATTGCAAGAATCTCTATGCACTCTTCTCAACACAAAAACAATAGAAACATCTATACCCCATGCCTGCTTAATTGAAATTCTAATATACTGTACCACTGCTGACCCAAGCTCATGGATATTTTTTTAATGACTGACAAAATATGTCTACAAAGTGTGCAAAATTTGCAGCAAAATGCTATTCAAATGAAATATTGACTGAGCATTATGTACATTAATTGAGTGATCTCCACAGTGAGTCTTCAACACAGGCATTCGAAACATTTACGTACATATACTACACACTATATATATATAATAAGACAAGGTAGGACATTTCGATAGGAGAAGACTTCCGCCCAGTGACTGCACTGCCACCCAGTGCTTCTACACTCTAAATTCATTTTTCCTGAAATGGAATCTAAAATTACCTGAAATCGGCCATTTCAGGAAAAATGATTTTAAAGCGTGGAAGCACTGGCTGTGCGACTGGGCCGATGCTCTTACTTAGTTTTTATTCTTATTTTTATTTTATTTTGTCACCTTTTTTTACTGTTTAGAATTTATCTTATGCACAAAGTTGCATCCGAAGAGGTGTTGGATATTCTGCTGGAACAGATGACGTGATCGACCAAGTCTTTTGAGGTTCACAGTAAGAGTAGAGTGTAAAAATTGGCCAACATTCGTGCTTCGTCCTGAGAAATGTCCTACCTTGCCTTATTATTATATATATATATAGTGTGTAGTATATGTACGTAATGTTTCGAACGCCTGTGGTCTTCAATAGCCACACACTGTCTCATATGCAGAGTACTGTTTCACTACTGTTGTACTTAAGTTGGAAGCCCACTCTCACATTTTTTTTTTTTTGGTAGGGGGAGAGATTGGGGAGCAGGAATTCCATAATGTTAATGACATAATGACATAAGTGTAATTATAAAAGCTGAGATAAATTACCGCTGAATAGTTATTAAGGACTTTTAGCAAATGCTGCAAGACTCCTAGTGAAAACACTGAACTAGATAGTCCTCTGAATGAATATTTCAAGGTCCCCAGCATTTCTCAAAAATGAATTTCCCTAATATTTCCCTGATAATTTTTTCAAAATTCCAGGTCAAACATTTCAACTATAATTTGGAGTTGTTTCAAAAGAAAATGAGTGGTGCAAACTAGCACATTGCTTACAACTGATGTCCTCCCTGCTCCCCTTTATAGAGGCATCCTTACAGAACCTTAATGACTCACTGGTTGTTTTACATTCTCATGGTGGAAAGAGGTTAAATCTTTGTGACACTTCACAGTAGCAATGAAGCATTTAGGTTTGCTGTTTACATGTACAGTAGCTGCAGCAAATAGTATAGCTGGAACTCACAGGGCACTGACTCCCTAAAGCAGCCACCTCCTCCAACAAAGCACCAGGGTAATCCATTTAAAGGGAAATATTGCTTCAATTGCACCAAATTTTCATGTGCACAAAACAGTTTTCATCATTTATTATTCAGTCCCAGCAACAATATCTAGCATTATCCTTTTCTCCAAAAACATTACATATCACCAGAGTTGTGAATTATGCATCATATGAAAACTGGAAAGTTCAGGAGAAAAAAAATATTTCTGACCTACAGAAAAAACTTTTTTAGGGTGTGTAAACCATAAACCATATTTCTTGAACATTTTCAATGTTCATCACCAAAGGTTTGCTACTGGTACAGTATGTACTGGAACTGCCACCATAGCTAGTCAGGTAATGGATAAACTCATGTGCACAATGCACATGTGTGTATGCCCCAGTGCTTCAGACAGCCTGTATTTGTGAGACAAATGTCGCACAAAGCATTTGCCCCACAACACAAAAGAACTTTGTACAAAACAAATCTGAAGAGAAATTTCTGCCAGGCACTTGCTTCAAAGAAACCACTGATCAGTTTTGCCAAGAATCAGACATTGCAAATTGTACTTCTCACATAAGTTGTAAGGTATACATATATACATTTTTTTTTAAAGGGGAGGGAACACCCCTTCCCCTTACAGTAGATCTCTCCTCCAGACCATTCATTCAGAATGTTGCACTGGAGGATTAATCTGGCCGGCATGCCCAAAAGGCAAAAACCCTTTTTTTTCTTGTCAAACAAATTCCCTGATTTTTCCCTAATTGTTTGGTATTTTTGTAAATTCCCGAGTTTTCCCTGTCTGGAAAAATTTAATATTTTTCTCGTTTTCCCTGATTTCCCTGAGTGGCTGGGAACCCTGTATTAAGGAAGTAAATCATTCAAATAAGACACTGTTTTTATGGCATACCAAAAGCTATTTGCCTCTACATTCTGTAACCGTTATTTGTAGACTAAAGAATAACTCCTTCAGTCAAATTAGAGGTGCTCACTTTTTGACATCAATCTGAATTTTTCGAACCTACGAAAGAGTTAACAATACAGTAAGTTGCTACGATACTAACACCTACCATGTGTTCCTGGAATTTGCTGTACCAAAAGATGTCCAACCCTTCCCAGAATGCACTGTACTTTTGTAATACTGACACTTCCTATAATAGGACACTGACTGATTCCCTGGTTTGTCAACAAGTTTACAGCATCTTGGAAGCCATTTTCAAAGGATGTGAGCATTTCTCAAAATTTCACTGATACTCCACAGTACTTTTTCAACTTCTTATTGTATACCTTTCAAAGAAAGTATGATGAAATAAGTACTTTACCTTAGTTACAATTTTAGTCTCCTCTTGTGGTTTGACCTCATCCTTCATAAGTGCTTCTCTCATTGCTGTTAAATGCTCCACTGATACATCCCTGTTATAATCGTAAAATGCTGGATCAATTTTTTGCCGTACCCTGGGTTTTCTCTCCACCTCCTCTTCTTCCTCATCAGATGATATTACTGGTTCTTCTGGCTTCTTTTCAAACTTTTGGTGTAAGGCCTTATAAAAGCTTCCAAAAGAAGTGATTACAAAGAAGATGCTTGCCTTTGATAATCTGTAGCACTTAAAAGGAAGACAGTCTGTGATTTGTGGCTTGGGTAGAAATGTGGGATCTTCTAGGATTGCATATGCATCAGGCTTTTGTTCTTCTGAAGATTTTGTGACTTTCTTGCTCTTTTTCTCCCTCTTAGGCTTTATCAAAGATTCCTGGAGATAACAAAGTAAAAAAGTCTCATGTTAATTATCAAATTGCTTGATCTGATCTTAAATAAGAATTCCAAGAAATCTAGGAGAGTTTAATAGTCCACAATCTGCCTGTATAGGGTGTGATGCATTGTTAACATCAATCATTTTCCTGAGAGTAAGCATAAATTAATGTTATGTGCATATAACCAAACAGATTTTGTACACATATTGGTGTAAAATTTTCCAGGGCTTTAAGTACTCTTCGATGTCATGGATTACATTTACAGCCTCCAGCACTCTTCAAGAACTATTTTTTGCATGCTTTCATCAAAAAACAAAAATAAATGCCAAATTTTGAAGAAAATATATTAACCTTACAAGTAATAGTTTGGACAAATTTACATTACTGATAGCTGACAAAAAAAAAAAAAAGAAAACAAAAACGAACAAACGAACAAAAAAAAAAAAAAAAAACCAGAAAGCCCAAAGGCTTAGTGATTCCTTGCCGAATGGGGATGCTTTGTTGCACTGAGGTTTATCCCTCAAATTTACAAGTATCACAAGTATTCAACATCCCTGTCTTGAAATATCATGTTTTTTAAATGCATTTGGTCTTTGAAATCTGATGACCTCTAATGACCTCTGACCTCCAATGGATCTTGGATCTTGAAAATTCTTGGGAAATTTTGCTTTTTGACCTCTGGTGACCCCAGATGATGATCTTGGGAATTCTTGAGAAATTTTGCTTTCTGACCTTTGTGACCCCAGATGACACTCTTGGGAATTATTGTTTTTTTACGTCTGGTGACCACATGACAATCTTGGGAATTGTTGAGAAATTTTCCTTTTTGACCTCTGGTGACCCCAGATGACGATCTTGGGAATTCTTGGGAAATTTTGCTTTTTGACCTCTGGTGACCCCAGTAACAATCCTTGGAATTCTTAGGAAATTTTGCCTTTTGACCTCTGTGACCCCATATGATAATCTTGGCAATTCTTGGGAAATTTTGCTTTTTGACCTCTGGTGACGTCATATGACGATACTGGGAATTCTTGGGAAATTTTGTTTCTTGACCTCTGGTGACCTCAGATGACCTTTGACCTCTACCACAAACAATAGGGTCCTTCCTCTCAACATGATAAATCTATATACCAAATATGAAGGGTCGGTCACTGGCAACTTGAGATATCGCGTTTACAAGCTGTTCATGAGGTTTTTGCAGTTTAACCTCAGGTGACCTCAGATGACCTTTGACCTCTACCAAAAACAATAGGCTTCTTTCCCTTGACATGACAAATCTGTATACCAAATATGAAAAGTGTCCTTCACTACTATCTTGAGAAATTGTGTTTACAAGGTTTTCAGTCTTTTACTTCCGGTGACCTCAAATGACCTTTAACCTTTACCAAAAACAACAGGTTCTTCCTCTCAACATGACAAATCTATATACCAAATATGAAAAGTGTCAGTCACTGCTTCCTAGAGATATCATAATTACAAGTGATTTACAAGGTTTTTGCAGTTTTACCTCCGGTGACCTCAGATGACCCTTGACCTCTACCAAAAACAATAGGGTCCTTCCTCTCAACATGATAAATCTATATACCAAATATGAAAAGTGTCGGTCACTGCCATCTTGAGATACCATGTTTAAAAGCCGTTTATGAGGTTTTCGCAGTTTAACCTCAGGTGACCTCAGATGACCTTTGACCTCTACCAAAACAATAGGCTTCTTCCTCTTGACATGACAAATCTGTATACCAAATATGAAAAGTTTCCTTCACTCCTATCTTGAGAAATTGTGATTACAAGGTTTTTAGTCTTTTACTTCCGGTGACTTCAAATGACCTTTGACCTTTACCAAAAACAATAGGGTTCTTCCTCTCAACATGACAAATCTATATACCAAATATGAAAAGTGTCGGTCATTGCTAACTCGAGATATCGTGTTTACAAGCCATTTATGAGGTTTTCGCAGTTTAACCTCCGGTGACCTCAGATGACCTTTGACCTCTACCAAAAACAATAAGCTTCTTCCTCTTGACATGACAAATCTGTATACCAAATATGAAAAGTGTCAGTCATTGCTATCTTGAGATATCATGTTTACAAGGTTTTTGCTTTTTGACCTCTGGTAACCTCAGATGACCTTTGACCTCTACCAAAAACAATGGCATTCTTCCTCTCAACATGACAAATCTATACACCAAATAAAAAAAGTGTAGGTCATTGCTAACTGGAGATATCGTGTTTACAAGCAAGGCATCACATACACACACACATACGCACACGCAAACACACACACGCCATCACCATCGCATAGATTCCTTGCCTGTCTTCGGCAAGGAATCAAAAACAGAAAATTCAACAGCTATTACAGGACATGCAAAGTGACAAAGCAAATTTAAGGAGTTTCAAGACCTTAAAGACAGACAGTCATCACCCCGAAGTATATTTTTAGTGTATGTATATCAAAATTCTCAGTTGGTGACTGCTCTTTGATTGACATCAAAGTTTGAAAATTTGAAAGATGCAGAGTAGCTCACATTCCACACAAGGCAGAGAGAGTACTTTTATTACATTTTATAGCCTTGTATACTCACCAGGACATGGCCTTAAGCAATAAAACAGGTTTATTCTTGCACAAGGAAGAGCCTCATACAGTTATGGGAGGAGCTAGAAGATGCATAGTTGGGAGAATTGGAACTGTCTGGGATCATGAAAATTCCCCTTTAAAAATGGAAGAATCAAATTCAAGGATATTCTACGTTTCCATGATGGGTACATACTGTTACCAGACTTAGAGCAATATCATTCCAAGAAACCAACTGGAGCTGTTAAAAATATTCAGGGGCTGACCATATCACAAATGAATCATTCAATCTAATGCTATGTACAGCACTGAATCGGACAGGATATTTCTTCAAGGCAGACACTCGATCATCACCTCAAGCACATTTTGTTTTGAGGAAACCAAAATTCTCAACTGTGACTACTCTCTGATAGGCATCAGAGTCAGAAATTCAAAAGATGCAGAGTAGTCCACATTACATGCTGTACCATGCAGAGTGTGTTCTGATTACACATTAAGGCTTTGTGAGCACCAGGATATGGTCTTAAGCAATAAACAAGGTTTGTTTCTACACAAGGAGTAGCTTTAAAACAGTTTTGGAAGGGGCTAGAACTTTAGCTTGGAGAACTGAGGCTGCCTGGTATGCAGACATTTGCCTTTTAAACCCTTAAAAATTCAAACATTAACACTATTGCCAAAAAGTTAAAGGACAGTGATCCTTAAGTACAATATTTAAATAGGCTAAAACTATTCAAACATAAAAGTAAAATTATATTATAATACCAATAATTGACAGGTTTATATTATAAATTTTGCTACAAGTATAACCAGAATGCAAAAATGCATTGTGGTTTCGATGATTCATACACACCTACAGTATCATGGAATTACAGAAGTATGAAGTGACTGCAAACTTTTTTAAGGCCAGACACCTGATGACCCCAGATGACCTCCACCAAAAGTGATAGGGTTCTTCCTCTCACCAGTAGGCATCTACATACTAAGTATGAAATTCATCCAACTTCCTATGTCAAGATATCATGTTACCAGGGTTTTCAGGGTTTGACCCCCGGTAACTCCAGATGACTTTTGACCTCCACCAAAAACAATAGCATTCTTTGCCTTTCCATAACTCATCTACATACTATGCACAAAATTTATCCATGCTTCCTACATCAAGATAGCGTGTTAACAAGGTCTTCAGTTTGACCCCAGTGACCCCCAGTGACCTTTGACCTCCACCAAAAACAACAGGGTTCTTCCTCTTCCCATAATGCATCTACATACTAAGTATGAAATTCATCCAAGCTTTCTACCATGAGATATTGTGCTAACAAGGTTTTCAGTGTTCGACCCCCAGTGACCCAAAATGACCTTTGACCTCCACCAAAAACAATAGGGTTCTTCCTCTTCCCATAATGCATCTACATACTAAGTATGACATTCATCCAAGCTTTCTACCTTGAGATATTGTGTTAACAAGTTTTTCAGAGTTTGACCCCCGATGACCCCAAATGACCTTCGACCTCCACTAAAATCGATAAAGTTCTTCCCCTTTATATAACACATCTACATACTAAGTATGAATTTTATCCAAGCTTCCTACATCCAGATATAGTGTTAACAAGGTTTTCAGCATTTGACCCCTGGTGACCCCAGATGACTTTTGACCTCCACCAAAAGTAATAGGATTCTCTGCCTTACCATAAGGCATCTACATACTAAGTATGAAATTTATCCAAGCTTCCTACATCGAGATATCGTGTAAACAAGGTTTTCAGTGTTTGACCCCGATGACCCCAAATGACCTTTGACCTGAACTAAAATCAATAGGGTTCTTCCTCTTTCTATAACACATCTACATACTAAATACTAAGTATGAAATTTATCCAAGCTTCCTACATGGAGATATCGTGTTAACAAGGTTTTCAGAGCTTGACCCCTGGTGACCCCAAATGACCTTTCACCTCCACCAAAATCATTAGGGTTCTTCCTCTTCCCATAACGCATCTACCTACTTAGTATGAAATTCGTCCATGTTTTCTAACTTGAGATATTGTGTTAACAAGGTTTTCAGAGTTTGACCCCTAGTGACCCCAGATAACCTTCGACCCCCACCAAAAACAATAGGGTTCTTCCTCTCAATATGGGGCACCTATGTACCAAGTTTGAGAAGTGTCAGAGTTTCCCTTCTTGAGATATCGTGTTAACGAGCAAGTGTCACAAACACACATACACACACACACATACACACACATACACACACACATACATACATACATACACACGCCAGCACAGTTGCATAGGTTTCTCTTATCATCGCAACCAAAAACTGACTTAATTTGACCTGTATTGTGTCAACCATTTTTAATATTTTTAATATCAATAAGCACAATGCTCACCAATTCAAATTTCCTTTCCCAGTACATGGACCACATGACTATATAATGCCCCACTGTCAAGATAATGGAGAGGAGGGTTGTTGCCTCCAAGAGTCCCATCTTTCTGACTCTTCTATAGTAGTAAACAGGCTGCCGCCAATCAGGGAGTCCATTGAGAAGGACATCATCATATCTACAAGACAAGAAAAAATATGCAAATCTCATCAGCACCCTATGAATGTACTGAGCTTCTTTATGTAGGCCATGTACTAAACAAATAATCAAAGACAGACAGCAGAGCTTGGAAAGATGTAATAGAAATTAAAATTTCTGATCTCAGGTGAAGATTGCACTGCCATAAAAGGAAGGTGAGGAAAACTCTTAACTCCATGCCAAACCAGAAAGGCCAAAGGCATAGTGATTCCTTGTTGAAATGGGATGCTTTGCTGCACTGAAGGTTTATCCTCATATTTATCCTTCTTGGTTATACCATTTCTAACAATGTTTTCATAATTTGACCTTTGCTTACCTCACATGACCTTTGAACCCTACCAAAAATTGAATAACAAAAATGAAAAAGAGGAAGTGTCTTGGAAGGGATTTGAACCCAAGTTGTCTGTGTGAGAGTACTAAGCAGTTTCCACTACACCATCAATGAACTCATTATATGTATGGTATATCTAATCGTGCAGGTCGCAGCATCCTTTAACATGTGTTCATAATTAGGTAATTAAAATCATTATTGCAACAGTTCTGTTTGTGGAAAAATAAATGTTCTCTATAATTCTATCTATAGACTGGTACAAAAACTTAAGCCCTGACTTTTCGGTGACCATGGAATGCCAGACTTAATTTGGAGGTACCCATTGTCTGTTTTAATAGTTTATAATATTTTCATAGTTTCACCTTTGATGGCCTTAAATGACCTTTGATCTCCAGCAAAATGCCCCCTGACCTCCATGGAAAGCAATAGCCTAGAGTTTTCCCTCTCAATAGGTAAATTTGTATACCATTTATGAATGGTGTCCATCATTGCTACCTCGAGATATCGAAAAGAATTTGTTTTCACCTCTGGTGACTTCAGATAAGCTTTGACCTCTACCAAACCAATACAGTTCATCTTCTGATTACAATGCATCCACATTAAGTATGAAAAGTATACATGCTTCATAACTAGAAATATTGTGTTTACAAAATTTTCTGCTTTTGACCTCTGGTGACCTCACATGATCTTTGACTTTCACCAAAAACAACAGGGATCTTCCTCTCAATATGATAATTCTATATACAATGTATTAGAAGTAGTGTATCCATCAGTGCTATCTTGAGATAACATATTTCAGCCAAGTTCTACAAACACATCTAGATACACACAAACACATACACTCGCCTGAGTGATTGCATAGATTCCTTTCTCCTTTGGCAAGGAATCAAAAAACCATGTTTTCATAACTTGTTTGGTTGCCAAGATATCCCCATTTTCACCTTTCACCGAGACGCCCACATTTTCCACTTGCAGAAAGTCTACGATGGTGTCACAGGCTAATTTTCTTTAACATTACACTTTTCTTTCAAACTTGTTTGCATTAATTTGGAAGGCCCAACTACCCTTGAGGAAACTGTTGCAGGAACAAACTGACAATCTACTGCAAAATTTGTTTTCTGATAACACACACACTATCCTTGTATTGTGCAAAATATTGAAACAAAATGAACAGGAAGAAACAGAGATATTTCAGACACATAAAGTAAGCCTAAAAAGTCAAAAAGGACTTGCAAAAGGTTTGAAGTTTGGAAAATGGCAGCTTCCTTGGAAGGAACTAGGATGGCAATATCTCCACAACTAAGTGAAAATTCATACACACCTTTACTGATTTCCTGCATTCTGATTGGCTGAAAACATTTGACACTGAATGTGATTTGAGACTGGTCTTCGGAAAGTTAGGAGAGTTACTTTAGGGTGGATTGAATATTATGGTCACTCAGATACCACTGTGCACACTGCTGTGCCCATGCTTGGTTACAACACCAACAAAAACCATAATAATATCTCAGTTCGGATAACCTGTCCTAGCTACTGTACATGTAGCTCTAGCAAAGTTTCTGTTATTACAGTAATGCCCAAACTAGGTAAACAAGCATTGACACTATACCCAGCCTAACCTCCCTGTAGTTCCAGTTCTTACTAAATTCCAAATCATTACAGTATGTTCTTAAGCATTAATCAAATTGACAAAGTATCCTACACAAGAATGCTAGCATAAGACAAAGTGAGTTTAGACAATGTGCTGAGTAAAATCTTCAATGAGATAAATCACAGTCTGCCAATTACTGGTGATCTACTCCTAACGTGGAGTCAAAGTGGTTTTGGTCTCTTTGTTGCTAATGCCAGTGTATTAACACTGTGACATGCATAATGACAGTACACACAGGATATACCGTACTGACAGCACCAGGTCTTAGGCCATGTTTGAACCAATTCTGCTAACAGTAACAACATATAACAGGCTTGCATATCAGATGCATATCAAGGGGAGAAGGGGGAGCTGGGGGCATGTGCTTCCAGGTTGAGAAAAAGATAAGGAAGTTGTTACAGTTTCTCATAGGTCGCTATACTCGGCATTTGTCAAAATTGGTGTCACACCCTCCCAAGTTAGAAAAACCTGCATACGTGGCTGCAAATCATTGCTCCATGCTACTTAAAGTTCTACCTAGCCTTTTACAGAGTTAAAAGAAGGGTTTAAGCAAAAATTTACTTTTCATATGTGAAAGAGGAACTAAATCTATGCATTTTGGTGAAACTTTCATTCAAATCGGACTTGTATCACTCGAGATATCAGCAAAAGAAGATGCAACATTTGTGACTAAAAAAGTAAGCTTTAGGCAAGTGGAAGTTATATCAGTAGGCAGCTCCCTGATATCACTTCCTTACACTGATAAAGAATGCTTTGTTTCCTTTGTTTTTTTTTCAGTCTGTTGTGTTGACCTTGAAATTAATAGGGATAGGACCTCCCCATGGGGAATGTGAAGTTTGTAATTTTCCCATGCCTCTCATGCAATCACATTGCAATAACATTCGATTGTTGAGGAGAAAATTGGTGATAAAGTTTAAAGAAAAACAAAAGACTGCTCATTTATGTGAGGGTATGACATCATATGTGCTTGCTTCAAGTTCACTTTGTGTTGAAAACGTGACAACTTTATCTGCTGATATCTTGAGAACAACACATCGGATTTCCATGGAAACTTCACCAGATTGCTTAGAATAAGTACCCCTCTAATATGTCAAACTTGATTTGAGCTTTGACCCTTCCTTTAAAACTAGGCCAACATTATCTATACCAGAAGATCGTACATTTTGCAAAATTACCACCACTGCAATTCTCTTACAACAAGGCTCAAGACAACTTAAATCATGGCTTATCACCTAGGTATCCAATGCATGTTAGTTAGTTGGCTGTCAAAATGTATGGGGTAGATGAATGCTTCACATCACACAGGATACACGTACAGTACAGTATAAGTGCATGGTACTGTATAGATTGTACCAACTGTAATGACAATGCAATGTACTTTTGTAGCATAAAATTGTAAACAACAGCTAGCTAGTTTCCTGGACTTAAATGTCCAGCCACATCTCTAATCATGACGTATGATATTTGTAATCAATCTCCCTTTTCTTAACAACATCATCTAATTAAAAATACATTATTGTTCTTAAAAATTTTAACATAATCTGGCTGGCAAGTTGCTACAGTGCTAATATTGGTCGCCACCTCGGGTTCAAAATGCTCTTCTGTCATTTATGGCTAGTTCATGCTAGTTCTTATGTAAGAATAGGGCCAAAAGTAATAGAGAGAAGTAAAACTTGATCTTTGAAATTATGTTGAAAGAATTAGTTTTTAGTGTCTTTCTGGAGGTGTTTATGAATGGGGATAAATGCAGGGTACAGGTCTCAAATGTGATCTGAGACCATTGATGACAACATCACATAGCCAGCAGAACAAGGTGATAGCCAAGGTCTGCTGCCTTTGTGATGACATCATCGGTGGGCTTAAATCATCTGAGACTGAGCAGCCTTGTATTTATATTCCCTAACTGAAATAAGCATTTGTCTTTAAATATCATCAAGGAAGCGAAATGTACAAAGAGAAAATAGCAGTTACCTTCTTCTTTTATCTTCATCTCTCAATACCTCAGCCACAGCAACCAACTAATAAAAGTGAAAAAATTATAATTAAAGGTGATCATATTGTTTGCTATTTAAAAGAAAACATGTAAGTGACAAGCACTTAGAAGTTTCTGTCCCTTGATTGGTTAACTAAAGATACAGTTGCAGTGTAGCCCTTTATCTTCTAATGAAAAAGTTTCAAGGCCATTCTGAGTACGCTTTCAACACAGCTCAATATAAAGGTTGTGGCTGAGAGAGGCCATATATATTCTGCAGCAAACAGATATCTTTTTAGTTTATTAGTAATGGCAATAATTACTGCTGACTTTGTTGTTTTAATGCCACAGGGTTTTCACTCATTTTTTTCAGGAGTCACTGACCCTTTAGAATAAATTTACAAGAGTCAAAACTACAAAAAGAAGGGGTCAAAATAAATGTGACTTTAATGCAACAAACTTTATTCCTGTTTTTGCCTAGAGGAAGCAATGTAAAAAGTACAGAAACAAGGTGGGAAATCACTTCTATGAGAAGAACCTTTGTGTAGACTGTAGCTTACGTCATACACTGTAACTCAAAACTTCCCATGTACTGGGATTATGATTGTAACCTTTTCCGCCAAAACATGCACCGCGCATCAGACACACTTCTAGGAATAACTAGATTGAATTAAAAAACATGATTTTAGCGCTAGTAGCACTACTACCAAATAGGCATATACAGTTCTACGATGTACAGTCCTCTATGTACGATTTGATCATTGCTCTAAATGCGTTCAGTAGTGTACTGACACCACAGAGCAGTATTATAAGTTCTTGTAATACTCCTTTATGACTGACATTTACATCGATGTCAATTACAGCAGAGCTTTGTGTAATACATGGCCTCATATCATATCTGCATACTTGTACAGCAGTTATCGTACAGTGTGAAACACTGTGAGTCGAATTTTATTAAATACCAAACACAGTGTGTACAGAGACTGACCAATAATGTGTGTCTTGTGTCACTAATGTCCTGGGTAACATCTTCTACCGATCATGTTAGGCTAGTGTATGGGTGTCCCTAGCCTAGCATTATGTTTACAACTGAAATTGAAATTACGAATCAGAATGCTCCAGTCATCTGCGCATGTCTGTGATCTGTTTACAATACATGTGCACTCATTTCGAGTCGTCTAATTACGTAACTAGGTGGATGCAGGTGCAGTTAATTACTGTAGGCGTAAATGTATACGTGGGATTGGTGGTAGCTCTGTACTGTTGCAGCAATACAGTTTTTTATTTAGATTTTGATCAGAACATACAGAGAGGTGGAAAATGCCCCACAGAACAAAGGGGAACTGCAAAGTGCTGCATTTTTGTGAGTAAATTTGCACAATGAATGTATCGGCAAAATTGCTTTATAATTACTGTATCGGCAAAGTTGCTTTATAATTACTGATTGTTGGGATGAAAAATCTGTGCATCAGTTTGACCCCAGAGGTTTTGTGCCCGTGCGTCAAAATCAGAAGTTGTGCGTCATTGACCAGGGTGCCTGGGTCAGTGAAAACCCTGTGCCAGTGAAAACCCTGTGCCAGATACAGTAATGTACAAGGCCGTAAAATGTGGCCAAATCAGTCGTAATCTGGACCAACGTTTTACATCTACGACAACAATTATATCAAGCTGCATAATGCTTCTAAAAATTCCTCTACCCCAAACGTGGACTTTTTCATGAATCCAAGGGTATTACACACACTAGATGGAAATTCATGTTTCTTTTATTATCTTTCATGCTTCCTTTTTCAGGAAAAAGTTGAATGTGTGAAACCCAATTGTCTATAAATGCAAGGGTCAAGAAGTGTTTACCCAAGCATCTGCATACTCTGGAAATGTAACCATCACCAATTCTGTAACTGCCAGATGGAATACTGCTGTGGACAAAAATACAGTTTCCATGCATTAATTGCTATATTTTTATGGCCCATTGACCTATAAGTGTGACCCATCGGGGGTGCCAGGTGGTGGTGGGGGGAATGCCCCCTATTAGGGAAGGCTGGCCCCATCTGCCAAGTTTTCTTATGGTATAGTAGCTTTACTGGGTATAATAAAGTATCTAATCCTTACAGCAATCAGTCACCTGGTAGTTACTTGTGTTTGCTCACAAAGAGAGCAGATATTTTATCACAACTGTAACTTTTCAAATTTTCAGCAATTAAAACCACACATTTTCAATATCTTCCATTGAAACGATCCTTTTGGCAATCTGTCTCTATTGTCTGGGCTTTGATATGCAAATACTGTTACCCATTGATGGGAAATAATCTGTCATTTTATTACAATTTACTTTGTAATATTCAAAAGTACTCTATCCACACATCTATGTTTTAACAGCAAGCACTACAGTCTACCCTTTTCAAGCTTTAAAATAATTTGCATCTTGTTAAATTGCCCATACATAAACTGAAATGAAACAATTTGCTGTCATCAACTGACCTTCTTATTTAGAATCACCCAAATCTACTTACCATTTTTCGTAGATTTGGTCTTCCTCCCCCCCCCCCCCCCTGCCCCAACTCTAGCAAAGTATTTTCAAGACAAGAGATCCAAGAACACAGACATCATTTGAAAAAGCACTAACTTGTCTAAATCTTTCTTCAGCTCCTTCCTCTTTGTTTTTGTCTGGATGATACTGCAAGGACAGACGACGATAAGCCCTCCTTATTTCTCCTTGGTTGGCTGACTGATGAAAGAAAATACATGTAGCGATGTTATAGGTAAGAACTTAATCTTGGATGACATAATACAGCAAAAAAGCTGTTGCTGATAAAAAGTTTACATTTCAAAAGTTACGAATTCAAGGTTTCCTGTGCAACAGTGTCATCAACTGAAATAAAATCAGGATAACTGAAAGTCAAAAGAAAGTAGCCCAACAGATTGCATTCAATTTTGCACAGAAAACTCTCTACAGACCTGTGAACTTGGCAGGATGTGATCTCACTGTGGTAAACCATGAAAGTGCTACTCCCAAGGAAGTGCTTTATCCATGGATTAATGCCATGATGGAGCAATTTCTCAAATTTCTCCCCATTTTCTTATGCAATCCACTGAACCGCACTGACTGGCTTAAAATAGATTGAAACTTCACTTGTACTCATGGAATGTTTACAACAATAGTTGTTGCCTACCACTGCCATTCTTGAACTGTTTAAGAGAAAGTTCTTACTTGCACTATTGAAAGGCTTTTGGGAAGGGGTTGGCCCTGACCCATACCCCACACGACCCACCCACTGAAGAGATGTGTGGTAAGGGCCAGGTCTTTAAATATGGTGTCCCTCTGGGTCGTAACTCCTTTAGGCATACAACAGCTTCAGGTTTTCGTCTGGGGAACACAGCATGCAGGTCTTTTCTGAACCAGATGCCATACAGCTTCGTAATTCCATGCCCCTGGGTAACAATGTTAGTACCACGGTTTCAAGTTGACAGTTTTATGTGAAGTTACTATGTTTCTGATTTTGAGAGACTCATGTACATTAAACAGATTACTGTCTTGTTAATATGGAAAAACTGTAATCAACTTCATGCTTTTTATTTTGGGCATTACATCTTGCCCCAGATGATTCACACATGTTTTGTGCTTGATATGTTATGTCTGCAAACCCTAGTCCTACCTGAGGCAAATCCTTATCCTACTCCTCCACCTAATTCTGTATCTAACCTGAATCCTTACCCCTAATCCAAAGTTTATTTTCGGTCAAGCAAATCTTCAGTGTAGGGAACACTGGATGTAGCCATCCTTCGGTCTAGTGAGCATCCCCCATGTGACACGAAGTGGAGTGCCACCAACAGCTGGAGTACAGTTTACTGAAAAAGTTTTGCCAAAAGGCCCAAAAGCAGCATTCAGACTGCCAGAAATGGCAATATCCAGGCTCCTACAGTTTAAAATGCATCTTAAAATACTCAAATTTGCAACCCTTATTTACACTCCCCCCCTCCCCCATCTCCAAAACCTGGTATGGGTATACAAACAGACAAATTTGAATTTCATAAAAGAGACAAATTTGAATTACATAGAAGAAACACTTTGTATGAGCAAAATTGGCCTGTTTAACCTCCAGTTTCTTTATAACACGCAGGAAACTGAGGGTATGAATATATATTTCAATAGGTAATAAATGTGATACTGTACAGTATGCATGCAGCCTTAGCTAGATCCAGGATTCCAGTGTTTGGATGAAGGACTCATTTCATCATTAGAGCAAAGCCCTGTGGTCCAGATGTAAATATGAAGAAAATTTCTAATTTTCCTGGTTCTGAGGGCCTTGCAATCATAACCATGGCAATTAAATTTCAAAATTTCCATCCAGCTCTCTAGTACATTAACAGTAAAGAAACAAATTTCAAACAGATGAACTTCCTGAATAATGAGTGATGGTGAGAGATAAGCTGGTTAAAGATTGTGCCAATATTGATTTTTGGCTGGTAGAAAGGGCAGGATTTTTGTCTCAATTACATGTGAAAGTTATGCCAAACAGAAAGTAAAAAATACTGTGCCCTTATAACGAAGAGATTTATTTGAATTATATACACTGGAAGTTAAAATATTACATATTGCATCTACGTGCACCTGGCTGAAAATGTATTATGAAAGTAGACACTGTACTACAAAACAAAGAAAAGTAGGATTTTATCAGACCAAAACTAGGTCTTTTTCATCTTTTTCAGGCTTTCAGGAGTAGTTTTCAGCATTTAATACCAATGTTAAGCAGTCAAGTACTCTTTTCAGATTTCTTTTTCTATTAACATTCACAGCTCTCATCCTAAACCTGCACTGGTTTGTCATAGATGTGTTTCGAGGTTGAGAATGTTTTACTTTGTACTTTTCCTTTTGAATATTCATGTCTTTCAGAGTAAAAGGGTGTAAGGGCATACCTGCCCTGCTCAACATATTTCTTCTGCATGATCAATCGAATGGGTGGGTTTAATTGTATTGGGAAAGTTAGTTGCCTTAAGATCTTGCAACGGGGCGGATGTCTCGGTGAGGGAAATTGGTCGTCGTGTAGCCGCATGGTATTCAGGGTCGCTGAGGACTTTTGAGGGCCGTTGAGGGCTTAAACCTTAGGCACATGGTCGGACTGTATTCCTGTACGTAGTTTACAAGGTAAACTTGCTTTCGTCCCTCACCGAGCGTCCAATTCAAGGTCTCTACAGAGAAAAGCAGCTGTGAGTATCTTATTGTTTTCACCCGTAGTCTGTGAGGGCTCCGTTTAAAGTATTAGGGTCGGGAGGTGTATTATACTCTACTGGTTATTGTATATTTTGACGGTAGAAGTGAATATATTATTTTTGTGAAACGTTGAGGGAGTTTGTTACTAAAGTAGTATGGCTCGTCGTGTTGGAGGCACCGATGGCAACCCCCCTTTTTACCGTAAGAAAGCTTTGTCAGGGGAAGCGAGGGCCCCTTGGGCGAAGAATTGTCTTTGAAAAAGTATTAGCCTAGATGAGGGATTTAATTGTAATTTAGCTGCCTGGCCGGACCCCCATGGCTGGACTGTAACGGTTTCTTAACTCCCATGGCTGGACTGTAATGGTTTCTTTCCCCCGTGGCTGGACCATGATGTTGTACTCCACCCTTTGGCTGGATAAGCTGTAATTATGGTGCCGTACGTCTGCCCACGTCTGCCCACGTGACTGCATGAATCACAGAATCAGAGTAGCGTATAGTTAACTGTTAGAATATTCTGTTAATGTTTACTTATGTTGCCACAAGACAGGTGAAGGCTTAAGAAGCCGGTTCTTTAATGTATTTTTTTAGTTTAGACAAGTAACAACTATGACTTGTGTACTCTTTCTGCCGTGTCAATGCTCTCACCATTAAGCAATCTTAAATCGAAAACGAACCCGTGACATGGTTCCTTGCTACTCTTCTGCAAAAGCCTTACATTGACTGAACTATATATAAAACTCTATGAACTCATGTAGTTATCAAAGCACTTCCTATAAAACCTATATTTCTGTGATGGACTGCGTTGATTCCAGCGTTCCTTTTTTTTTCGAATGGGAGTAGCATGACTACTGTGACTATCAAAATGGCCCTTCATAGGCTTTTCCACCCCAGCAGTTCACAGTCTAATCTTGGCTTCAAATTACACCTTTTTTAAGACATTTGCCAATGTAAGGGTAAACAATGGCAGGTAAAAGATGTGCCAGTGAGTTGATGGGCTATGTTTTTTAAGAAAATTTGTTCATTTTGAGAGAATGATACTGCAGGTTCCCAGTCACCATGGATGAGAACCTTGTACAATTTGCACAAAGCTGTGGTGGAGGCATATATTAAATGGAAACACACATAGACACATACATGTATATAACAGTCTCTGGTAGTGCACACTAGGCCTACAGTATGTGCCTTTAACCTCTTCTTCTACATCAATTTGGTTGCTAACTACAAACCTTGTCAGTATTCGTTAGCACTGTGGTGGCACAGAGACTTCGATAAATGTCAACAACAGCCTCACAGCCTTTTAATTTTCCTTGAATACCTTCCGAATGGCCTCACCCATCATCCAAGCAGGTTTTGGCCTAGGCTAGTATAGTACCTTCCATGACAACAGACTTCTGGAATATTAAACAACTTGAAAGGCCTATTATACAGTATCTTCATAATGTTTGTTAGAAGCTACAGGCTATGTGGTCAAAATCCTAAGTTAACTTCCTTTCATGTTTCATCTAGCCAAAGTAGGCTTTGGCTGACTTGTCCCTTTGTAGGCTAGCTGCTGCAATACACTGCCAGGCCTCCTATTGAGCTGTCTTTTTGATAAGAGGCAACAAGGATTCTTGGCAAGAATTCAAGACTATTTAAAAGTGGCTACTTAGGGGGTAGGCTTCACACATGTAGATCTTCTCTGCCTATAAGGAATACTATCTGAGTACAATAAAACCCCATTTATCTGAACACATCCCGACCGAAAGTAGTTCAGATGAAGGAAAAGTTTGGATACATGAGGTTTCAAGTTTTTTATCCAATAACAGTACACTGGGTCCTTCAGAAAGAGTGCCAAAAAAGTTTTTCAATAATTTCCAAATGGCTAGCAAAAATACAGAAAAAATCCCCAAAATAATTAGTTATTATTTTTTGTGACCAATGATATTAAAAACAATTTTGTTTACTTGTAAAACCCAGGGATTTCATTCCAAAAATTCAAACAAACAGTCTTCTGAATGACCAATGCTTTGTACAAACGAAATATGTGCATGTGTTGAAGAGAAGCTCTAACGATCTTGAGAGATAACTACTGTAGAGTACTGTACAAGTTCGGCACACATGTCCAAAGTATTGGAGACACAAGTGGGGAATCATAACTCAAGTTTTCAGGTCTATACTGAGGAACTTTGTATTTATCAGCATTAAAAGACATTTGCCAAGTCTGAGACCATGAAAAATATTCTAAGTCCTCTTGCAACAGTGAAGTACCCTTCTCATCATTTACATTCCTACAGAGCTTAGAGTCATCAGTAAACTTACTAATACTAGATGTGAGAGAGCTACTGTATCAATGTCACTGATGAAAATTAAGAAAAGAGTTGGGCAAAGACCAGAACTCTGTGGTACTGAACTTGTGTGACGTCTTTCCAAGAACTTTATCAAATCCTTTTTGAAAATCAAGGTAAATGAAATCAACAATTTGATGAGAAGTAAAATGACTGAGTTTCCAGTAATGTCTGCTGTAAATGTGTCTTCCTCATCCTATTATTTTGGTCAGGTTTGGAATGAGCATTCAATACAAAATCAGTTATGAACTGAAGGTGACAGTACACAACACAATGATTAAAATGGAACCAGGCTTGAGTCAATCACTTCAGAGAAATTGCAGCAAAAATACTGTTTGTTACCAAAGTCAAGGATAATAATGTTAAAACACAAAGAAAATGTACATATCAGAATTTTGAATGAAAGTTTCTCCCAGGACATTTTCATCACCTTTTTTGGTAAAATTTGTAAAATTCCACTTCATTCTAGGCCCTAAGGCCGAACTTTAAAAACCTGGCATTGAGTAAGTTAGTTACTGTAGGCCCCGGCTAAAGTTTTTCCTTTGAAAATGAAGAATAACATGGCAAAACCTACTTGTTTTTGATGTTGTTGAAGAATGTGTAAGGCAGGTCATGCTCACATTTGAATCACATTGCACCTACATACTATAGGCCTACCAGCATTTAAAACGCAGTGATCGACTTCGTGATACTCAGGGATTCCGCCAGAAATGCAAAAAAGGGGGGGATTAATTGCTCCTAAACCCCTAGTCCAAATTGATGGTGTCCCTGGCTAAAGTTACAAGTGGGTTCAGGGGGACAAAAGCTTGCTTCAAGACCCCTATAAGGTGCATTCTGAAGGGTTTTAAAGGCCATTTACTTATAAAAGTCCAAACATTGCTGCAAAGGTGCCCTCTTCTTAAGTAAGAAACCAAGATATGGACAATTTTTTTAATTTTTATGGAAATGAAAAGGGGGGGATTTTACCCACCTTCTTCTGGAAAGGGGGGGACAAATCCCCCCCTTTCCCCCCTTTGGCGGAAACCCTGGTACTGATACTATCCACCCCAGGTTGTTTCCACCCCTCACTTTGCTCCTAAAAATCTCGGGACGAACGATAGCGTTTGAATCTACATACAGTATGTGTATTTCTATTTCTTTTTAACTATTAATTTTAAGTCCAAAAGGATAATGAAATTTTACGGACTTTTTCTGCAACCTTGTCAAGAAAAGTGAACTGTATCATGTATGGTCTTTACTCATGTGTACAGAAATGTTCACTGCACTGGATCTGGTGTGCGTGTATGTACAGTATACATATAAGTATGTACGTATTCGTGTACTACAATGATGAAATTGGGGCTTGGGAAATCAGCATGGCAATACGGAGTACCATACGACGACTACCTTTCTGGAGTAGTACTGTACAGCGTACAATGTGAATTGTGTACTAAAACATATCAATGAGGTTTCAAACTTTGATCTTAAATTTATGACATCTTCATTTCACATGCAGGTTGTGTTTCATTCCATGACGTTACTTTCAACACCCCAAAATGGTGTTTTCTGCCCCAAAATACCACTGGGGGTGGAAAACACTGTTTTGGTAAAACTGAGAATACAACGTCTCTCCAAGACATACCACTGAGACTCCAGAGGCAAAGTTGCAGTGACTGTGCCTCCAAAACTCAGTGGACATAGACATTCATTTCTTACCCAAACAATCAAGCACGAGACTCACAATGAGTGGTTCTCATGTAACACTTAACCTCCATGTACAACCACTGTGACTATGACTGTGCCTCCATTCCAGACTGAAAGCTCGGTGGACTTGGACAATTTTCTGTTAACAATGAATTCAAAACTCATATTGTGAAGTTCTCATGGTAACATTACCTTCATGTTTGACTATTGCCACAACCACTGCCTCCACTCCAGACTGAAGGCTCAGTGGACTTAGACAATCTTCTGCTAACAATGAATTCAAAACTCATATCGAGAAGTTCTCATCTAGGCCTAGGCCTAGTATCAGTATCTTCATGTTTGACCACTCCAACTACGACTGTGCCTCCACTCCAGACCCATACTGGAAAGTTTGTTCACCCTACGCCACAGAATTATGCCAAATTTTGTCAGGCAACATGGGACCACACCACGCCAACTTACTTACTCCCCAGTTTCCCAATTATCAAACCTTAAACTTAAAGTAGGCTAGTCTAGGCATTTGCCTAGTATAGGCAAACACTAGTAACATTATGCCACAATGACGGTCACTGTGCGCCACGCCAATACAGCAAAGTTTTATTAACATTAGAGATTATGCCCTATGCCAAAAGGCTTGGTGCAGAATTTCATATGCCACAAATCTGTCTGAAAGCTATTGAACTTTCCAGTCTGGCTCCAGACTGGAGGCTCAGTGGACCTGGACTGTCTTCATATAACAATGAACCACACATTTAGGCTAAGTACTGTACATAGGCTAGGTTACAGTATCTCTCGCAGGGTAAGCCTAGCCTAGGCTACTACTTGTACTAGGCCCTAGGCCTAATTTAAAGTAGAAAGAGGAAGCGAGATTGCATGGTTTTTATTCAGAGGGGCATTTTATTCTGCAGTTACTCCACCGCTTTCATTTTGGGGGGGGGGGGGGTTGCGGCAGGGTTGCGGAAAGTAAATATCGACTAAAGATACCCCTACTATTGTACTAGGCTGTACTACTTAGCCTAAGGTAGGCCTTAGCCTTCCACTAACTACACCTTCGGTAGACCGTTGTGCCTAACGTTAACATTAGGCCTTATGTTAGCCTATCCTAATGTAAAAACACCCTAGCCTACCGCAATACCTGATCCAATCCAAGAACTTCGTAAAAATTTTGTGAAACTTCCTCAACCAAATCAAACAATTCTAGGTCTGTATTATCCCAAGCATCTGATTGATTCAGTGATATAGTAAATAAGATTACGGAAGTCCAGAAGTGATACGAAAGGAGGGTAGATTTTGACGGGCATATGTGTCGTCTGCTTCCATCGAAAACTGCCATGTTGGGTTTGAGGTGGTATTGATGTATTATTTATGTTCATAGCGCGAGCAAGCTTTTAATTCGTGCCGTTGCATAACATAACATAACATAACATAACATAACGAAACAACATTTAAAGGGCAAAGGAGGGCTAAGGCCCCATAAGATGCCTTGGAGTCCAAACCCTTTACTACTTACTGAAGCAACCCAACGGTTTTCTATTCGTTTCTGCATAATAAAGGTGTGGAGTTTGTGAAAGATTTTTCAATGATACTGAAAGCCCCTTGTCTATTCAAAGTTTTAAAGGAAGCTAGGTGTCTGCTCACGGACTCCACTCGAGTCTCCAGTCGACTCCAGTCGAGTCCGTCTTTTCCAGGTGTTAGGTGTCCTAAAACCTCCCTGGTCTTACCAACGGTTTATTCAAGTTTAGTACAATTTCTTTAGTAAACCTACTGAAAAGACCTCTTGATGAATCCAATCAGCCTATTAGCCCTAGCAGCAGTAGCTGCACATTGCCTGATGGCTTCAAATCGCCATTAATAACAACGCCCAGACCTTTCTCAAAAGTCACATTTCTCAAAATAGGCCTACTACCATTCATGTTATAATCATAGCTGAATTTTTTAGGACCAAAATGAAGGACTTTGCACTTAACTGCATTGAAATACAACAAGTACAGCAGGGGTGGCGCGACGTACGTAGGCGGAGGGGGAATGGCGCATCCCCTCGTCGGGGAGGACTGGCTCCAGTCACCACCTTTTTCGGCACCACTTCCCCTCTTCTCTCTTTTGTTTTGAGACGATCCTAATTAAAGCTGCAATACAATGTTTATGTGTAGTTATTTTGATTGTCAGATGCCCGGAAATTGCATGTATCAGAGTTTTATTTCAAAAGATCACAGACAAACACCCTGAACTAGTTTGTGAATGTTAGTTTTGCAATCAACTCCTGTGCACATTGCAGTTTAGAGCGGGTAGGTTGTAATAGGGCATGTGGCAAGTTGTAGAGCCTTTTAATTTCTCAAGGACAACATATTTCATTTTGATATCCAAACAAATGTATAAAAATAAATCACCCAGTATTCTCTTTTCAAAGCACTAAATTTGGAAACATTATCTGCCACGGTCTGACTGAGCGCTTTTAAAGTCCGAGAGCTCACGGTTGTAAATATGCCGATGAAGCAGGCATACAGATTGGCCCGTCATTTATGCACCGTGCAAGTACGGTGTTAGGAAGGGGACATTAAAACCAAATCTGTAACTTAAAAACAATACGTGGCCTACTCGAAAATGAACTAATCCCTTTCAGGTATCAGAGTTTGATTGACAGGTTTCTTTCTTCCTATTATTAACTTCTCTTGACTAAGCTCTCTAACTGTGGATCTGCAGACTTACTAATGCAGATACCTTAGACCAGCTTGTTCGTGGACTTACTTTTTGAAGCCATTGACATGGGCGCGCACACTTATCTCCTTAAGGAATTTTAAAAATGTCATATCAGCTGTGAAACCCTCATTTCAGCCTTTGGAGCTAGCTTCTCTATTCCCCCTTGCTTTGAGAAACATGAAACTTATTTAAGAATAAAAGCACTATTTGGGACACCGAATGTTGTTTGATTACAGTGGTGGGTATCCTCCGTAAAGTAATTGGAGTATGCATGATGGCAACAGGTCCTCAAATAAATGTTCAAGGCCTACGATTACTACGAGGTTGAGGCCAAGACGTAATTTCACGAGTATAGTTGGCTACAGTGGAAATAAGTACTGAATTAATACTAGCATTAATTTCAGCATTAATTCAGTTGTAGGATTAGCCAATCAAGACACATTATTTATTGAAGGTATTAAATCGATTTCATGTTGACGTTAATTATTTAATGCCCACATGTTTCTTATAACTTGATTTAATGTCAACATTAATTCGATTTAATGTTTATTTATTCGAATTAATGTCTACATTAATTAATGCTGACATTGAGGCGATTTAATGCCTACATTCAGGGCCGGATTTAAAGTCAGGGGGTTCGCATAACCTATTACATGAGGAGTCTTTTCAGTGTCAATTGTGGTGACATTATTTGTGGGGCAGGGGAGGGACTAATACGTGACACTACCTCAACGGAAGAAACCATCAGTTGGTGTGTAGCCTACATTGTAATTTTTGGCAAAAATGCCACTGCCGGCAGATGCCGGAAATGGCACTTTCCAGGCCTTTCAATTTGTATTTAGCCTTTTTTTATCTTTCATGATCTAGAAATTTTTATGCCTCTGACAAAGTGCAACTCAGTCAAATTTTATTCCTTAAAATCATTTGACATTATCTTGTAACCTCTGCCTTATTCAATGTTATTATGCGTTAAACAGGAAATCGAAGATAATATAAGCTTGACATCTATATAGAAACCCATGAAAGGTGGTCTTAGCAAGTCCGAATTCGTGTTATTTGCAACTATTGGGCGTACCTGCAGGTAGTACGTACAATAATCATTACTTCAATAACCAGATATAAAAGCGCGCTAGGGCATTGTGATGGTGGCCGAATATGATGTAAAGAGGGTTTCACCGACATCACGTGATTGTGCGTGACGTTTTGAAAAAGGTGCATGACCTGAAATCCTGCTTGAAATTGAAATGGTGTTTAAGCCTCTCTTTGGCGAGGCCACGAAACTTTAGCACTCTGTAAGTCTATACCTTTTCTAACCAATTCACTCTTCCCTAGGATTTTGGCCGTCTTCACATCTCGTACACAATGTTCAGAATGAATATAGAACATGTCAGTGTTGCTCTGATGACATAAATATTGTCAGAATTGTCTTCTCTTCCGAATTTAGTTTCGACGGTGTTGTTTCTTTCATACTAGCACGATAACTCAAAATAGTAATGACGGATACTTTTCATACTTAAATAGAATTTTCATATTAAGAAGAAGAACCCTATTGTTTTGGTTAGAGGTCAAATATTATTTGAGGTCACCAAAAGCCGACAATTTTGTAAACACGATTTCTTCAGGTAGAAAGCGTTTCATACTTGGCGTATGGATGCTTTATGGCCAGTTAACTATAAAAACCTTATAAAACTCTTATAAACGCGTTATCTCAATAAAGTACTGATGAATATTTTCACACTTGATATGTAGATTTGGTAATGGTCAAAGGTTATCTGGGGTCAGTAGAGGTAAAACAATGTAACCTGGTAAACACGATATCTCAAGTTAGGAATGTTCAATGCCTTTTCTTCTTGGAGTTTGGATGTGTTCCATTAGAAAAGTAACCCTGTTATTTCGGCATAACTCAACGGTCATCTGCGGTCACCGGCGGTGAAAGTATGAAAATTTTGTAACTGCTTGTAAACATATTTCAAGAAAGTTAACATTAAGATAACTTATGGTCACCATGGAGATGCACAGATTACAAAATCCCTTTTGTTGTTTTTGAATTCCAAAGTTCGTTTGTAGTCACAGAGATCGTATGGTGAAAACCTCGTAAACACGATATCTCTTATCTTGATGCACCTCCGAATTAGAAATTGGATCCTCCCACATTTCTTTCGATGAATTAGTTGTTTTAATGGCTGTCAAAGTTCTTTGAGGTTAAAAAAGCTTAAACTTTGGAAACATGGTATTTAAGTGTAATATTAATTACATAGCATGAGGACGACTCATGCTGTTTGCTAGAAATGCATTCCCTTTGGTGACGGTCTAAGGTTATGTAAGGTCACCAGAGGTCAAATTGTGTAAACATCGCAAAACATGATATCTCAAGAAGGGTAACTTTGCAAGACAAACCTCAGGGCCACGTACGAAGCACTTCCTTTCGGCAAAGAAACACTAACACTTTGGGCTTTCTGCTTTAAGTTTTAATTATGCAGGATTAACAGTGATACTCTTGCTAACACTTTCACTGTCCTAGTCATGTTCATCTCTCGTGATGTTTTTATTTGCTTGCGTTCTTATTATGTGTTCCCTCTTAGACAAATTTTGGGAGCTTTAGTATATATGATGTTTCCTGTTGTACATATGCTTGTTGTTTACTGCTCTTTATTTTGGTCACTTCGTTTTTTACCCTTTTTAGTTTTCGAGTCCCCTTCTAATTTTGCATGTTCTACGTTTTAATTTTCAAATTTTGTACGTTTTCTTGGTATCTTATGCATGCTTCTCGTTTAATCTCATCTTTGTAACATTTTACATTTTACACAATATAACTGAGGGCTTCGGGGAAGACTAGTCCTGACTAAATGAGTTACACTCTTACAACCAAAGATAAATAAATAGAGAGAAATATGAACTGCACTTTATACCAAAGTTTTTACATTTTCTATCAAAGAAAATTGGAAACTTCTTCTCTTTCACGTAAAGGTAATTAATATTTTGACGAAAGTGACTGTGCCGGGCATCGCCAGGGTACTACTCTGCACAACTGTCCTCGGCTGGACAATAGATTTCATTGTCAAAGCAGACGAAGAACAATTTGAACTCAGGCTGCAGCCTTACCAAGGTCTGACCACTAGGCCCCAAGAAGACACATCACAACATCTTGGTGGAAGGAAAGTCACATGCCTTTATCAATTCCAGCCTGTCATTCAGCTATCAGTAATTTTGAAACTGGAATGAATGGTGCACGGTACCGGGCGACGATTTTTTACTAAACATCTATTAGTTGCGTGCCGTCACTGCTTTGGTATCACAATATTTCTCTAGGGTTCTGCAATCGATATAGAACAACAGGTTTGGGGCAGGAGCGCGACGAAGAGGGGTGGGGTGGCAAATGGGTGACCATTATCCCTTGAGCATATTATCCTGATAGTTTTCTGTTACTCATGTAGCTAATTTTGTGTCTAGATGGACAACATATAGGTAAAATGCCGTGAACATATAACAATGTCCTAAAAATACAATATTTTCGACGCGCCTATCCTGAGTGTTTGTTTTTCCATTATTACTCTAATGAAAAAGCTTGAGTAAATGACTTTTTCACAGATCTGGGAACCCCTACCATCATCTTTTCTCCCCTCCACCCTCAAGCCGTTTGCATCATAAATCTTGCCCGGTTTTTAGTTAGCCGGAGTACCGCTAAAATTACGTAAGTGTCAAATTTGTGTCATGACTTTTGTGGTGTGTGTAGCACCAATCCAATGTCATTTAAAGAAGGTATAATGCATCATAATTATGCTGGAAATTCCGAAATACCTCGGAGCTTCTCAGTGCTTTGCCCACTGAATCTTCACCGTAGAGTTGCCTTTGGACCCATCCAGGGGTCCTAAGGTGGGCCCCTGGATTCCACACCGTTGAGAGGAGCGCTTTGCGCTCCTTCGGCACCCCAGGCACCGCTTCGTAATTTCACCCCAGATTCGTACCCTTGACTTGGCTTCAGCACTTTTCAAACGACCAGTCTACAAAGTTTTAGCAAATTTAAACCAAAATTACTGTAAAAAGAGTAAATTTTTTACGATTTCAGAAAATGGACCCCACCTGACTTCAAATGTTGATAAAAATTTTCCAGATATTAATGCATCATTGCAACTTCTACTTTGACAGGATATTAACCAAACTTTAGCCAAGTCAGTGTAGACTTGAAGAAATGCCAGTCATTTAGACACAGTGCAATAAATGTACAGACAGTTTGCAACCGTGACCGATAACAATAACTCAACACAGAAGCTAAAAAAAAGCATGCAAGAAATAAATTCATTAGTGCGTTTCCACATCCGATAAAAATATGTTAAACAGGCAGTGGAGTTGGATTACAACTCCTGATATGGATCGCAATGCTACAAACTGTCAAAGGCAAACCTTCGTTTGTAATGTATGTTCTTAATTAAAGTTATGGATTACGATTTTGCCATAGAAAATACAGGGAGAAAGGCAAAAAACAACGTATCATCCGATAAGTTCGTTTTTTAAACATAAAATACTGCTATGGCATTACAAGGGAAAAATAATAAAAAATATTTACGTATTTCATTTAGGTGGTTTATGTAACAAGTAACAAGAACCCAACAGGAAATTAAGGTAATTCACACTGAGGTATTTCTGTTGCTGAGTTCGGTTAGCTGTTGGATCATACGATCAAGTAGCCTAGTTATGAGAAGTTCGCTTATAATATTGACATATTCATCAAGTTTTCCTGAAATTTTGAAATGCTTGCTTTGCATCAGAAAATTAATCTCTTTCTTCATATGTGGGTCCGAAAGCCTGGTTGGCTCGGTTGACTTGGTTGCCTGGTATAATGTGTGAGTCCTCGGTAAATTGTCCGAGGCCTCAATCACCTTATAATGTGTATTATACACTCAATTGATGCTACTTGTCTTACTGTTTGTATGGCAAAGTTGTTTACGTGAGTCCAGACAAGGTTTGATTCATTCCAGTCGTACGCACTCTCAACTACTAGGATGGACTCAAACGCATGCGTGTTTCCGGGGTAAAGAAGCTTCTATTCACCTTCATTGATGAATTTACGCCACATTGGAAATCAATAAAAAGCCACCTGGTGCTACCAGTGTTAAGGTTCATTGTTAATCCGTGTTGGTTTTGTAATCTCATGACTCAACTGAAACTTTAAAGTGTTTCTTGCTATTGACCTCAGACTTAAAGCTAAAAGCACGCAATCTACAAAACATTTGTTACTCTTCAACCAAATGAAACACATACTTGAAAAGCAACTGTAGCATATAAAGAACAAATCAAATTTTGCAGCAGAAAATTTTCTTGTGAATGGATTTTATATTGCAATTTACCTACACTTCTGTTAAAACCCTTTGAATTCAGTTTAGTTAAAAGGATAGATTTGGATATCTCTTTCTGGGCACTAGCTCGTTAAACATTGTTTTTCTAGTGTCCTGTCCGTTTTTGTATTTCTGAATATATTTGTACGGACGAATTAAATAAATGAAATGAAATGAAATATACCGAAAACAAGTTTTTACAGCATTGTAAACGTAGTGGTATGTCCCCACTTGATGAGGACAGAGCTTGGGTAAACTGATAGTACCTAAAGCCGCAATGTGGATATTGAAAGGAATCCTCTCGAGCTCATATTCAATTTGCTACAATTTGCTACCTTAAACTTGTCAATAACTGGGATTATATCTATCAGGTTTGGTACGCTTGTGATCTTAAACTTTTGTACTCCTGTGAAGTACCGTAACTTAAAAGTTAAAACTATTACAAATGCAACGTTGTGATTGATTTGTTTTCATTGCTGAAACCCTTTTCCGTCCACTTCAGGTTAAGACTTTAAAAAACTGAGGTCATGATACACTTTGGTTTCACTTCGCCATATTATTACACAATGAACATCTCATACTAGTAAGATGACACCAAAAATATTCTTTATTTTTTGAAATCAGGCGCGTAGCCAGGAATTTGTCAAGGAGAAGGCGAAGCCTGAAGGCAAAGTATCTATAAGCGTAGCACCACGATAGATTGGTTCTAAGCGTACAAGAAAATTTTGGCCGAAAATGCCTCCCAGATTGCTGGAAATGGCACTTTCCAGGCGTTGTAAGTTGCATTTAAACATATTTTATTTTGAGTTATTAGCAATCATGGGCGGCTCTAAGAAATTTTGTTTGGGGGGGGGGGCAAACTCAAGTCCATATTCAGGGAGGTTTGGAAGCCCCCTCCCCCCGCAATATTAATGGTCAGCTCCGGATAGTACAATACGAGTATGATTGTTATTATGTATTACAGCGATGCCCCATGTAGTTGTCAAGAGATCTTCAAAAACCGTTTCAGGCATTCAGTCATGAGCTGACTACTTTAAAAATAAAAATACACCCAGATCAGCCGATCGCGTCTCTATAGGGGGCATTAAGAGGCAGGTGAAATGGGCAAAACGGCTTGATCCATTTGTATAAAATGAGCCCCACCTTTGAATAAATTGTTGTTTCTTTCATTGTGTCACAATATGTTTCAGCTTTGCTAAGAATGTTGGTTTTCTGGATTGTTTTCTTAAACTAACGAAAATTTCGAGCACTGAAGACACTTGAAAACGATGAAATGATAGCACTATATTGGATCTCAGTACCGTTCCAAAACGAAATTTTTTAAAGGGGGTGGGAAATTCCCCTAACTCAGAACGACGTCTCATCCTATAAACAAATAGCTAGGCCAAAAGTCTCACTACACTGAGCTTAGATTGACTGTTTGGTGTGTTTATTTTAAATGAACTGAAACGGTATACTTCAGCAAAGAGGTGGAGAACCTTTTGCTTATAACACGCCATTTGACAGGCATAAGACCGCTCGTGGGCCAACGGCGCTTTCAATTTGGACAAGGGAAGGGAAACCTCTCCTTCTATGGGAAACACAATACGCTTAGGCTACATGCCCGTTAAAACTTTTGTAGACAGATAACTCTGCTGATCTGGTCAGGTGACACCCTGACAAAACTGCTTTTAGTTGTGGATAATAATCAACACTGCTAATGGGTTGTGTATCTAATGACCCTGAAAGCTCTGAAGTGTCTGTAAAATTATGGGCATTTAACTCCAGCATTACCGTTACCTTCTGTAAATGACATTATGATTCCTAAGCTAATCAGATTACAAATATCACAGCATGATCATTTGTTTTGATTACCTTAGCTCGCACTAATGGTAGGTCCGTTTGTGATGTCTGAAGTACATAAAGTAGCGAACAAGCACCCGAGAAAACGCGCGCGAAGCGCGCAGAAAAATGTCCTTTTGAAAGCACTTTATTAATGTTTAAGCTTCGCATTGCATTGGAAAGTTATTTTAAACCGAGTCAAGGAAAAGGGAGGGCCTAACCCATCTCGATTTTTTTGGAAAATTGAAGACCATGCTTTGCAAACTTTTTTTTCCGGGGGGGGGGGGGGCAAGTGCCCCCGTTCCCCTATGGGCAGCCGCTAATGTTAGCAATATCATAAAAATATTACAAAAATACAAACATATGCTCAAGGAGAGGGCGGCCGCACCCTTCGTCCCCCCTTGGCTACGCTTCTGTTGAAATGTATCTTTGTCGGCTTACTTTTATCTTCATATGCTCATAATATTTAAGGCCGAGAAAAGGAAACATACCGAATACTTACCTTGCATTGTAACAACAACTAGTACAGTGTTGGAACTTGAGTTTTGACATCCATACTGGCCGTCCATCAAACAGAATATTTGCCTTGATCACTCGGGCGGGAACTGTGACCAAAGGAGAGCACCCTATCTTTGCCAATATCTTTCATTCCGGTAGCGTTTCCACACTTCGCTGCCTTGAACCATGTACCCTCATCGCAACTGGTATTATCCGAACATGTGTAATTTGTTCGGATGTGAAATATTTATTGGAATAAATTTGCAAAAACGTTGTGGAGTAGCGGATACTTTGCAGGAGAGAAAACAAGATAGCAATTATCATACGCCTCAAGGAGATGCTGTTATAAGTTATATATGAGATGACTGGTGCAAGAACTGCCATCATAACATTGACGTAGCTAGAAATTCATAACTTAATTGGGGGACCAGAGCACATTTTGGGGGGCCAAAATGTGCACGCGTAGCGTGCACCGCGAGCGCGAAGCGCGAAGCGCAAAGCCCTAAACGGGTGTGGTCCAGGGACCCGCCTTAGGGTCCCTGGTGGGGTCCAGGGGCAAAGCCCCTGTGGGGGTCCAGGGGGCGAAGCCCCCCGAAGCTCCTGGGTTTTAGTATTTCAGAAGCCTCAGGAAAACTGTTTCGAACGGAAATTTTCCAGTGTAATACCTTTGAGTTTTAATACGTTTAGACTTGTAAGAAGGGCTAGTTTGAGCACAAAGTTAGTATTAACAGTTACTCATGTGCGCCCCTGATTAAAGTTTTGCAAGAGCTGCCATGTTTTTAAATGTAAGAAAGGCAGGGGCAAAGTTTTATAGTTATCCGAGACGACCAGAAATTGGCTTGCTTAATTGATAATCAACTCTAAATGGTTCTTTTAAAAGAACATACAAAGAGTACAGATATTCTACTTACAAGCAGCCGTAACTAGTTTTTGTAAGCTTGTGCTTTCGTCTAGAATTGTCAGCCCTATAGGGCTCAACCTATAATAAACAGAGAAATTTCTTTCTCGTTGTGATAAATACTTCCGGCGTCGACGCATAAACCTGATAAAGGTTGGAAATAGAGGTTGGAAATAAATATCAAGACATTTAACACATAACCCTCAAATTTTTGGGGGGACCTGGCGGAAGTTTGGGGCCTAGGCCCCCCGAGGCCCCGTGGCTACGCCTCTGCATCATAGTAACAGTACTCATGGCCGTTACTCATTGTAATACATATAAATTGGGACCACGTAAATTTGGGTTCATCTTGACGACGATACGCATTGGATCACCTGACCATTGGTCGATATGGACCCCACGGACATACAGTCAGTCATACCTGACTCATAAACTCATAAAATGCGCAACAATTTGTCGTTAGTGGTTTCTTCTAGTGTCTATAAAGTCTTTTACATTCCTTACTGGAAACCATAAAACTAGACATGGCAAATCATACATGTGGTAATATCCTATCATTATCGTAATCAGTATTACATTTAGGCCTATAAACATAACGTCATTAAAGGGAAGATATAATCTCAGTTAGCGTACCTCCATGTTAATTTGCCAATAACCATTTCAAATATGTGACAATGTAATCGTTTCTGAATTGCAAAAGTCATGCCGAAGAGCTCCCTTGTTTGAAATCTAAAATGTAATATTTACACTCTGAAACATTCTGAGAGTTTCAAGTGAAATGGAGAGGATTTGAAGAATTTCTTGATGCTTCAAAGGAAAGGCCACTATGCCTTTTGAAAGAAAAAGCTTTAAGTGCCTAGATTTTTGGAAGTCTTGAGGTAAGGTCAAAAGAGTTTGTCGTTAAGTCCAGCTGATGGAATGGCAAATAAAACTCATTCATCTTTAAATATGTATTTCATTTTCTTCTGTCAGGGAAACTTCTATGTCATACTGTCAATAGCATGGAAGCAAACACTGGAATGAAAGAGGTTGCGGATTCCCTTAATTTGTCCCCATATACTTCTTCATCATCCTTCCATTCTGGAGATATGTGAGACACAATCGGTAGGAAACGCAAACTAAGAGGGATTGGAATAGCAATTTCACACAACGTATCATTAAATAGCCTACTAACCAGTCAAATAGGCTAAGGAGGAACATATTATCCCGTTGTACTTTGTTAAAAATAATTGAAGCTAGTTTGGAGGATAAAAAATGTCTATGGTGACTGAAGCAACAAAATTTTTAGACATAATTTCCAACGACACGATTGTTCTCCTGCACGTACCTTTTTGGGTTATCTAGGAAGTGTCATCTTCAAACAGGAAGTAACTCTCAATATAGCATATCAGTATGGGGAGAGTTTTAACACGGATTCTTCCTTGTATACACGTATCTCTATGGAGGGAAGCCAGCTTTGAATAAAAAACAGGAAAGAAAGGTATATAAAGTTTCCTTGTTCCTTACAGTTGAAAACAAATTTATCATGGTTGCTTCCTGTTACACGAGTAAACAAGAAATGTTCGCATCTCCTAAAATGTGATATCAACAGACGTGCTAACACACACATGAGCACACCAATAACAAATTCCATTTAGATTTCGCAGAGTTATCGTGGATGTAGATGGACCTCCTTCTTTACAGTATTGGTTTCCATCATAAAGCTACAAATTGCCATATATGTGAGGGATGAAGGGATTATTTCAACTAGAAACAATATTTAAAACTGTCCATAGTCTGATTATCTCCATCTCCAGTCATAGTCCATAGCCCAATCACTCCACGTCTGGACTACTGCAACTTTGCTTTGGGGTGCTGTCGAATCCCTGAAATCAAAACTGCAGTGAATTGGGAACGCGGCAGCTAGATTGATCATAAGGACCCGCAAATATAACCACATTACACCCCTGCTGAAAAAGCGCCATTGGTTGCGAGTTAAACGTCGAATAAAGTACAAGGTACTCATGCTGACTTTCCGGTCCTTGAACAGTTTATTCCCTAGCTAAGTGTCTGATGTATTTCAACGATACAAACCAAGGCGGGTCCTTAGATCCCGTGGCTCACATTCTCTGGTAGTGCCAAGGGTAGGAACAGTTGTTTATAGGGACAAAACATTTTCTCAGATGCAGCAGGTCTTTGGAACAAAATCCCAAATGACATTAAAGACCGTGGAAATGTAAAAACCTACAAAAAAAAAAAAAAAATGAAAACGTACTTATTTACAATGGGTTACGATAAATGATTTCTAATTATGTTTTAATTGTGTACAGTGCTTTTAAGCGTGATCCCTCATGATTAAAGCACTTTAATATTCAGTATATTAAATAACTGGGACGTGTAAAAATGACCTTAATTTAATATGTTCATACGGTACTGCTTTGCATCAATTGCGTTTGGATGAGGGTAGAGTAAATTTAAGTCTGTATTCCTTATTGAACGAACAGGTACGATGGCATATTCAATTGCTTAAGTATACATTTCTCAAACACCAATATTTTTTGTAAACTCTGAAATCACAAATATTCTGTAATGTTCACAACTATCCAGCTTTTATTCTAATGATAACAAAGTGTCTAAATTGTGGGGACATGCACAAGGGCCTTCGAAATCGGGGAGGGCCTACACTTTCAAAACGGTTTGGTCAAACTTTTATATGGTTCAAAATGATTAGAATTAGTTCACTTTTGAAACAAATCAAGTCACAATTTGACTACATTCTGGTTTAAGTTGATTCAAGGCCAATCAGACCATTTTCAGAGTGTAGCCGGGATGCAATCCTCCAATAGTTTGCAAATTGTTCTATTCAGTTTTGTATAAATTCATACATAAAACAACCAAGTCCTGGCTAAAATTAGTTGATTAACCTTTACATAATTCAGAAAAATCAGAAAGCCTATTTAACAATCTCAGTTGAAAAGTGGTAACATGATTATTACAAAATAATAATGTATATCAGGCCTACATTATAGTGAATAGTTCTGAAACAGGTTGGCACCGGCACTATAAGGGATCTTCTAAAAAGAAAAGAGTTTTACTAGGCAGCCACTGGTGCTTCCAGGGAGAAGATGGTATTCTGAGGGAATATTATGGATGATTTTTAAGCCCGGCCCAGACATCTTTAGGAAATCAACGCTTAGTGTGACAGGGATAGTTCTGTATGGGCTTCTATCATATGTACTATCTGTTCACCTTTCACCAACAGATGTTCTTGGTATATTACCACTTATATCCAAGCTAAAAGCAAAGCTCATACAAACAGGCGCAGATTCAGGGATTTTCAAGGTAGAGGGCTCACCATGGAGAATAATTTTACTGAAGAGGGACCATGAGTCCTAAGCATTTTAAATATTCCAGTTTGCAGGAAATCGCTCTCTCCAAGACCATTTTACCACTACAGTTTTACTTTTACTGTGTTTACCCCCCCCCCCACTCTTAAATGTGCCAGGTGACGTTTTTGTTGTGGAATGGAATCCCTCCAATGCTGGCACCATGAAAACGGGCATAGAGCCTCCTGGAAGCTCTGGGGTAATAACAAAATGGAGACGTTTGTATGATATTTTTAACTGACATCGAAATGACACCACAAGAGAGCTAAGCACTTCACAAAAAATAATTTTTACTAATTTTGTACGAGAATCTTAATCAACAGCTTTCGAGGGGGAGTGACCGAGGGAGGAGTAAAGGTGTAACAAAAAGCGTAGAATATTAACAAGCATGATTCATTATGCATATTCTCTATATACTCACTTATTGACTTTGCATAAGCTTCTGCAATGAGTAATATACTTTATATCATTTAACCCTTCATCAGGCTACAAATGTTGCTCACAATAAAGGATTGCCACATAATCGGCTCTTGACGGATGCAAGTCGGAGGTTGTACCTCTTGTTTTCGGAAAGTAGGGTTCACTACTAGAACAAGACCATGCATTATCGTCCAAATGATGGTCATCAGGCATGGACTGTAAACCGTGACAGTCATGCGGGATGCGCTCCAAAAGTTGACATTAGAATTGTCGTGTAACCTGTATCCGTAAATTTGAACAAGTACGTTTCGGATGGTGTCAAAGAAAACAGAACTGAAGGTAAAAGGGTGCGGAAGGTAAACGTAGCGATATACAACCATCACAAAATCCACGCAATACGGTAGTTTAAATAAGAAAGAGGATATTTTCCAGAGGAATACATTCAATTAAAAGCTTCTCATTAAAAGTTGAAAAAATCTTTTCAATAGGAACACGAACACAATCACAACGGTGCGTTTTTTTTTCTGAAGGCCCTAAATATGCATTCGTATGTAATATTTGCCTTTGTGCGTCCGAGAATGTTTCAGTAATCACCATAGACGTGTGTGGCAACAGATGCTCACTTAGGGCGCCAAACATTTTTTTCATGATCAATGGAGGTAAATAGTTAAGTCGTCCACAAAAGGAATTCCTGGGCCATAACCAAAAACATGTAATCATGATTACAAGAACTATTTGTTTTTGGCGAAAGTCTAAGATCATTTGTAGTTACTAGAGGTAGTATGGTGAAGACCTCGTAAAAACGATATCTTAGGAAGGGTAATCTTGATGGATCCCTTAGTTGGTATATGGATGCCGACACAGTGTTAAATCATTCAATTGTTTTGGTGGCGTTCAAAGGTCACTTGCTGTCAAATGTGATCAAACTTTGCAAATCCCATATGTAACTGTGAGGGATCTAATTCGTAGTATCTGGATGACTCATGTTTATAACAATCCAATTTTTTTGGTGGTCAAAGGTCATGAAAGGTCACCAGAGGTCAATACGTGAAAACATCGTAAAACTTGAAGAGGATAATTTTGAGAGGTAAAACTCAGTGAGACAAAGCATATCCTTTCGGCAAGGAATCACTAAGCCTTTGGGCTTTCTGTTTCTCTAAGTTATAGGGACTAATATGTGACTCTATCGTAAGAGTAAACTACCACTTCTTGGCAAGTGACTTGCTAAGAAAACGTTTGCAAGAATGCCTCCTAGATTGACCAAAATAACATTTCCCAGATCTTCTTCGTTGCATTTTTGTCAGATATGTAGGCAGACAAGGTATTGAAGGGAGACAGATAGCTTCGAGGAGGGGATGTGGTCGGAATTTTGGGGGAACAAGACATGCTCTGACGTGAGAAAGCCCTGTAACTTTAATGATCTTAAAACTTTTCTAGGAGTGTGAACTTTTTTCTTAGAGATTAAAATCTTTAACAAGGAATGTAGGCTAGCAAAGGGCGAGAAACACCAGATTTCATTTTAAAGAATTTCTGTTCTGTTTACACCACCCTAACCGCATTGTCACTTTCACCGAACGAACGCAAGACTAATCATAATCATGACTCAATTCGAATACTAATTACAAAGTTTTTACTTAACAGCCAGCCATAC
Source organism: Holothuria leucospilota (assembly GCA_029531755.1). NCBI lineage: Eukaryota > Metazoa > Echinodermata > Holothuroidea > Aspidochirotida > Holothuriidae > Holothuria > Holothuria leucospilota. The sequence goes on from CM055978.1 coordinate 12,407,719, forward strand.
AAGAACGAGGGAGAGCAGCCAAAGGATTGAAACTGCACATCCAATGAGATACTTAGGATGTTCAAACCAATTTTGTCTTCTTCTTGAGGACTCAACAATAGAGTGCAAATATTATACTAAAAGGATGCTGGAAGTCTTGTTCAAGTAACCTTAATATGATATGGCCATTCAATTGATAAATTGCCCGTCAAATAATGGAATCGATTGTTTGTGACCATTAATGAATAAACCAGTTCATCAAAAGGCTTATGTAACCTTAAAGTAAGTTCGTTATTGTGGACTGGACAAGAACTGACTTTCTAAGTACTCAGCACATTCTGGGCTAATTCCAAGAAATCCAATTCCGTGTCAGATAAGCCTGAAATCAAGTCGGGACTCGGGCATAACCGCTGAAGTAAGTTTTAATACGTCCCTTTGCTCATGAACACTTAACCTTACGGACATAAGAAACAATTGCCTTTCAGTGCATGGAACCCATTCCTACGCTACCGAATAGACCAAAGAATCTTCCGCTAACAAAAGGCACAACAAAATTGTTTTGCAATAAAACATCTGAGAATCAGATACTTTGCATGAAAAAGTGGTATGAAAATATCTGAACTCATGCTATGTTAATAAATTAGTTGATAGAGTAAAGGCATAAATTGAGTATTTGCCTCTGTATTCTCCATCATCGTAGCCCAGCAATTTTGTACTGAATGACATTTTCAATAAGTTATCCATTTACGTTCACTTCCCAATCATTTATTGCGGATTTTAATAATGACTCGGCATCATTATTTAGCCGTACGTTATTTTCTTGCAGAATGTAGTCTCATTTTAATATATGATTCCAATTCATTTATGTTTTGTCAAATGCTTTAAATTCCTAAAGTGCCTGGCAATTAGTCCATCTTTGGATGTAACTATCTGATGATACCTTTTACATTCGATATCTGTTATACTCTACAAAAGAACCGCAAAATTGGTTATATGGTTGCAATGACATTCTTAAATAGATTCGTCACTATCTCCAGAGACGTTTACCACAAACCTCTGATAGTCAGGCTCCAAAACCAATAACTAATCTAAAAATCTACAAGACGCATCTTTGATTCTCATTTTCTGTAACTTTTTCACCCCGGATGCATTTGAATTTGTTAGGTACATTTAGATTATGAGTCGACTGCCTACAATACTTTTCTAGTTCACATGGACACACAAAGTCTTTGAAAATGTAAACCAGTAAAGTTTGAATACTGCAATATATTACCGTGCACACCATCTTTTGTAACAAAATTTTTCACTTTTGATGCACTGTTGAAAGGTTTAATGGATAAATTTTCAAAGGCAAAGGCAGGCTTCTTCGCTCCCAACTTTCGTGTTTTCAGGGAAAATAAAACACAAATTTTAGTAATGTACATTTGTGTGATCTGATAGCATGTAACCATTCCACAAGTAACATTGACAGTTCATCATGGACTTTTGTTTTCTAACTCATTATTTAGTGTAAGGACGTATACCACATAAGAACATATCGTTAGTCCAATTCATTAGGGTAGGACCATTCAGTATCAGGTCGGATAGAGAAAACAAATTAGCCAGTGCTTCTATTTGCCGGAGACGATCCAAAATCCTGCAGCTTATGGTGTTCTCTGGACAACTGCTTGTTTTCATTGTTTTGTAGAAGTAACTTTGATCTGACTTTTATTTCAGCGATGTCAATTGTTTCAGGGTAAGGGATGAGCCGCCAAATGTCCTTGTTTATTTAAGAAGTTGCACCAGTCTATAAAAATACTTTGGTCGTTCTCTCTTGTTGGCCTACAGCCATGTAGTTATTTCTAGTATGCAGAGATTTATTTTGGCAAGCGCGTCTTGTTTTTAAAGTAAAAAACTTAGCAAGTGCAATGTTGCCATGTAAAACTACTTGTAACGGTTTGAAAATCATTTTGTACTTTCAAATGGCACTTTCATGCGGAACGGCTTTTTTTCGTAGGTAAAGTGTTCTCTTAATTGCAAAACAGATTTCCAAACATCTCTATCTTTTCATACAGATGTAAAGTTTTTGTCTTATAATAAAATTTTCGGATTTTTGATATTCTATAATATTATCTAAGTGATGAAATTATAAGTTTCCGTATTTTAGGGCTCCTAATAAATAAAAATACACACATTCTTTAAAATTAATTTGCATTTATTCAAAACATTTACACTGCTTTTTCATATAAAGTCTACATACTTTCTTTTCTCTTCGACAAATAGACATGAACATCTCAGTAGTTTTGTTACCTAATCACTATCTACATCGTAAAATAGCACATAATGATAAAGTTCTAAGCTCTGGAAGCTTTAAGTATTTTATATACATTCTACTTTGAGCGAAATATAAAACAAAGTCTCGTTTTCTTTTGTGAGAACGGAAGAAAAATTCGATGAAACATTTGAATTTATTTTGAATAGGATGGGTGGTTTTACTAGACAAACAAGACCCGTGTCAATAAAACTGAGGAAGTTCTTATTTCTTACTAAGATCAGTTCTAAGTCATATCTAAGGCTACCAAAGCTTTTACGTCATTTTAGTCTATAAATTATAAATCTCAAGTTTTCAATAAAAAAGAGACGATGTGCAACTGTCTTTCATCAGTACTTTGAAATATTGATATTATTTATGTCGAAAAGAAGGGGCTTTGTAGAGGGCTTTCTGTTAACATCTCTTTTCTCTCTTCTCAAATTATCCACTTACAAGCCTCTTTTATACCTAAGGAGGATTTAATGTCGGGTAATTATTTCTTGAAAAGTTTCCTTTTAACTTAAAAAGAATAGGGAGACGAATGTGATAAAGGTGGGTGGTGGATGAAATAAAATATTAGATCCGTTTGTCTCCGATTTAGGCAATTTTCATTTCTAGAAATTCACATCAGAAGCAGATTAGAGTGGAATATGAGTTGCCTATTTGTCCTACAATGTGCAAGCTTAATGAAATACAGAAGCCATCCTTAATATAAGAAATAACCTTCCCAAAGTGTTGAAGTAAGGAGTCACAATTTTTCCATTAATCCATTGATTTTGATCGTTTATCATTAATTCCTCATGCACTTAAACCAAACTCAAGCAAACGTAGGAAAGTGACTCACTTAATTTGAAACAACTACTGATGATGAATGACGAAACACAAGATTTCAATGGTTCTATAAAATACCCTCGGTGGATAAATACATTATAGGCAGCCAGTTGGAACTTAACCGAGAATTAGAGCTGAGAGAGTAAAACGTTTGCCCAGCTTATTGCCATATCGTATACATCAGAGTCTACCTTAAGTCTTAAAAGACGATTACGCAGATTATTCGAATAATGCAAGGAAAGATTCCTGCGTCCGATTTGTGAAGTGGTATTATTAGGACCATTCCTTCCTACAAACTGTGGCTATCGGACCTAGTTACAACGACAACATCCATGTCTAAAGTGTCTTTCTGGTCGTTAGTTCCATCAGTTTGGGATTTATTTACCGTGTAACTTCCTACGTTACCATCTTGACAACGATAACAATATTTAAACAGAATCATACGTACATTTTTCGGCCTTAGAATAAAAAAGACAAAGACAAAAAACCCTTGAAGTGAATTGAAAATTAAAAACAGTAGGTTGAAAGTAAAACGAGCACTCCCTATGGACAGAAATCCAAATACCCATGTCAAGCCTAAGAGGACCGAAATGATAATAATGCTCTGAGTACGTTCAAACATTTCTGTCCGTTTATCTTGTCCGGCAGGTCTACCAATTCTGCCACAAGTTACTTGCCGTACGATGAGAATGAAGATGACAAGGTTGTAACAGAGCATAAGACCAATAAGAAGCAGTACTCCAAGGTAAAATGTCATTGTTCCGTTTTGCGGGAAGCAACTGAAACAAAAATATATTGAAAATTAGGGGGGATCTAGCAAGACAATAATAATTAAAAATTATGAATATCCGTGACCTACAAAAATTAAAAGGTTGCTACTGATGAAGCTCCGCTATTATAACTCACGAGAGCATAGACCGGTATAGCTTGATCATAAGAATCAAATTTTCTTAACCCCGCTACCCTTGCCCTACCACCTATCCTTACTTTCTGCAATTACTATTGGCTTTCTGATCAAGACATTGTTGTATTATTGAGACATTAATCATGTTGCAATCAAAGGAATGTTATACATTTACATAAACTTGTTGTAACACGTTATATGTGTTATATTGAGTATAAGTTTTAGGGGTTTCTATTACAACACTGCTTAGCTTGAATATGCTCTGTTATATAATGTCTTCAATCAGTTATAACATTTTACAAGGTGATAGAGTAACAAAATAATCATCACCTATAGGGTTGAAATTTAAATTTCTTTTAATTTTATACCAAACACGACATATTTTGGGTATAATTTATGGACAATAACCCCTTGTCTCTTATAACCCCTCCCGAAAAATTGAGTTCCCCAATCCCTACCCATCCTTACTGTTTGGTGAATATTCACACCCATTCCTAACATAATTAGTTGAAATCATCTTCTTCACAATTTTTTCCAGATTGTCCAAAAAAGAGCTAAGTTTGGGATACTACAGTGACTGATATCCCTTTTATTTTCTTAAACCTTGAATCTACAGATACTCACTAACTGCTGGTGTAGTTTTGATGCTCCAGGATCACAGACACAAAAACCACAATCATTGGAAGACCTATGGATTAAATTGGCAATACAGTTGAAAATTAGTCCATGACCTATTACTTAGATACAAAGGCAATATAAGGTTAAAAACTTTCTACAATCAGTATCTATGTTAAACAAATATTTTTCTAGGTCCTATGCTTTAATACTTGGTTTAAGTCTCTCACGTGAACCGTTCTATTTTCTTTTGATTGACTTTGCTTTGAATAATCATAACAGTTGAATAGTGTCCACAAAGTTTCATTACAGCGTTGAGGCTGGCTTAATTACTGAACAAATGTTTCTTCACATCTACACAGAGTGTGAGTTTTAAGCCCTGAGCATTACAACGTTATATCCTGCTTCCAACGAATAGTAAAAGATGGCATGATTAACAAAGTTTCTTGCAAATTCCTGATTATGTTCATATCAAAGTTTTATTTGCGATTGTTGCACGGTCACTTGGCTAGGGCGTTTGCTTACCTAAAATTCTATATGAAAATGACATTTATGAACCAAATATCTATTAAGAAGCGATTTTTTTCCAAATCTAACTGGTCGAAGGATGATATGTTACACTGATGTAAGCAACTGCCGTTACATAAAGGTCCTTACTGCATTGATTGATAGTAAAAACACCTACCCCAAGCCGCTAAATAAGCCTTCCACATGAAACTAGTAACGTCAGCATTGAACACTCGAACAAAGAGAATGTACATATTAGTTGCTACGACGCACATCCAAGCAACAGAAGCCACACAAAAGTAATGAATCAGAGCACCAAAAATGACGCATCCTATTCCAAGACTGCTCTGATCAATCCCAGAGAGAAAACATATATAGAGACCAAGAAGGGCTAAACACAAGTTGATGATAATCTTTTGAGGAACTTGTTCACGTAATTTTCTGCAGAAATTGAATTAAAGTTTCAAAATGGTACCATAAATTACTTAAACTCATCAAAAGAAAGCAGCAATTTTTTCAGGAATTCAAAAGGAAGTTTGACTGCATTGAGGTACTTGTCAATCGTGACATTTCGTAAAGGATTTTAATATCATATAAAAAATGCAAGAGTAGGTCAACATTTTTACTTACAGTTATACCTTTAGACAACCTCCAATTATAATGCTTAGATTTTTTATTGAATAGAGCAATGAAATAGTGATGAATATTCATTCGTATTAAAAGGACAACGGCGAGAATTTGAAGTACGAGAAATACTTGCAGAAAACCTTAGATAAATACAATAATTACGATGAATGAGTTTAAAGATTTATTACATTATAAAATCTGCCGTTACATCTAGACCGGCTAGATAAAGAGTGTAATTCTCATTTTTTATATTAGTAATGCCGTGTAAATGTAAATTGAACCACATTTGAAACTACTTGTGCTCAACTAATCTTGTGTAGTGACACTTTGTCCTAAGTAATCTATGCACCAGAAAGGCATATTTATACCAATTTAAATAAAAAGTTTTAATAATGCGTAGAGGTTCACCCTTAAAAGGGCTCTATAGGTTGAATTGAATCATTACATGTTGGAGGGGTACTTAGTCTAGCCATTTTGGTAAAATTTGCATAGAAATCCGATGCCTGGTTCTCGAGATATTAGTAGATGCAGCTATCACATTTTCAACACCAGGTGAACTTAACGGAAGCACGTGTAACATCATGACCTTACGTTATTGAGCATTCTTGTTTTCTCTAAACTTTGCAGCTAGTTTTATCTTGTTATACGAAGCTCACAGCCCTATAAACTTCGAGGTTAAAACAACATTTTGAAAGACAAAGAAAACAAAGCAATGGTCATCGATCCTAAGGAGATGACATAACCCCGCTTACTTTAAGCTCTCTTTGGGTCACAAATGATACCTCGAGAACAGCTTGTCGGAGCTGAATACAAACTTCACCGGAAGGCCAAGAGTTGAGTTTCTCTATTACATATCAAAATTAATTCTTTGTTTAACCCTTCCTTCAAAAGTTATGATAACTTGCAACTGCTGACTGATACAAACATACATCTTGAAATAAATAATGCTGGGTAGGTATGGTAAAATGTAAATGAATGTTTGAAATAATGAGTAACTTTTCACTTTTACTGAAAATTACTTTTCAAACTGTTATACTCATATATAAGCGTAAATTGAAATTGTCAGGAAAATCGCCATTGATAGATTAAAGTAAGTTGAACTATATGTCATATGTTTCTTATGTGCAAATCGTTGACAGCTTTTGGGTAGTTTGAGTCTTAAAAAGTAACCACAGGCCAGCCATACGGGTTGTTTAATAACGAATGTAAAATCGGAATGGTTGAAAAAATTACACAAGACAGCACCATTTTTCAAAAAGCCTTGCTCTCAGTAGGAAAGGAATTTATATTCACTAGATTTTTTATGTGGTAAACTCTGTCCCGATTCCTTAAAAATTGAAAAGGAAAGGAAGTATATCATAAACTGTTTTTGTTCATTATTTTTTGATAGCACACATTAGTGGGAAAAGACGGTGAAGGAAATTGTCTACTCACTTGACACCAAGAAGTACAATAAGGGTGATGACTAGTGCAAATATTGACACCACACAGCCAGTAATACTCAGAATGTCCAGGGCGATGTGGTCAATGTCTCCCTGTACATCCTACAAAAAATTCAAAGGTGTAAAATTTAGGTCTCATAGATACTTATACCCCAAAATTTCAGTTTCAGTTTCAACAACTTTATTTCGGTCATTTACATACAGGAAAAATACAAGATATATACAGAGATAGAGGTGACAGACCGGGGAGTACCCACAGGAAGCTTGACAAAGCTTATAAGAGTGGATACCCCTACAACATGAAAAAGAGTACAACTAAATAGATTACAGAAAATCAAACAAATACAGAAGAAAACACTGCAATGTAAAAGAGAAGAACGTGGTACATTTTAAATATGGAAAGTGTCATAGACTGTTGTTTGTTAAAAAGCGTTTTAAGTTTCTTATGAACATGCATATAAAAGAACACTGAGTAACTGAAGAGGGAAGGGAATTCCAAATACAGAGAGCAACATAACGCACACAATGAAGGGAAGACTGAAGTCTGTAAAGTGGTGTTGTCAAGCGGTTAGCTGAGAGTGTGATAGGTATTTACCTCATAGCACATCTTAAAGTAATCGCTAAAGATATCGGGCAATTTTTTATCAAAAAAGTTGTAAACAAGAATTCCACATTGATAACGATTTATATCGTTCAATTTTTTAAAGAGTGGGGGCGTATGATGAAGATGATGAGTATTAAAAATATACCGGATAACTCTTTTTGAAGGATAAACAATAGCTGTAACTTAGACGGATAAGTACAAACCCAAACAATATTACAATAAGAAAGAAAGGGGAGGACGAGAGTATTGTAGAGAGTAAGGGAATTTTCCTAGGCAAAGTTGAGCGTAAATGGCCGATGATTCCAACATTTTTAGATATTTCCTTAGCAACAAAGGAAATGTGGTCTTTCCACTATACGTGCTTATTAATTAAACCCCCAAGAATTTGACAACATTAGAAAGTGGAACTTGTTTATTATAAAGATTTATTGGTTGAACTGTAGTATCAACTGGTTTATTGACCGATCTGAATAATACTGAAGTAGTCTTCCTAACATTTAGTGAAAGCTTATTAACACAAAACCACCCGTAAACCTTTACAAATTCTATCTGAACAATATCAAGAAGATTTTTAATATCAGGATGTGAATAAAAAATGTTTGTGTCATCAGCGTAACTAATAACATGCAGATTACCACTAGTTGTGTAAATCATTAACATAGATTATGAAAAGAAGTGGTCCCAAAATAGACCCTTGAGGAACACCACAGGTGACTTCACGATAGTGACAATTTACATTACTAATTGAAACGAATTGATGTCTTTGAGATAAGTAGCTTTTGAACCATTCTAGTGCATTACCTCTAATTCCATAGTGATTAAGTTTATTGAATAAAATTTTATGATCAAGAGTATCAAAAGCCTTAAATAGGTCTAAGAAGGTACCAGAGACAAAGTGTCTCTTTTCAAACGCATTCATTATCATATCACTTAAATGTAGTAAGGCATGTAAAGTAGAACGGCCAGGTACAAACCCAAATTGATAATTATAACAGACATTATGCTTCATTAGAAAACTGTACAATTTTTCAAAAACGATTTTTTTCCAAAATCTTGGAGAAACATGGAAGGACTGAGATTGGTCTGTAATTGGTCACAAGTTCTTTGTCATCATTTTTAAAAATAGGAACAACACGTGCAATTTTCATGCGTGCCGGAACATTACACAGGTACAATGATAAATTAAATATATGACATAAAGGCTTAGATATAAGATTAGCAACATGCTTAATGACGACGGGTGAAATCTCATCAAAACCAGCAGAAGAGTTTTTTAATAACATGATTTTGTTGAGCATATCATCACTTGTTACAGGATGGAGAAATAAAGAACTAGGGATTGGGGAGTCCACAAAATGGTCAAAAGTGACTGAATCTACATCAGGAATATTCTTTTGAGTCTCAGGGCCAATATTAGTAAAAAAAGGTATTAAAGGCATTACCTATATCACCAGGATCAGTAAATAGATTGTCCTCGTGTCGAATTTTCTCAATATGGTCAGTGGAGGGCTTGCCTTTTAAAATTTTATTCAGAGAGCGCCAAGTGTTCTTTTCATCCTGATCACAGTTAGCAAATAAATCCTGATAATACAATTTTTTGGCGCATCTTATAACCGATTTCAATCGATTACGAAATCGTTCGTAGTCACTTAAATTTTCAGTAGTACGGCGTTTCAGATATTTTACATACAGTTTCTGTTTAGTACGACAAGAATTTAAAATAGAGACGGTCAGCCAAGGGTGGGAAATGGTGCTTTCCTTGGGGTGGCATGTAACAATTGGAAAGCAAAATAATTGTAGACTTGAGAGCAAGGTAAGACAATAAATAGCTCAGTGTACAGTTCATGCATTATGCGAAGTGACGGACATCACTGAAAACTTGCGTTCAGTTTTTAATCTAACTGTAAGTGGTACAGAATCATCATTCAAAGCAGACGATGGTGAGTTACTGATAATTTTGGACTTGGTAGTATGATGATTTCTTTTCAGGCCCCGCCATTTGATCGACAGGTTCTTTTTTCCTATTGTGAAGTCTCTGTTGACTAGTCCCTTTTAATGATGATCTCCTCTTTCCTTTTCCAAGTAATCCCAAGACAAAGGTTCTTGTTTATACATGTTTTGAAGTGAGGTTTTTTTACGTCAATAACCGGACTTTAATTAAGATTTTCAATAAAACGACTGGCAACAAACATTTTTATAATGTGGCTCGATTGTGTCCAAGATATAATACGTCATCTGCTTGAAACATTGTTCAAGCTTGTACTGTTTTCTCGGTCTTGAAGGAATTTTCCAATCATTAAGAAACATATTCGAAAAGTGAGTTGTAAAGAAATTCTTAGCTGACTTTAAATTAAATGATATTAACTGTGACGAATAACGACGAAAGGTTAAAATTTCACAATTTTGCATGACGGCTAGCAGTTCAACGTAAGGGGTGTGTCTTAGCATTGTCATTATGACACTGCGTCACTGATCCTCGTTGATGTGGGTATTGAGATAAGGATTTTGAAAAATAGGAAAGATTACCGTCGGAAACGAACATTGTTCCAAAGAGTCTATAGAACGTTGCATCTCCTTCCTAACATCTGAGTTGTACGACCTTATGGTATATGAAGTTTATTGAGTATCGTTATGATATCAACGGAACACGTTGCATTTGCATACCCCTGTGCGTAACTTAATTCGGTTCTCCATTTATGCTATTCAAAACTTTGGTTTCAACTTAACATATATGGAACTATTTACGTCGTTATAGCTAAGTAATACGAAAAAGGGGCTACCAACATACTACGATAACACGTAGCTTGACCAGGGAGTTGTTATGCGAATGGAGATAGCACGAAAAGATTAATTTATGCTAATACTTTAAGACCTATTTAAGTGTTAAAAGATTAACAACTATAAGCTAGTGATAATGCTTATAAAGACTTAGGCCCTTATTTAATGATTACAGCTTGGTTTCTTTCGCCTTGCCCCGTCTATCACCTGTAGTAATACTTTAACAAAGGACTTAAATTGAGCAATGCTTTGATGTATAGGTTTGTATACCGCCATCACAGTAATGACAAGATTTTTAAAATCAAAACGGCTGTTTAATGGGACTAGATCAATACAAATGCCCCTACTATATCTGAAGAGACCATATGCACATGAGCTAAAGAGGTCGAAGCCTAATTCTTCAACTGCATTCTGAAAAGTTTCCTCAAGTTCCCTAAAATAACCGGATATAAATCTATGTTCACAATTTTACATAAAATCAAGCTGATGTGGTCTCATTTGCGACACTAAGCGACACCAGAGAGAAAATATATTTATTTTTCGGGCGACTGGCAACGCTATGGAAATGGGTAAAATCGCCTTGCTTCTACTCCAGATGTAGCAGACGACAAACCTCTTTGTGTTAACTTTTTCATCCAACTTAATTAGTGCTTATAGAAATCTTAAGGGCAAAATAATCACATAATTACTAGTTCTGGCGAGCTATCTCCATTCGGATAACAACTCCCTGGTTTGACATTTGATATTTCATAATGGCTTAGACTTTGTTATCTTTAGACGCATGGTACAATACTTAATAATATTATCATGACATACTATATGTAAATAAACTGATAGTCTCCAGATAATCATAACCAATACTTTTTTGACCGGAAATTACTCAGTGTTAACTTTAAATGTTATTCCAAATTCCACACTTCCTTAAATACTGAATGGGCGGGGAGGCTTGTGACGTCACAATTGTAACGCAGAAAAAGCCTATGAAAATAAATACTGCGTGTCTATACACATAATACAGCCGGGTATATGTTCCTTTGACCCAACTGCCTGTATGACCGCCCCGCTAATTGCACTTTCAATCGAAATGACATATAGCAAAGTATTAAGTATTTGGATGAAGAGCAAAAGTGTCTAAGCTATAAACAAGCTCTTTAACACCAACATTTACAATTTTAGTTATTATTTTTAGGCTTACCAAAAGGACAGCAAAGTTTGTAAGATGGCTGCAGTGGCATTCAATGATTAAACCGTTGTTTTCTTCAGAACCACTGACTGTCTCGCAACCCTCTGATGACCAGTCTCCATGCCCATTAGCTAAGGTATAATCCCAGAATACACACTTTTTGCTGTGTTTTGTCATTGGTCCATCAGCCTGAAAAACGTGATAGTTAAACATTGTTTGGTTTTTATGGAACAGATATTCATTGAATGTGTAGAAAATTATTACTGGAACACATTGGGTGTTGAGATTTGTATTCCAATTTCACAAGTCATCAACTGAGGAACAAATTTCAAGTTACTTGGATAAAAGTAGCAGACAATGTGTCTCGAACTACTTCAATGTATTGGACTTTCTAAATGAAGTTCTTCAGATGGATGAGTTAATGACTAAATAAATTATTGTAATTCAGACAGATAATGTCATCAGACTAATGTTCAAGTCAAAGTCAAAGTTATAAGTAGCTTCTTCGGCAATGTATGTAGTCCTAAAAGATTATAAAGTGAAAAGACGTTTTTAAAAGGTTGATGTCCCAGAGGTGATGTGGAAAACTCTGTGGTCGTGAAAGTTGAACCAAAGAAAATGTGTTACAAACAACACTTTAACGGAAAGAAAGATCAAGTGTAACTTTGAGTTAATGCTGTGCATTTATAAATGATGATGTCACCTGCAGAAGTTCTAACTAAATAATTGGCTATGTGCGAAAACTTGATCGTCAAATCGGCAAGACAGGAGTCAACTTTTTATGGTAGGTGACAGACTGCGTAGTCTTACACGTATGTCTGCTGACGTTATGTGGCATAGTCAGATCTCAAAAATCAGTATACCAGCGTGTGGGTTGTATAACCATACAAAAAGGATAATAATTGCAAAAAAGTTTATTTTTAAAGCTATCAAAGTGCTGTAAAAATTGAACATCATGGCATTTGTATGTTGCAAACCAAAGAAAAAGGACCAGGTTTCGATATATTTGGAAATATGTCTATAATATTCCGTAACGTTGTAGTGACGCAATTTTAAGAAACTATGGGACCTCTCATGTTAGATGAAGTTCTATATACTGCCAACGCTACGCTGTTCTATTCATAAATATGACTGACTGATTAAGATATTGGAATGCTTTTCAAGGATCTCTTCTTCAAGGACAACTGAAGTGAAACACTATCACTTTGCAGTGACCACACCTTACCCAAAGCAGAAAAAACTTTGAGTCAATATACTGGAGGCTAATAAACCCGATAGTTAAGTGGTTTAATTTGCATTTATCCACTCAGTTACAAACAGTTCATGTATTCGGAGAAAATAAAGTAGACGTTAGGATGACGAGAGTAGCCATCGTTCAGTCGGGCACCGGGAGAAGTTGGTACCCGGTGGGAATCCTCCCTTTGTCACGCACAGCAGAGAAAGCCGTCCTGGAGGAAGTTTCAAAGAGGGTTTCCCATCCCTTTTGAAAAAAAAAAACTTGGTAATGCAAAGGGGCTCAGGTGCAAAATGATGCTACCAATGAAAAACTAATGATATGCTTAAATTCTCACTTTTTAGTCCATCCTTTTTGTTTTGTCTGAGTCTCAAAAGTCTAGGAGTGGTTTTTGTTTGCTCTCTTTGGGGTGGAAACCCCCCTCCAAATATAAAAATACAAGGTGGTCCAGTTGCGATATAGAGCCATTTTGACATAGCTTACAGTGACCATACAATATCATGAAATGTTCATTATGTAGTAAATGTTTTTAATTGTTTCTATTTTTATATTGGTCGAAAGGTACCCGTCCACCCGGGACAAACCGTCTACTTGTCCCATCCTCTGTTTGTGCGCCATTGCTGTGGTATTCTCTCTACTCACATGGTGTGGGAGCTGAAACCTGCTAATGACTGGACTGCTCAAATTTGCCATGGTATGACCCTCTACCGTTGCAGCAATCACAAGACTCTCTACACGTTCGCTATGTCGCCGCTGCCGAGAATTACTGCTCATGAAGAGGAGGCTGGTACGATGAATGATGAAAGTAAGTGGTATTTTGCCATTGTGTCCTTTTGGTGAGAGAAAACGTAAAGTTAGCTGAAGTCAGGAACTACAAATCCGTTTATACACTTTCTCTGCTCAAATATATTCCTGCTGGGTGTAATCTTTTCCTGAGAGCTAACTGGACTCTTGAAGCTCATAATCACCAGTTTTGGCAAAGCGTTCCTTTTTAATCACGATGGTATACACAAATTACAAAGAAATGAAAACTTCTTTCAATTTAGACAGGTGACATGCTCTTCCTTCTTGTAGTTAGAACAACCTAAATATCTTACAACATTACAAATCTATTAATTTATTCCTTATTATCCCACTCATGTAAAGAAAAGAATCATAGTTTCAGCGCTAGTTTTATCACGTTACACAAGCCCAAACTTTTGTTTTTGGTTGTTTTTTGAACAGCATTCTCGACCGGAGCGATGGTAGATAATACGAGCCCAAACTTTATATAGCTATTATAAAGTTGTTACACTAACATATAATTCTATAGTACAAACATAGTGCATATCACACCGGTAGTATAAAAAGATGATCAGATTCCAAATTTGTGCCTTTCCTAATTCTTCATTAATTATGCAAAATATTTATGCAAGGAGAAAATGAATGTAAGTAGAAAACGGTGCCAAGTAATTATTTATGTTTATCTCAGCGTAATTTCAGCGTTATGCCTTGTGCAAATGAGAGATGATTTGGGTAGAAATGCATTGGATGAAACCATCCACGAAGTAGATCTAATAACCTAATACTTAAAGACAAGACTGAGACATTTATTTGCGCTTTGATAAGATGATAATTGAAATTAACGAGGAACTTGTCAAGTTATTTAAAACTAGATGTAAGAAAATTACATGTGAGCATTGTGAAAGAGTAACGAAACTTTTTCAACAGTGGCATAAATGTTTTTACTTTAATAAATGTGTGGACGTGGAATTGTAAATTGCCATAGTTTTGTATAACAACCAAGTGTGTCAAGGTCTGGGATGTTAAATCATACACAGCGAGAGAAAGGTGTGATGAACAAAACAGTTAGTGTTGAAACTCATAATATTATTGTAACTTGTGAACTCCATAATTGGAGAATGCAGTAAGAAATTACCAGTAGAGATTTCATCCAGTAGACTGGCTGGGAGTGTTATCGTTGCCAGGAATTTTGAAAGATTCTTATCATTCCCTGCCATCACACTGACTTCACTTTCGTTCAGGTGATATGTAGCATCAACACTCCCTATGGAAGTGAAACCACCAAACGTTACATTCTCTAAAAAAGCAGATCTTTCAAGCTGACGTGCAGCCACACCTAGCGATGATTTGACCGCTGTGAAATTCGTTTCTCTTTTATGCAGATTGGTCATCTGAGTTTCCAGGGCCTGTAAAATCCGTGAACAGGCTCCCCTGAATATACTCTCTTCGTATACATGTTCTTTTACATTTAGCAAGTTGTCTACTATCTCCAGCACATTACGTGTAACCTGAAAAATATGACAAAGGGGTTATACTTTATTCTAGTAGTTAAATCTCTTCATCTTATTTTTATTTGAGCTATCCTTTCATTCAGTAAAGAATATTTAGAGGTGAAAACATGTAACACTAAAAATCAACACGATTTTGACAGAAAGCAATCACTAGTTGTGATGCATCATTCAAAGACGAAAAACCCACGAAAATCGAGCTGGATATGAGGCCACGCACATGTGCAACATAATGTAAACGGCAGCTGAAACAGACTCTGTCATTCGACGACATACACAGAAAGTTTTTTTCACCTTTATATCCTCTTTCTATCATCTATCATTGCTTGCTTGCTAGCTTAAACCTAAGCTAAACTTATTGTTCGTGTCCAAATTGAACCTGCCCATGTAGATATGCCAGGGAGCTGCGAGAGACAGCTCCCGGCTTTTGGGTGCTCGAAAAATCCACCACATATCTGATTCTTTAATTCTCCCCACCGGCTTCCTGTACATGCGACAGAAGTAATTACAAATTTCTATTTTTTCTCTGTAATCATCCCATGGATTAGCACCTCCTTAGTTTTGTTACCTTTATCAGTGACAAAAACCTTCCTTGAAATCTAAGGTAGGGTGTTCATTTCGTTGCTGAGCAAAACTCAGCGTAGGTATTGAGTAATAATGGAAAAGTATCGAATAAACAAAGGACAGGTCTTTTGAAAACCTTGGGACAAAATGTTTTTATATGCTTTCAATAAATGTACGCCCCTGTATATCTCTAGATGTTTTTGAATATTGTCTTAAGACTTACCTTTTAAGTTTGCTTTTAATCGCTGTCTCTTTGGTGCATTCGTTGTTCAACCACTTCTATTTTTTATTTTATGTTTAGTAGTGTCTGCTTTCATTCTTAATATTTAGCTACATTTTCTGAAACTTTTACTTTTTTACTTGATTCTTTTGTTTTTTGAAATTCTCTTTTCTCTTAATTCTCTTTTTGTCTTAACCCTACATTTTCAAGTTTTCTCTTGTATAGCGCCGCGGCCTCCCATAACGTTTTGTAGATATTGTTCACTTTATATATTCATTTATTATGATTTGTTATCAATGCTCAGAATAGATGATGACCTGCTCTGCATACCAACTTCAGAAGGCATTCGTGATATAAATGGACATTTGTGTGAATGAAGTGAAACTTATTTCCACTTCTTTCTTATGGCATATCAATTTTTCGTTGTAAATATTTGTGCATGGTAAATCAGCTATCCCAGTTTTGTCACACCCACATCCAATCCTAAATCAGACAAAGATCCCAGAGAGGTAGCTTCCAAGGGGTTAACAAGGAAGAGACGATAGCACTGAAATCCTGGTCTTATTGCGAACAACACATAAAGGCTTTTACAACGCCATCGGTGGATCCTGCTATACAAGTAGAGTTTGTCGCAGTTTTGATCAACCATTTCATGTGACACTTTACATTTTAAGTAAAGCATATGCTAAAGGCAGATGTTATACACAGAAAGGGGTCATACACGACCTTAGATTTTCTCTTGATCTCTAGAAGTGACGTTTGCTTTGTAAACAGATGCTGTATTTCTAAAATGATGGCTAGTGGTAAATGTGTCATTATGTTATAGTAGCAACTCGGGAAGTTTCTGTATAGCTCTTTAAAGTTGTTTTTTTTTATAATTGTTCCCTTTAATATTTATTACATTGTGAAATAGCTATACATGTTAGCCTTAGTATATTTTACGAAGTCTGACCTTACCCTTCCATGACATAACTGACATCAACATTTACATCCTTAAATTGTAGCACTGATGCTGGCAAGCAAAACCTTAATTCTACAGAGTTTAAGGGCATGACGTCACAGAACAGAAAGTGCGAACCCGATGGAGGCAAGCCGGTACCATTGCACCTTATACCAACAAATGCAGACAGCTGATTTGTGTACCGGTCGGATACGCGCGTAGTACTCTACGCACGCGTGCAAATCTGAGTCGTGCGTGCAGTGAGATTCATAAGGTGCGTTCGGTTTGCAGTCCGGAGCCGCGGCCCGAGTCTATAGACCTTAACCAGCTTTCGCGCTTGCGCAGATATGAGTTAGTTAGTTAGTTAGATGAGGTTTAACGTCCCAGTTTCCAACCAATTGGTTCAAGTCGAGACGACCACGGCCTTTTTTTCCAGTTGTGGCTCACTGG
Organism: Holothuria leucospilota; assembly: GCA_029531755.1. Taxonomy (NCBI): domain Eukaryota; kingdom Metazoa; phylum Echinodermata; class Holothuroidea; order Aspidochirotida; family Holothuriidae; genus Holothuria; species Holothuria leucospilota. Next base: position 12,425,178 of record CM055978.1, read on the forward strand.
CTTGTTTTCCCTACTCCATTGCTTATGCTGAGCACCAAGCACAAAGGCAGTAGGTTCCATTTTTAAAGTCTTTGGTATGACCCGGCCAGGATTTGAACCCTAGATATGAGACAAACCGAATGCTAACTCGAGTGGCTCATTATTACGTACCACATGGGCATGAGAAGTGCCTACGAAACCTTGCTTACAACAGGTAGGCATCCACTGGAGGCTCTGTACACTGCATGCAGCAGTACTAAAGGAGTTAACAAAAGACCTACCGCTTGATCATTTTGTATCGAAGAAACGTTCAAAAAGAACGGTCACACGAGAAAACTGAAAGTTGTAATCGCTTCGTTTCTTGACATCTATTCAACTGAAGCAGGGCTAAAAATATAGCTGTATTGTAGCAATTGCGGTACGGTCAATTCTTCTAATTCAGCCACACTGAAGTTCCATGGTAGGTTCCCAGTTACAACTCTACGAGACTCAAAAACCGTTTCAAACGGTACCAAATGTTTTATAAAAGCGCTTACTAACCGTGAGTTGACAAAGGAGTTGTATTTGCCGGACGGCAAGTCTACGTATGTCGCCATATTACTGTGTGACGTAAAACGCGTCATGCAGCTCAAGTAGACCACCTCGTCAAGCTGGTCGTTTTGGCCGGCTCTAGTTGTGACGTTTTGATGACGTTTTGGAAAATCAAAAGCTGGCTCGAGCCGGTAAATCGAACGCACCTCTTATGATGCGTTGACATAACAGTGACGTCAATTTGGGTGAAAACATGAAGCACACGTGCACGAACGGAGTGGATTTCTCCGCACGTGTAGTAGACTTACGCGCGTATACCATTGGTTGATAAATCAGCTGTCTGCATTTATTGGTGTAACTTGAAATGATACGCGCTTTTCCGCCATTTTCCTCCAAAAGAGGGAGCACTTTCTCCTTTGTGACATCTTATGCATACGGTCTATTTGACATCACTTGAGCTAGGTATCGCGCTTGCGCAGATATGAGACAAACTGAATGCAAAGCATGGCAAAAGACTCTCGTCGTGAATTTTTTACATACATAATGTACGTACGGTGCGAAATTTTGTTCGCTTGATATCTAAAACTAGATGGTGGAGAAACAGGAGGAAATGGAACTGATTGGTACTTTGAGGTATTCTGATTGTTTTACAGCATCATTTATGTTCGAACATTGGACTCTGTGCGAATAAAATGTCTGAAACATTACGCCAGTTTTGCACCGAATGCCTATACTTTTCTATTAGTACCAGTTAAACTACGCGAACTATGATTACAGGCACGGTATGAAGGCCTACACTAGATAGCCCAAGCAAGGCCTAAACTAGGATTTAGATCTGCCTTTTTCTCTGGCAGGGAGGAGGGTAAAAATTTACTCGCTAAATCAGCAATACTTATTTGATAATCATGCAAGAAAGCTTTGCCAAACGATATCGGATATGCTGTAGGCCTATAGTGCCAGGACCTAACCACACTAAGTTAACGTTAGGCATCTCCTTGCCTCCATTCTACACCGAAAATTTTATTTTTGTGGCTGCATTGTCACGATGATATCAATTTAAGAATTACCCGTCAAACATTAAGAGCTCCGTCTCGCTAGTAACGATTGGAACGGTCGCACATCGAACACGAAGCAAACTCGAATGGCTCACCATCACGTGCCACATGAGCATGCGCAGTGCCTACGAAGTTAGCTTTGTTTACAACAGGTAGGCATCCACACATGTCAGGCTCTGTGCACTGCATGCAACAGTATTAAAGAACTTAACTATAGGCATACCGCTTGATCCTTAGACACGGAAGAAACGTTCAGAATGAATGGTCACACGAAGAAACAACATTGACATTTATTCAACTGAAGCCGGGCTAAAATATATAGCTGTTTTGCAGCAATTGCGGTACCGAATTCCTCTAGTGCAGCCACACAAGTTTAAACGGTAGTCTCCCAGTTACAACCCTACGAGACTCAAAAACTGTTTTAAACGGCACCACATGTAATATGAAAGTGCTTAATAAGTGTGAATTGACAGAGGAGTTGTGTATAATTGTAAATAACTCCCACTTACTTCGCTATAGGACGTTTTCTTGGCACTTTTCAATAATTATAGGGACGAATTTGTGGGACGGCAAATCTATTACGTGTATCGCCATCTTACCGTACGATTTAAAACACGTGGTGCGGCTCAAGTAGACCACATCGGCAAGCTGGCCGTTTTAGCCGGCTCCAGTTGTGACGTTTTGATGACATTTTGGCAAATCAAACGCTGGCTCGAGCCGCTCGAGCTACTCGAGCCGGTAAATCGAACGCACCTATTCTTTTGCTGCCAAAATGACGTCATGTGTCGTCAAAGCATATGGTCTATTTGGTGTTTATGAAGTCTTGGACTTCTTCCTGTATTTACCACAAGGCAGAGAATACTAGGATGAATTTTTACCCATTGAACCAAGCAGTACTAAAAGTAATGCCCAGAAGAGTTTATACCTTGTTTGATCTACAAAACTTATACTGAGACGAATATATGTTTTTACACATTTTCTAAATGTCCCTTGAGAAATAAAAAAATTTCCTTGGACTTTTCCAGCTGAGTGTTCGTGATCATTTAAAAGAGTTTTTTCTTCATTTTTTTTTTTGTAGCTGGCAACATCTTAAATCATGAAAAATACTTTCACCTTCACACACTCCAACGTATAAATTGTATGACCAGACTTGGCACTGTATTTAAAATCGGTTGCCCAGCCGACGAGGTCGGTTGCGCGCCGGACTGAAGCGCCTTCGGGTGGTCCAGTTAACTAGCCGAATTTGATTTGCTTTGGCACTGTATTTGAGATATCTCCTCATGATAAGTCTTAATAGTTTCTTCTCAGTTTTAATCTGGCCATTATTGCTCCTAGCAACTGATTGTACAACGTTGAGGTATCCTATGAGTTAGTTAGTTAGATGAGGTTCTACGGCTCAGTTTCTAACCAATTGGTTTAAGTCAGACCGGCCAAGGTCTTTTTTCCAGTTGTGGCTTACTGGCTTGTTTCCCCTACTCCATTGCTTATGCTGAGCACCAAGCACAATGGCAGTAGGTTCCATTTTTAAAGTCTTTGGGATGACCCGGCCAGGAGTCGAACCCCAGACCTTCCGGCTGCAAGTCGGATGCTCCTATGAAAAGTTCAGATGTTAAAGGAGTTCCTAGGAAATTTTTGTTGGAAAGGTTTGGACTTTCAACCATGAACACAAAATGTAAAGAGTAAATATTGTTGTGATTTCGTAGGACCGTCATTTAAACATCCTATGGCTTAACATTAAGAGCGGGGTTTTCTTATGACCGTGAAAATTTTCAAGGGTGCAAAGAATCTCGTAGATCTTTCTGTGGAAACTGAAGACAATTTTTTAAGGCATTGCTTCCATCTTAGTCTTACAAAACCTAACTTTCTCAAGGCTATATAAATTGACTATTGTACCGTTAAGATGGGGGTTGACAGACAGACAGTGAAGCATGAAAGAATAAAAATCACCAACCTCATGAGATGAACTACCAATTTCACTGATGTTCATAAGTATTTCTGACAACTTCACCACATTGACTTCATCAACGTTCTCTGGATTTTCAGTACTCTCAGAAAGCAAACGGGATATTTCATTAACATTTTCTTTTGTCACCCGAATATCGTCAATAATAGTCTCACCAGACATTGGTGTAGCTTCACTGATGTGATCTGGTTCAGGACTAGAGTTTAACCTCGTTTCGGTAACTTGATCGATATCCTTAATCGTCGATACTTCATTTAGATTTTCTTTTGTCACTCGAATATCGTCAATAATAGTCTCACCAGACATTGGTGTAGCTTCACTGATGTGATCTGGTTCAGGACTAGTGTGAAACCTCGTTTCGGTAACTTGATCGATATCCTTAATCGTTGATACTTCATTAACATTTTCTTTTGTCACCCGAATATCGTCATTAATAGTCTCACCAGACATTGTGGTAGCTTCAGTGATGTGATCTGGTTCAGGACTAGTGTGAAACCTCGTTTTGGTAACTTGATCGATATCCTTAATCGTCGATACTTCATTTAGGTTTTCTTCTGTCACTCGAATATCGTCAATAATAGTCTCACCAGACATTGTGGTACCTTCACTGATGTGATCTGGTTCAGGACTAGTGCGAAACCTTGTTTCGGTAACTTGATCGATATCCTTAATCGTTGATACTTCATTAACATTTTCTTTTGTCACCCGAATATCGTCATTAATAGTCTCACCAGACATTGTGGTAGCTTCACTGATGTGATCTGGTTCAGGACTAGTGTGTAACCTCGTTTCGGTAACTTGATCGATATCCTTAATCGTTGATACTTCATTTACATTTTCTTTTGTCACTCGAATATCGTCAATAATAGTCTCACCAGACATTGTGGTACCTTCACTGATGTGATCTGGTTCAGGACTAGTGCGAAACCTTGTTTCGGTAACTTGATCGATATCCTTAATCGTTGATACTTCATTAACATTTACTTTTGTCACCCGAACATCGTCATTAATAGTCTCACCAGACATTGTGGTAGCTTCAGTGATGTGATCTGGTTTAGGACTAGTGTGAAACCTCGTTTTGGTAACTTGATCGATATCCTTAATCGTTGATACTTCATTTAGATTTTCTTTTGTCACTCGAATATCGTAATTAATAGTCTCACCATACACTGTGGTAGCTTCAGTGATGTGATCTGGTTCAGGACTAGTATGTAACCTCGTTTCGGTAACTTGATCGATATCCTTAATCGTTGATTCTTCATTAAGATTTTCTTTTGTCACCCGAATATCGTCATTATTATTCCCACTAGGCATCGTCGTAGCTTCACTGATGTGATCTGGTTCAGGACTAGTGTGTAACCTCGTTTCGGTAACTTGATCGACATCCTTAATCGTTGATACTTCATTTAGATTTTCTTTTGTCACCCGAATATCGTCATTAATAGTCTCACCAGACATTGTGGTAGCTTTACTGATGTGATCTGGTTCAAGACCAGTGCGTGACCTCGTTTTGGTGACTCGATCGATATCCTCAATCGTTGATAGGGTAGGTCTTTCATCGGGCAATGATTTTATCGTCAGTGAGTTACTTTCCATTATAGTTTTCTCTGTTGTTATCGGGTTATGCTTTGAAAAATTTAAATAAATAATTAAATATTAAAAAGATATAATATTTATCCACTTGCAATATGTTTGAAATAATTTCGTTCTAATACAACAACCTAACCACTATTTTTCACGTGTTTAAAATTTTAATGAAGGTTGTAAAATACAGTTCATCACGTCATGTTAATGGATGGCAAACTTGAAAGTTCTGAATCTGATTAAACAGACAAAAAAGTATTAGATATACGGAACATAATTAATTTGTAGATATCAACAATGCTTTAAAAGGGATGTGTGTAGGAGGTAACAAAGTTTTCGTGTCGTTTTTATAAGATGTGGTCATAGTATAGTTCATAGTCTGGAAGGTGACTTGCCTGAATAGTCAAACCATTTACTCTAAACACCATTCTTCAATTCCTATGTGTAGTTCTCGAGATGTCAACAGATGAAGCTACTTCTTTTGTAACCTAAAAAACTTTAAGCAACTTTAAGTGATTGCATCTCCTTACATTGATGGGCAATGCTATGTTTTTTTTTCAATTGATTGCTTTGACCTTGAAATGGATGTTATTCTAAGTTTTCTCTGGAAATTGTAAGTTTTGCAAATTTCCCTTGCCTATCTTGTGTTCACATTCCGAAATCATGAGATTGTAGAGAAAACTACTTAAAAATTTAAAGATAATCAAAAGTGCTGATTGATATTGATGATGTCACCTGTGTTTGTTTAAAGTTTACTTTGGCTTGAAAATGTGACTTCATCTGCTAATATCTCAAAACCACAAAAAGGAACGAGAATGCAACTATTCATCAGAATGGTCAGAGTAAGAAGTACCTCTCTTACAAACTAAAATTAAATTTAGGCCCAGATTCCTACATTAAACTCTAGGCTACTCTTCCCACCTCGAGGCTACCCTACCCACCTCGAGGCTACGCTCTCTTACAAATCTATTTAAAAAATAATAATAAATAATAAATAAATGACTTAATATAGCGCCGCCATCATAAGAAATATGTTCGGCAGCGCTTTACACCTGTACACAGAAAAGGCCTCACGAAACAAGAAAGGCTTAAGTTTTAATTTAAACGATTCTAAATTGTTTCGTCGTAGTGCTTTGCTGCTGAATTGAAGGATGACATGGAGCACATCAGACTAGACATGCCATGCATTTCCACATGAAAATAAAGATTAAACACAAATATCATACGAGCAAATCAATCAGTTTGCCTGATATTAATATGATCTAATATTGTCATCTAAGAAAAAATTTCCATACTGTTAGATCTATGTCAACGTATTCGGTGCAATTGTTCACAGTAAGTACATCCCAATAACTCGGTCGGATAAAGTCTCCTTTGCAAAACATTGTTGCCAGGGGTTTTTGGCTACCTAAAATGAAAAATTACATGTATTTAGCTTCTGATCATGTTGATCATGATCAATATTAAACATAAAATTGATATGCGGGGGCGTAGCTATGAGGGAGTGGAATATGACATCTCTGGGGGAAATCAGTCAGTACATCGATTTTCCGAAAGGAAAAAAAAAAGGAAAAGAGGAAAAGGAAGGAATCCTTTTCGATGTGGCAATATACTAAGCAGCCAGGCTTTTACGACCATCTAAGGATGACAATTTAAAAAATTATTTTTTGAAAATAATCCAAAACTTTTCGGCGTTTTCTAGCTCACCATTAGTTCTCTGTGTTCAACATTCCTCATTTCATGTAGCCATAGATACGATATTGCTTACACAGTATCACGTTATGTTCCGGTGTCTAAATCTCTGATTTCGCTCATAAAAAAACATTTTTTCAATACCTTCACTGAACTACTGTGGCGTTACTGTTACTCTAAGTACGGCGGTCTTGTAAACACTCTATAAGGCTAAATACACCCTTTTTTTTAATCGCAAAGATTTTTCCTTTATTTGCTTCAAGGTACAATATCCCACATTGGAGATTTCATCATTTCGTCGTCAGACGATGCATGGATGCTTGAATGCAAAGTTATCTCCAATAGGGGGTCATTCTGCCGACAGTTGATCTATTTGTTCCCTCAGTGATGTCAAATGTTTCTTGCCATCCCTCAGTTTTTTCTTCTTTTATTTACTCTTTTTTCGAACTATTCAACTCTTCAAATACTACCTGTAATCAGGAGTACACACGATACATCAAGCATCTATACTGTTTCAAATACGCTATGGCAATTAATTAGGCTATTGTAGCCTATAATGTGATAGTTTTCTTTCTATTCTTCCCATTCCCTGCCTCCCGTTTGTCTTTGTTGCCCCTCCTGAGCCCGGAAAGTTTGTACCAAATGCAAGAAACGTTCGTGCCCCTCTAGTGCCGGCATTATTAAAGAAATCCTGCTCATATGCCACCGTCTATGACTCAAATATTAGACATGGTAACCAATACTTGTGGTTGGTCTATTGCTTGTTAATTCCCTCTAATAATTTCTTCTGCCAACCATTTACTTTCAAATATCTGGTGTCGCAACTGCACTTGGACGGAACGTATAATGTCAGCTATGTTGGCACCACATAGACACTCTCGGTCATATAGACAAGAAGGTTCAACTACACCGGGTCTTAGACTGTTAGTTGGCACAATCTTTCTTGACAGTCGGTAAAATTGGATTTCACACCCCCTTCAAAAAGTAGTCCAGTCCAGTTGCGCCTCTTCCCATGCAATTCAAAAAGTCGTGCAGGTGTTAAGAAAACATTGTAAATAACTTTTTTGTTTTAAGTTGGACAGTAGGGACACCGGACGAAGGTCCTCATGACCAAATGTATGCGTAAAAGCCTTTTCCTTTTGCATTAATTAGTGTTACATGCCTTTTCCTTTGCATTAATTAGTGTTACATGCTTTCACACCTTTTCATAAAATACGAATAATGACTGACCTGTGTAAAATTATTTTAGGACACCTGGTATTATATTTTCAGTGCTTTCAGGTAGAGGTGGAACCAGGGGCGGCGCCAGGGTTTTTCGATAGGGGTGGCAAAGCATGCTGGGTCGACCCAGCTTTATTGTTTGGAGGGTGCAGGCATTGAAGACTTAAGAGCCTCACCCTACGCCCCTCCCCCCCCCTTCCCTCCCTGTGTCAGAACCTGCGTTTTGGCGTTTTCATTTTCTTGGACTTTATTTTTCTCTAACCAAAAAAAAACTTTTTTGTCTGAAATAAATACGAACTGTGAGAAGGGTTGTTTGTCTGTCAGTGAAAATCGGTCCCTTACTGAATGAGACGCTTCACCTATGCAGCAGGCGCGGCGGAACGAAAAAATATGGGGGGGGGGGGGCTGAGTGCAGCAAGACTATCCAAGCGGTCCCTTACTGAATGAGACGCTTCACCTATGCAGCAGGCGCGGCGGAACGAAAAAATATGGGGGGGGGGGGCTGAGTGCAGCAAGACTATCCAAGCGGAGCGCCACCATCAGTTGGCGCGGAGCGTACAAGAAAATTTTGGGCTTTACAAACCCTCCAGATGGCCGGAAATGGCACTTCCCGAGTGTTCTAAGCTGCATGTACCCAGCCTTGAAATATGGATCATATGTCTGCAATTTCTCAATTAAGGAGAAAAAAATAAATCTATGAAAAATGGTAATACACATTTCTAAGCGGAGCGCCACCATCAGTTGGCGCGGAGCGTTCAAGAAAATTTTTGACTTTGCAAACCCTCCCAGATGGCCGGAAACGGCACTTCCCGAGTGTTCTAAACTGTATGTATTCATCCTTGAAATATGGATCTCATGTCTGCAATTTCTTAATTAATGAGAAAAAAATTAATCCTCATTATGTGAGTTTTTTTCTTGCTTATAGAAAAGCCGAATCACTGAGGAAGAGTTATACGCAAAATTAAATTTTATAAAAGGGAGAGGAATCATTACTCTTATGAGATAACATTAAATTTTTACCTATAGTTTTTCGAGTTTTTGAACCAATGATGTAACCAAATTTGCAAGCTAAAGTAAACTTTACGCAAACAGGAGTGACGTCATTTCCTCACATTAATAGACTGAATTATGTGTATCGTTAAATTTAAATCCGATTTAGTGTCCTTCATAATCGTATGGTATCATTACGTAATATGCATAGGAGATATTGAAATTTTGCAAATTGCACCCTTAAGGGTCTGTAAGCCAAAACGATTGAAAGGCACAGAAAAGGGAGAACTGCTCATCAATGTGAGAATGTGAAATCACTCCAGCTTGCTTTGAGTTCACTTTGCTTTGAAAACACAGTTAAATCAACTTTTTATGTTGAAAGAAACGCATATAGAAAATGCATTTTTGTGGTCTACAAAGAACTGCCAAATTTTAGCTAAATTTAAAGTGTACCTAAAGGCTAAAAATTCAAAAACATATGTTACAAAGCTTGAAAAATGAATCCAGATGGTCTAACTGCCATCTTTACAGGAATTCCTGAGCTGAGATATATAAAATGTTGGTGCTTATTCAATTTAAAATGGTAGATGGCGCAATAATTTGTAATGTCATTCTTATACTACTCAAATTACCTTTTTTGTTTCTTTATTTTTTCGAAAGCCTCTGCACCTTGTGCCAAAATGTGATCACTTTCTCACTGTTATAGGGTGACTTGACTATACAAAACCTCACCGTACAATAGTAATTTTTGCAAGGTTATATAAACATTTCAATTTCAAAAGGAAACAAAAGCAAGTAATGTGAGTTTTACAAGAAGATCATCACAAATTATTGCGCAATCGACTAATTCAAATAAAATGAATAAATTTTAACTTTTCATATCTCAGCAACAGGGTGAGCTATGAAAATGAGAGTTGGATGAGTGAAATTCGTTTCAAACGTCTAAAATATATATTCCTATAATTCTACACTTTAGGTCCACTTTAAACTCCTAAAATGAAACGTGCATGTATGGGATAAGAGACAAAACTGATTGCAATTTGTTTTATTGCAGTATTATTTATGTAAAATTTGGACTTAAATCTTAAGAATGAATTCACAGGCAGAGGTATAAATAATTGGTTGGGATGGCGTCACCAGGGAGGGAGAGGGAGAGGGAGGGAGATACCGTACCATAACACACGTCAGTCTTTAAGCGCCTGTCACACCTCACCGGATTGCAATAACAGAGAGGAAACGAAGACCCAAAATGTCACTCCGTTGGTGTACGTTAGTATCCGTTTAGTCTCCTGTTCTCCTCCGCCGACTTCGTTTCATGACCGGGAACGTCCGGTATGAACGGCGAGAGATTTTGAACATGCACAAAACTTGGACCAGACGTCGACCGAAAAAGGTCCCCCTTACGTATTCGTTACTTATCCGCTAAGCTTCCGTTTTATCATTTTCTCGTGCGTTTCTCATACTGGACTTCTCCGTTAGTATCCGTTCGTCTCCAGTGATTGCTATTGCTCACCGGATCATTACCGGACAACAAATGGATGAAACGTAAAAGCACAGTACCTGTACCGAATGTTCGACGGATACTAACGCATAAGTAACGGAAGCGTAAAGGAATAGAACTGACAATGAACGGATAGGTAACGTACGTTTAACTGAAGAAACTAAAAAACACAGGCAAAGAAACGTATAGGGGACGGACATAGACCGAATATGCAGCGTACTTGCATCCTGTCCCCTCCTCATACTGTAGCTTAACAAACGTTTTTGCCGTTTTTTCTTGAATTTTTTGGGTGCGACTGATTCCTTCCCCCTGCATCCGCCCCAGGCATGAGATGAGTGATCGCGGTTCTGAGGGAGGGGTTAAGGGGAGGGGGTGTGAAAGATTTTTCGACTACCGGGAAGCATTAGACGCAATCTGGTACAATATTTTGCATCTTTTGAAGTCATATTTTTTCTCGAGAAATCTAGTTTCTAGGTAAGTAATCCAACGTTCTTTACTTTTGGCCGACTACAGTTTTCCAACTTTGTTGCACTTATTGTCGACGATTACATAACAAACGGGCAAGGGCGGCGATTTGTGTTGGCTATTAAGGGAGGGGCGCAGAATGGAAGTTGCCATCGAAGCGGAGCCATCATAGTTTTGTGCAAAGCGTACAAGAGAATTTTCGCCCTACAGACCCCCCAGACTGCATGAAATGGCACTTCTCGGGATCTTGGAGGCAGTTTTGAACCGTACGATACTTGATAAGTGACGACTGACAGGCATGAGCGTGTGAACGGGTTTGGTTGCGTTGGTATAGAAGCGGAGCTACACTAACGTTTTTAAAATGTTGCCAAAATGGCTTCTATATCGCAATTAAATGGTCCTTCTCAGACCTTTCAAATTGCAATGAAGCCATCTTGATATGTGGCATGATTTCTATTGGCTGGCGCGGACTGCGCCGATAAAATTTTTGCCAAAACAGCTCCCAGATCGCAAGAAATGGCCCTTCCCAGATCTTTCAAATTGCACTGAAGACATCTAGATATGTTAAACGCCTCATATATATTTTCCCTCTTTCACGGAACTGCTTCCTCTGGTATAACCTTCCCTGCGTACCAATTTTACCATTTTGTGATTGTTGTGACATGATTGAACAATGTACACGGAAGTGAAAATCCTACCCCCCCCCCCTCCTCCACTGATTGGATACGATACTGCACTACAGACATGTCACTGCATGTGTAGGGCAAGTGTACAACTAGAGCTGGTAGGTCCATGCGTACTGGATTTACACACTAAAATATGATGTAGGCCTTCTCCGTGAGCCACGGTCGTGAAGGTAGCCATGGAATTCAAAATAGATACCACATTCGCGCGTAGTCCGAGAATTTACAGAATATTGATAAATACGTCGGTCAAACACGGATTTGAATTAACTTTTAATCACTCAAATCAGTCAGTTTAGTGTTGAATACTATGTTTTGCTTGTTTTCAAATAGACAGCAATTTTCACAGAATCTCGCTAGGGGATACACTGTATTTTTGGCCCCTCTACTGTTTACGCTACTAGGTATTAACCCTTAAACGAAAAAAAAAAAAAAAACTCAGAGAGAAATTCAATCATGGGTCTTCTGGCATGTAGAAGGGGCCTAAGTGTAAGCTCTGCGGTGGATGCAGTAACGGGCGGATGTACAATGAGTTAGACAGAGAAGACAACGCGCGCGAAGCGCGCAAAATTTTCGAGCATTTACACCGAAAATGTCCTATATGCGACGGATAATGTATCACAATACTTTATTCCATGATACTGTTACACCTCACCCCACCCCCTACAAAATTATGTGTCTTAAAAAGTTATTTAGACGATTTTATTTTTTGGGTAAAAAACCATAGGGGGGCAAATGCCTGCCCTGCCCCCCCCCCCTGTAGCGCCGCCCCTGGGTGGAACTGTTCCTAAATACATTTAATTGATACAAGGAAAGCTGCCAATTTAGTACCTTCCCTTACAAGAGTGGTGATACCATAACCATAATTACCTGGACAGACCTCCTTGGAGCTGGCGATCGTGCCGATGTTGGTCTTCGGAAATCTTAAGTCTCCAACAGATTTGTGAGAGGTGATATTTGAGTCACAAAACGCTGTGCACAAATGGAGTTACAATATGTGAATATAAATATTGAAGCAAGAGTTGGCTGAAAATCTAAACATTAATTAATCTTCTGTCATCGTATTGGCAAAGCTCCATAACAGACAAAAGACAAATGAAACTTTAATTCCTCTTTACATTTCAAACTTTAGTTGCAGGTCCTAGAAAACCTTTGAAGGTCTTACCGTATAAGTGTTAATTTTACAATTTACACCAAAAGTTGGCAAACGACTACTATTCAAATATCAGACAATGTGGGGTTTGGAACTTATGTATGAGCTTTATATACTAAGGTTAAGATTTGTTGACGGGAGAGCATTCCTATTTCTTGCTAATGGTTAACGAGCCCCCATAAACATCAATATTTTTGTGAAGTATTACCTAATATCACGGTCATGGGACTCACAAATTCAACCTTATCACTTGCAAAACAGTGGTGTGCATTTGAGGAGAACGGCTTAGAGACACCTGGGAACGGTGGTTTAAAACATTCCTTAAATTCTGTAAATTTGATGTAGCTTCCGTTACCTTGGAATCAGATTTCAAGTGCTCAAGTAGGTACTCGTACTCTAGTACTCTAGTACTCTAGTACTCGTGCTCGTACTCGTGTTCTCACTCATCACTTTGTACTCTTACTCGTACTCGTACTACGTACTCAGAGATTTTGAAAATCAAGTTCTCGTACTCGTATTTGTACCCAGGACTTTGTACTCGTAGTCGTACTCAAGCCCTTGTACTCGTATTCGTACTCAGAATTTTGTGCTTGTACTCGTACTTTGAGATGTGTACTCATAAATACAGACATCTCAGTCCAAGATGTTAATACTTGTGTCTTCATTAATCCTTTTCTAATTTAGAACACGTGAGAATTGTAAGCTTCCTCCTGTGGTAATCAACACAGACTCTATCTCAACACATAAAAATGAAATTTTGCTGCTAAGAAGCAGCAACAAAGGGTTAAAAGGAACCTGCCCCTGTACAAACTAAAACAACTACTACGGAAATCAAACGCTTAGGGGTAACTAAGTAGTGGAAAGAGTATCATATCCTAAATGCACTTTGACCCCTACATCTAAAGAAAACATCTTGTCAAACTACAGGGGTTGAAATTACCTTCGATCAGTAAATTAGCCAGAGTCTGCCCCTCAAAAATTACTTAGTCATCTGACATTACTTTCAGTTGTTGGCAAATGAGAATACATTGGAACTTAGAAGCTGAAACTAAGCTGACCAGGGTTGGAATAGCCTACTTGGGTAGATGTTTAGATCTTTGAAAGCTGACAAACCAGTGGAAGAAACTAGCAGAAATTAAAAACGAAAACGTGTATAATCAGTTTTCTTTACAAGCTGAAACCAATTTTAATCATCTCTTTTTATTGGATTTGCTTGCCGGCAGACCGCACTTTACCAAAATAATATCTTTTCAGACAAGACAATTTGAAATTAAACACCTCAAAAGTGGGTTTTCGTTTAGGACATAATGGCATTGAAACAACAATTGGATTTCCCTTTTCTTTCCAAGTACCATTGGTACTTGGGAAGTACCATGTGACCTATGCAGTAGAAAATGGCCATCCTTTGCAAATTGGTAATTCGGCTTCAAACCCTAAGTTAATATTCCTGCTTAAGATCTGACAAAGTCAGTATTAATTTGTAACAGGTTTTCATAACAGACAAACAGGTACCTTGAAGACAATTGCATGTTATTGTTGTTATATTACTCCCCCTTAAATTCTATATATTTACTCAGAAATGTACTCGTATTCGTACTCGAGTAAATTTTTTATGTATGTACTCGTTCTCGTTCTCGAACTCATGGTTTTGGACTCGTACTCAAACTCAGAGACTTTGAAAATCACGTACTCGTATGTACTCGTACTCGAGAATTTGTACTCAGCACTGCAAGTCTATTTGGAATACTTAAAATATACAGAGAAGTAAAGAAACTAACAGGGTATGGAAAGCAATCTTAACCAATTACTAGTTCAATCTCTAAGTTGAATGCTATTCTCATTAGAGGTGAACTCCAGTTAAACTCTTGCCGCATCCTCTTGAACTACCAAAACAAACTTATTCCCTATTTATACAACACAGGTACCGGTTATCTGCATACATGATAGCAGTAAAAATCGTCCAAATTTAGTTGTAGTATTAAAACTCGGATAAGCATAAGCCTCCACCTCTTATCAAATGAAGTGTATGTTCCCGAAAAATACAAAAGGAGTGAGAACCTAGAAAAAGTAAGGGTGTAATTATTTGGACAACTTTCGCTTTAATTTCTATGTCAATACATTATCACGAACTTTCTTTAATCTCATGCAAGCACCGTGGCTGCATTGAGTAAGGATTTATCTTTCTTCTGTAAAAACGACTGTCCATACAGCTTCTTTCAGATTTAAATACAGAAAAGGTCGGTTTCTATGCTTTTAGATTTAACCATTATATTACTATTATTATTTTTTACTCACAGACACTTTGGAACATTTTTGTAGTGCATGACATTATTTTGGAATGATTAGATAGCTGACACGCCCGTTGAATGGAGTCGAGCTGTTGCTGGCTGATTTCCTCTGTTCCCTCAAGATAAATATATCCTTCTGCATAGTCGGTTTCATTTATTTGGTTTTGAAGATCTCTAACACACGTTTCGGCTTGCAAACCCATACAAATTTGTTCGACCTTCGTGTAAAAACATCAATTAGGGCATAAGTCGTTTGATGCCCCAAAAAGAAAGAAAATTCATTTTAACAGTGATTTCTTCATAAATTTTGATACGTAAGGTTACAACCACAAGTGTATACGAAAATGTGGCAAACATTATAATTGTTTGCTGCACTTGTGGACTACGTAAAATTTAACAATGATGCTCTTGTGGGATTCACATGTGTTAACTTTTATTGAGTCTTCAATAAGATAAAACACCAACAAATGTAAATCAAAACACCAATTATTATACATGTGGAAAACATTGTTATTTATAATTGACCCATTTCAGCACCGATTCGTGGTCATATTTCGGTCAACTTACTTATATATGTTACTAATAATTTACAGGCTACTCACCCCAGTTTATAGCTTTACACCCTATATTTAATGCACGTAGAATGAATTTCACAGTAGGCCTCTCATGTCATTCTTAAAGAGTAAATAAATCCCTATATGGTCAATTCTTTACGAGTAATGATGAAGGATAACGTTATGACCTTCATATCCCCGTACATTTTTACGCGCAAATAGATAATTCTTTTCAAAGAAATCGTAATTCTATACCAGTAAAGACTTCATGAAATCTTAACTAATAAAAAAGTAAACAAACCTATCCCTTTGAGACATGAAAGATTTCTTAATGGGTAAATAAAGTATTCTTTAGGTATGTGAATGATTACTTTCTTTACATGCAATGAGTAAGTCTGTACTTAAAGATTTCGACGTTATGACTCGTATGGCCAACCAAAGTTTTACACGTAAAGATTGTTTCACAGTGAAAAGAGGACGGTAGAATTATGCCGCTGCCATAGATGGAATTTCCGCAAATGTAATCCTGGCTCTGGCGATGCATTTGACCCAAAATACTTATGTATTTTACCTCTTGCTTTCTATTGCAATTATCCTACAGAATATGGAAGAAGTTAGAGTTATCTCTAGCTGTAGACATAAAGAGTCCCTTATAGTTTTAGGCTGTCTATAAAGTTTTTGTACCCTTTTTGGTGGAAGTACACTCCATCGGCAAGGCCGACATGCGACTTGCAGCCCGTTGACGCCCACGTTTAGGTAAATGATCATAATCACTGCTACAGACACCTTGCCCTGCAGTCTGACGTGGGGGATGTCTAGACAGACGGCGATGCTACGGCCTGCTCATCTGATTGTAAGGATAGACAAACCGCATCCGGTTTGAATGGCTACAATATTCACTCAATAGCGAGGGTAACATAAAGGCAAATTTCAAGGGATAAACCAGTCGGAGCTTGCCCCTGTAGGAGCACACCGAAAGATGTTCATAGAACAGCTAGCAACAAACGGAGGTTGCGTTTCCCTGACTGCTCCCATTGGTCCGTTGATGCATACAGATGGGCACATGTAACCTCTTCACCGACTAAACAGCCAGAGGGAATAAAGGAAGGACAGCAACATCTGGGAATGGAAAAAGGTTAGCATTTGACTGGACCTGGTTTGGCGTTTGTCAGTAGACCTTATGCATTGATGTCACGGGATGTCATTTGGGGGAAACACAATGAAGCACACTGCACGAACTACGTAGAATTCGCACGCGCATGTAGCAGATTTACGAGCGTACCCGACCGGTACACAAATCAACTTTTTACATTTGTTGGTGTAAGTCGCAACGATACGCGCTTGCCTCCATTGTAGGCAATTTCTATTGTGTGACGTCATATACGTAAGGTCCATTAAAATGAATGACCTCGATTTATGTTTTGAAGGTCTCATAGGGATGTGACCCATATGTGTATTATGAACAGTTTCTGAAAAGTGAAACAGCGTGCATTGTTAGAAGTCATTTCCTTTTATTGTTGGGATTTCATTTAAGCAAACTTATGGAAACGTTTCCTAAGGTCCAAGTAAAGACTGATTTAAAATGCACAATGCACGTTATTGTAACTTTATATATGCATTGTCTGGTAGAATGTGGGTGAGGGGCCTTGTTCAACGCCAAGCCTTTCTTCAAGGCTATTTACTCATGGTATTAAAGTTATACATTTGTTATGTGATCGTCTCTTGTTACTTCTCCTCCTTTAATTCTAATTTTATGTTATTAACATCGTTTTTTAGGGGTTAGTTTACAAGATAAAATTATTATGAATAAATTAAATTCGATTGAAACATTTTACAGATACAGCTGGTGGTGGCACCAGGGGTTGCCAGAGACGAGCCCAAGCTCCCCGATAGGGAAGCCAGCAACCCGAGGCCTCAACCGTAACTACACGTCGAGCCAACAATATTGGTTTTTTGTCAAAGTAACTTTAAAAATTTGGGAAGTTCCTTGAAAAAAACTTAAAAATTTGGGGTTTTACTGAAGAAGATTTGAAAATCTAGGGTTCTTATCAAAGAATCTGTTCTATTTGAGAGCAAATTTAAGTAAACTGTTGGACAAGTGGTCGCTGTCGGGAATAACATACTTTACTATATCCACTTAGGCCTTTCAAAAAAATTGGAAAAGTTCCCCGATGGACGTCTTCCCCGACAAGGGGGGGGGGGGCTTCCACTTCTGGACTCCACTCTTATATGGCAGAAAAAGTAAACCTTTATTGCTTTTCATCACCCATGAATAAATAATAAATTTGATTAAACTCACCAGATTCTTACAACCATTAAATGGTGCCGTATAGAACTCTTTCAGTATTAAGTAAACGAGGTAATGAAAAAGTTTTGTGCATACTCTATGATGTGGACCACATGGCTCCAATTTTTTCTTACTATGTGTAGTAGGTGATATGTAAAGCAGCATGGAGGAGGTAAAATGGTACCTATGAAAGTTGAAACTTATATTTATTCAAAATTCACCATAAAATCACTCGCTGACAACCAGATGGACAAACATCGCAACTTTTAGATCCATTTGACAATATTTCCACTCAGTCTAGCCAGGGAGTTGCCTCTAGTGGCAACTCCCTTGCCGAACATCTTTTCTTTCTTTCGTTTCCCAAACTTGCTATCAAAAAGTATTTGCCTACCTCCTCTTGATGTAGGCCCAAAAGCTAACTCAGGTGTTTCAGGAAATTACATATTCACCGTCTGAGTTATACTCTCGTATATATTGGATAATAAGCAAAAGTTTAATATTCTAATTAACTCACGCAACTCTCAATTTGGGATGCATTCTTGTAGTCATTATTTCTTTCCGAAGTATTCAAGTATACACGCACGAAATAAGTGGCTATGTCTGAGAGAAAGTCAAACAAATAAATGCATACAGTTACCTTGAATCAGCACGTGGAGGCGAGGGCCTCTAATTGTACGAGTACATTTTCACTTACTATTAGTTAAACGAGACCAACATACTATGCTTCATTTTCCTCTTTGAAGTCAAACCGATGTGATAAAATAAAGTGTCTGTGGTTTACAGTGCAGGACTACCATCGTCTACGGCCGCAGTTCCCCACATTTTCAGCTAATTTCCCCCTTTCAGCGAGTGGAGTTGGGCAACCCACTCCCTCCTCTTTCTATCACATAGTATTAAAATAAAAGGTATATTTACCTCGGAAATGCCCCAAAGTAGTGAAAAAAGATACGAGGCTTCCTTTTGAGATGCCAAATCCATAACCTGCGGATGACGAAGATGTGATCCCTTGATGAGGATCATCGGCGGCGGAGGGGAAGGTGCGGGGGGTCCACAGGAGTGAGTAGTGATACACAAGGGATACACAGTCTAGGATCACCCTTTTTTATGAATGGTGGAAATCGAGGTGATTGTCTAAAATGAGTGTATGCACTCAAAATGATCTGGAAAACACTGTCTAGCCACAGTAAGTGGTATTAGAATAGCAACTGAGGAATCAGTCCAACCAAGCAATACCTCAGTTGGCGGTTTTACCTCATTTGGTAGGTGTAGGTCCATACACACCCTCGTTTTCCACCATGCAACACTACCTTTCACACATACACACACACACACACACACATACCAACTGATCACAGCAAAAACGAGGTAGTTACTCTAATGGACTTGAAAACACATCCAGCTACAGAAAATGGTCCAAATATAGCAACTACACCGTTATTCTAACCGAGGAATTCCTCGATTGGCGGTAGTACCTCGTTTTGATAGTGTGTAACCTAATGAATTACCTCATTTTCCACCATTTGCCAACGCCCCCTAGCCTCCCTGATGAGGTCCAGGAGCAACATCAGCTGTTGGACTAGCGGGCGAAAAACCCCAAAAGCTCTTGGATATTTACGAAATAGTCGGCACAAGAAAGAGGCATTTGACTACCTTTTAATGATCTAATAGCCTTGAATGCGCACCGAACAAATTGGAAAAATCACCTTTTGACTATTTTTACAACAGTAACTAACAGCCGGTCCCTTCGATGCTGCAAGGGCTTGTATTGTGGTTGGGGAGGGAAAAGAAAGGTGAAGGATGCATGGGGCGTAGGAAGACTAAAGACACTCAAGTTTATAGTCAGGTAGTATTAACGAGGTAGGTAAAGGAATTTCTTAAAGCAAAACAGCATTTTTAAAACATTTAACAATGTTTCAGGTCTCACTTCATTTTACATTCCGAATGTCATATATCACATTAACCAAAACTTTTACCATTTAACAGTATACAAATAATGAATGTTTATGAGTGCGATAGTATGAATTATAGTTCATGAGTTGAAAGATTGAACGTTCTATTCAACGAGGCGAAGCCGAGTTGAATAGAACGTTAAATCTTTCAACGAATGAAATTATTCATACTATCGCACGAATGAAAAACATTCATTATTTGTTTTATATAACACCTTATAACTAACGTTACCTTTATCTAGTCCTTGGTTAAAGTTGTGTTTTGGCAGTCACTATCGTTCACGTTTGTCCGCGTGGTAGTATAGCGCCCATGGTTTGTTGTTAGCTACGCGTCTACTACGTACGGTATGCAACGTGCGATCCCCAAAGCTGCGTTGATTTATTGAGTTGCGGCATAGTTTGTACGTACGCGCAGTGATTGTGACGTCACAGCCGTGTGTTATACTAGACTATTGCACGACCGTGTGTTATACTAGACTATTGCACGATGGATAACACACGACCGTGATGATAGTGCCGAATCACCCATGGCATGTGACCACCAATCCTCCAATCAAATGTAGAGAAATAAATAAGGTGTTATATAATATGTGTTGTCTAATGACTAGTAGGGGAAAAGTATGATTCAGGGTAAATCTGGGGGGCAAATTTGTCCCATGATACTCCCTACCCCTTCCGGCCTCCTGCTTCTGCCGTCACTGATGGAGGTCCTAGGGAACTCCCGACAAAAATTGTGAAATTGGACCGTGCTAGATGCAATTTCCTGGCATCTGATAATTAAGATAATTCACAAGCTTTGTAGTGCACATAAGAGAACCCGGTTACTGTGCTGGTTCACTTCATTTTACATCCGTTTTATGAATACTATTTTGAGAGCTCAGCTGGGGGAGGCTGTCGAATATCTTCTTAGCCCCTTTTTAATTTTAGTATCTCATTGTGCCAAACCCTCCACAGCCCCCTGAGTTGTGGAGATGCCTCTAAAGCGGGGGGGGGGGGGGGATCTACCTGTTGGGAACCACTGGTCTATAAATTCTGAATTTGTCTTAAAACGCAGAGAATTCGCCATCCCCTGGTCAATATCGATACCTACGTGTTGTATCCAGGATATTTGCAAGGAGTGATCACTTTTGTTAACAACAATAAAAAATTACCACGACTGCCTATGTAAGTCGTGTTCACAAAATTGGACAGTGAAAAGGGAATGGAACCATGTGTAAAGAACATGTTAAGGTTAAGGTTGCAAAACTTGATCTCGCGGCTAGCGCACATTAATGTGAACCACACTCAATGGCCCTGTATACAAAGCACAAATACTCAACCAGGATGTCCGAAGGCTTAGTGATTCCTTGCTTAGAGGGAGTGATTGGTTGTACTAAGGTTCATCTCTCAAATTTATACTTCTTGACTTTATCATTGTTAACGATGTTTTCAAAACTTGACCTCTGCTGACCTCATACGACCTTTGAACCCCACCAAAAAGTAAATAAAAAATGGAAATAAAAGAACGTCTTGGGAAGGATTCGTACCCGGACAGTCTGCATGAGATACTGAGCTCTAATCCATTAGTCCATGAAAGAACTCGTTCAGCATGTGGTATTTCTAATCATGCTACAGTCACAGCATCCTTTACGTGTGGTCATAATTAGGTTATTAAATTAGTATGATTTCTGTAACAGTTATGCTTGTGAAAAAATAAATATTTTCCTCTATAACTTTATCTTTGGAAAGGTAGAAAAATTCAGCCCAAACTTTTCGTCTGTCACGAAACGCCGAACACAATTTTGGGGTACCGCCCACTGTCTATTTAGTTTACGAGGTTTCCGTAACACATCTATATACCACGTACGGAAAGGATCCATCACCTTGTCTTAAAATATCGTGTTTTTTCAAGATTTTGAGTTTTTGATCTCTGATGACCTTAAATGACCTTTGACCTCCTCTGAAAACAATAGTGTTCTTTTTTAATATGATAAAGTTATATACCAAGTACGAAGATTGTCCATCATTGCTATCCTAATAAATCGTGTTTACAAGCAGTTTTTAAGAATTTCGTATTTTCACCTCCGGTGACCTCAGATAACCTTTGACCTTCACTGAAATCAATAGGATTTCTCTTTTAACTATAACGCATCCACATGCTAAGTATTGCATGTTGGGATACTGTGTTTAAGAAGGATTTGGTTACTGATCTCTGGTGACCTCACATAATCTCCAACCTCCACCAAAACTATAGTACGTACTCTCCCTCTTAATATGATAAATTTGTATACCAAGTATAAAA
This sequence comes from Holothuria leucospilota, assembly GCA_029531755.1. NCBI lineage: Eukaryota > Metazoa > Echinodermata > Holothuroidea > Aspidochirotida > Holothuriidae > Holothuria > Holothuria leucospilota. The sequence goes on from CM055978.1 coordinate 12,447,354, forward strand.
AGTAACCCAATACTCCTAACTAGAGATATCGTATTTACAAGGGTTTCAGTTTTTGTCCTCTGTTAACCTCACATGACCTTTGGCGTCTACAAAATGCAGTAGGGGTCATCTTCTGACTCTAAATTATCCACATGCCAAGCATGAAGAGGTTCCATGCTTCCTACCTTGGAATAACCTATTTACAGGGTTTTTGACTTTTGACCTCTGGTAATCTGACCTCTGATCTCCACCAAAACAATAGGGTTCTTTTTCTCAATATGATAAATCCAAATACCAAGTATGAAAAGTATCCATCGTTCCTATTTTGAGATATCGTGTTAACAAGCAACCCCAAGGCTTTTGAAGTTTTACCTTCCCGGACCTCAGACTTCTGACCTCTACCCAAAGAATAGGGTTCATCCTCTGACTATTAAAACATTAACATGCGCAGTATGGAAAGTATCCATGCTTTCTACCTTGAGATCTCGTGTTTACAAGGTTTTTGGTTTTTGACCTCTGGTGACCTGACATGACCTCTCACCTCACCACTCCACCAAAAACAATAGGATTTGTCCTTCCTAATATGATGAACTCAACTACCAAGTATGAAAAGTATCCTTCATTTCTATCTTGAAATAGCGTGGTCACAAGCCAAAAGTCACAAACACCCACACACGCACACGCAGTCTAATTTTACACACTTACCGAGGATCACAGTGTTATCTCCATTGTGTTTGGACACAAATACACACACGCCATCGTGACTGCATTGATTCCTTTTGTCTTCCGCAAGGAATAAAAAGGCTATGCTTTCAAAGCTGCCTTAAATGTTTGGATGGTCGAATACTACCTAATATCGACTGGAAGGGTACTCCAGAGCTAAACGAACGATCAGCAAATGATTTGCGACAAGTGAAATCGTAACACCTCCATGTTAAAGAAACCTTAAAAGCTCTTCGAGGATATATGATTGTGAATTAAGAAAAATGAGTTTGAAGGTTGAAGCTAAACTGTGAAAACATCTAAAAACAAGGAAGTAGAACCTTATCATATGTTGATACTTTGGCCTTAGAAGTTGCAATTTTACATTAAGTTTTTGTAGCAAAATGTTTCCGTTAACAATCCAAACAGCATACAACGTAGCGACAGTGTCAGATATTATGAAAAAGAAAGAGCTGTATGAGGATGTGTTAACGAAATCGTTCAAATAGGCATTAATACAAATCATATAATGGTACGGTTGTTACTCTAAACAAATTAGCGAAAATAATCCGCTCCCTTCAAAACAGCGGTGACTCCTTGCGACATCAAAATAGTGAGAAATGACCCCAAAACTTAAGTCTTTAGACTTAAAAGTTGCATATTACTGACTGTTAGCCTTTCAGTCATGCATGGTGTTGCAATATTCGAAACTATGTTCGATCGACGAGTCTGTTACTGTAGATGGAGCAAAGTCCAGAGCAGGAATCTGTGGGATCCAGGGCGAATTGATTTAGTATCTGAGACCATGGGAGTACTACTTCCGAGGTAATACTGCCATGCTGAGACGTTATTTTGAATTTCTAGCTATCATTAGAATGAAACTTTGAACTATCCTCACTTGGTAATTTAAACAAGCAAAGATAAACTCAGTACATTTTCAAACAAAAATATGATCAGCCATTTTTCGTTTTAGGGAGGATATGTGGAAGACCATGTTATCAAAAGGAATGAAGGATGGCAGTTAAAACAGAAAAAATAGTTTTATTGACACATTTAGCGTTGTGGCACGATGACAGTTGTAGCGCACAAAAGCGAAGGAAAGGGTCAATCTTTAGCAAAACAAAAATTGTACCCAGGTGATTTTCCAAAAGTCTGAGAGCAGATCTTAGAGGGAGTGAGTCTGACGAGCAGCAGCTATAAATTCAGTAAGTTAAATCAACAGAATGCTCTGAATGACCTGGCTCTATAGAAGTCTCTATGTGAAACCAGGGAGTTTTCAAGCTGAACATGTGTGGTAGTCCTTTTTTCTGAGTCATTGAATATGACAAGTAAAGCAACAAATACATAATCTTACCATGAATTGTCACAACTACTGGCGTGTATGTAACCAGACAGTTTAGATTTTGTGGGTGACTTTCGCATCTCAAGAAGCAAATATATTTGCCTTGATCATTGACGCTGAAGTTTATTCCATAATGACCAAAATTTAGTAAATGTCCTGTCCCGAATGTTGTTACTCTGACCCAGCATCTTTCTGCCTTGTACCAAGAAAACTCATCCTGACATCTGAAATTATATGTCGATTCACCAGTGCGATTCAGTTTCAAATATCGTGTTGATCCTGCGTAGGATGGATACGAAAATAAGTCACTTGCACACTGCACCTTTTATTTTGGTATGTTTCATGACCCAGGTAACATTCCCACATGGGATCCTTAGGGGCCCCATATGGACCAGCATATAGGGCCAAAATGATTTTGTATCCAAGATTCATAAGGAGCCTATTTGGGACAGCCCATATGACCCATATGGGATAGTTCTGGGGCCCATGTGGGCATCTGCCCTACATGGACCCCAGAACTATCCCATATGGGTCATATGGGCATATGGGTTGGCCTGTACAGATTTGCTGCTTGGGAAATAGATAATTACAATGAAATAAACCTTTAACAGAATATATCATGTGTTTAAGAGTGAACTTTTTCCTCAGAACGAATTCGGGGTAAAACTAGATTCTACCAGTTCCTGCAGTATTTGTAGTCTCTGGCTTAGGCAATTTTTAGTACAAAGCTACCCACATTGGTTGCTTCTCAGAAATACATGATCACAGACTTAAAAAGTTATTTAAGTCTATAATAATTATGTACATTTGAATGAATGACAATGTGTACCTTAATCATAAAGTGGGATACACAGATAGCGAAAGCAGATAAATAGATTCTCTAACATTACTGCTCCATGTTTATTGCACACTGTGTAAGTGTACCCAGTTCTCAATTTTTCTCTTCCCCAATGAGGCCTTTAAAGCGTCCACCAATGTGAGAATTTAAGTACGACATTGCCTCTTTGGCATCGTCGAAGCATGGAATGCTCCCCTGGAAGGGAGTTGGTCCAGAGAGAGAGAGAGAGAGAGAGAGAGAGAGAGAGAGAGAGAGAGAGAGAGAGAGAGAGAGAGAGAGAGAGAGAGAGAGAGAGAGAGAGAGAGAGAGAGAGAGAGACCGACCACAGACAATCTCTAGGTGAAGGACTGGGCCTTAGAAACGCTGGTATTTAGACGAATTTAAATTTTTGATGTTACTAAGTATAATAAGCCACTAAAGCGTATGCATAAAATTGGGGACACTTGTATGCAGTTTATAGAGCTAGAGATACAATAAACAACTTTGCGCGACCCAACAAAACTCTACATTTGCAATCTTGTTTCGCACAGTTGGCGCAACATTCATCCGTACGACTGACAATGCACACTTCACGACTGACGAAGTTGCACTATAGTATTTGACAACATTCTTTTTGCTTTATGCACACCCACTTGTACCTAATTAGTCATATTGCTCAACATTACTGAAGACCACGCGACTTAAACCTAGACCACGTAGACGGTAGGAAATTACTCTTTAAACCTTTAAACCACAAATTTCCATTGATCTTTACGGCTTTGTCCGCTTGAAAAAAGTTATGTTTATGTCTTTGACTTTCTTAACGTACAGTATTCTACTTTAGTTGTTCATGTAATGAAATCATAAACCCCTTAGGGGGCGATTGAATGTAATCCACCTGGATTTTGGTCCCGATGTGGACTTTCGTCCTAATGTTGTTTAATCCTAATACCCATTAGTAATGGAAAGACTTTCCATGTTGTCCTTAATAATCTATAGCTTAATGCCTTCATGAACCAGTTTGAGGCTTGGTGAAACATCAACTGGATGCAAGCAAGGGTCTCTACGTCAAAATGACGGAACCACTGAATAGGCAGATATAAATAGCTCGTACTCGTAGTGCAAGTGAAGTGAATGTAATTTTTATACTGAAAATGACGGTAAATGCAAAACAAATTATTTAAATCTAATACAACAAAAGTGTATAGGACAGTATCGATTTATTGCGTGTGTTAAGACACTTGCAGCTCCGTAGCCAAGGGGACTCAGAGGCTACGCAACCCAAATATTTTCGCCCACCTTGTAAAATCAAAATTACCATTGCCCTGATACATTTTAGTGTATTCCCCAAGATATTTCTCCCCTTTGGAGGCTATCTCACTCCCTTCTGTACCTTATCTAGCTACGGACCTGTGTATGTGTTACTTTAAAAATGATTTAAGTCAAGGGGCTCCGATCAAGGGATACTGAATGTTAAGTGCACACAGAAAAACGATAAAACACACAGAACAAGGAAGTTCGACATTTCACTCGAACAAAGCATTTACGTATAGCATAACGACTTGTAACCCACTGCAAAACTTCACCTCCTGCTACACAAGACGATTTATTAAATAATTCAAGAGCCACAGGATCAACACTGGAAGAGAAATCGTGAGGATGATATAGGCCTACTAGGTAATTGCAACACTGACAAGTCTGGTGTAGCTGGCCCGTATACAAGATTTCTAATTGGAGAGGGGAACGATACTAGACCCAGTTTACTTGGTGTCATGTTTTTGTTAGCGCGGCCATGTTGGAGGCATACTTGGAAACGTGTATATGTTTTGCACACTTTACCTATGCACATGTAACAGCGCACGTTGTACAAGCATGTACATGCGCCTCGCTTGTTTCCCAAACATGGCAACCTTGTTGCGTTGGCATTAGAAACGCGAAGTAGGTTAAATGGGCCTATAGGTATTAAATCTTATCATCATCTGAAAGTGCGTTGCTAGAAATTGGCGACTTGGAGAGGGACACAGAGAATGACGTCTTAAGCCCATCCCAGATAGTTTTATTGGCACAAAATGTGCAAAAGAGTTTGCTCTCTCTTGTAACTAATTCTTTTCCTCTATAAAGAGACGTAAGAAGCAGGTTCTTTTATAAGACAAATTTCTTTAGGAGGTGAAGTGGGGGAGGAACTCGCAAAAATGGACCATAAAGACACTATCTTTAAGCGTATCGCAACCATCAGTTGATGATAACATACCTAAAACTGTTTTGCCAAAACGCCTCCAAGAATTCTATGAACGAACACTTGCCATGCCTTGTAAGATCTATTCCAACATTTCTTTATATATATATATATATATATATATATATATATATATATATATATATATATATATATATATATATATATATATATATATATATATATATATATATATATATTATTTCTCTAATTCGGCACTTAGGGGGAAAGTTGTTGTTGAAAAGTCGACCTTAAGGGGAAAAAAATTTTCGGGTGAAATATAAGTTTCGCCTTAACGTTTGCACACACTTTTTCTATAGGAATACGTAATTTTACAAGGGCGCCCTCTAAGATTTACAAACTAGATGCCATTACTTCAAAGTTGTCAAATTTACGGACACCTAGTTGTTAACACGTACGGATGGCCTTCCATTGAAATAGCGTTAATTATATGTTTAGACGTTATGGCGAATTTATTTCTTATGTATTTTATTATCTTTTTTTCGCCCTATGTACAAGCAGATATAACAATTTCCCCTTAAGGTGGGAATTAGCGTTTTATATATATATATATATATATATATATATATATATATATATATATATATATATATATATATATATATATATATATATATATTTATATATATATATAATCGCGAAAGTAACCCACCCTATAAACTCCACAAGGAGAGCTCTCCAGCAGGTGTGGGGTTATGGCCATATGGTGGAACCTTGGTGGGGCCCAGGGGTACTAACTTGGTGAGGATCTAAAGGGTAAGCCCCGGAAGGTCTGGCGTAACGTCGTAATATGATGATGGGGGCACTAACATGTCTGCATAAGCAATGAACATATAAAACTTCAGACGACCACTGTGCCAAAGTGAGTCGCGATAGAAAGCAGACAAACAAGGAGGTCCAAGATTAATAAGAATGTTACAGAAAGCCTTTCCTTTGTAAATGAAGCCAAAACATACAGTTTGTAAAAATGTGTAACTATAAATATTTACTTCAAGCCTTGTACATTACACTACAAATGCTACCGTGCTTTTGATGTTAGATTGCTAGATATAATTCCCGTTTGATGGCCAGCCTCTACCGAGGTAGAATATATGCCTTTAGTTATCAGAAAAGAGCACTGGCGTCACCAAGATTTTCAAAGTGGGGGCACAAGAGCTACAAAACGTTCCGCTGGAGGGGGAGCACCGAATGAACCACTGAGGGGTGCCGGAGCGGAAGTGACAGCGTGGCGTGGGGTCCAGGGGCATTGTGACGAGTCCAAGGGAGAGAGGCTCGGGTATTAACAATATTTTGACCATTAGAATGAAGCGTTGAATTCTCTTCAATACGCAGTGGGTGAACACAATGGGACAGCTCGATATTCATAAGTTTTTTATTCATAAGGGTCGTTATTCATAAGTGCTGAACGGCAAAAATAAGGTTAATTTTTCATAAGGTTCGTTGTTCATAAAAAAGATAAAAAGGTTAATTATTCATAAGGTTCGCTATTCATAATAGAGAATAAAGTTCGCTGTTCATAATCAAAAAAGGGTTAATGTTCATAATCGAAAAAAAGGTTCATTATTTATAATGAAAAAGGGTTTGCTATTCGTAATTTAGGAAAAGGGTCGATACTCGTAATCGAAAATAAGGTTCGCTATTCATAATCGGAAAAAGGTTCGCTATTCATAATAAAAAAAATACACTTACTCTCTTTGAAAGGCCAGTTGCACACAATCTAAATAGATCATCCAAAACGTGTTAGATCATCCTTCAACATGTTATAGAGTATAGAAAACACATTGGCCTATCATCCCTGCAAGTTTTAAGGGTGTACTCCCTCTTACAACATACCGGAAGCTTGAAAGCTGAAAAACGCCTTTTCCCATGTTATGAATATCGAACCCTTTTTCTTATTATAAATATCGAACCTTTTACTGTTTATGAATAAGGAACCTTTTTTCCTATTATGAATGTCGAACCTTTTATCCTATTATGAATATTGAACCCCTTTTCCTATTATGAATAACGAACCTTTTTTCTTATTATGAATATCTCACCTTTTTTCTATTATGAATAACAAAACTTATGAACAACGAACCTTTCTTATGATTATGAAGATTGACCTTTTCGAATAAAGAACCTTATGACTATAAAGAAAAAGAACCTTATGAATAAAACACCTTATGATTATCGGGTAGACCCCGCGCACAAAACAGACCACAAAATCACAATGTTACCATTTTGTAAGCTTAACTGGGACTAACGGTTCAGAAGGGGGTTGTAAGGGGGTTACGACGGATCATATTTGGGGTAACCGACATTAGCCTACTAGATGAAGGTATTTTAGTATTTCCATGTGCTGTTGGATGCACGTTGTGTAAAGGTTTCAAAAATCACAATCCGAACAAATTTCTAACATAGATTTACAGATAATCGAATCGTATTTGCCCATTGGACTCATATATCTCTTGAAAATATATGTTGGAACAGTAATTCTGAAACATATTTCCCAGGAAGTCAATTCTTAACCAAAATACATGCGGGCAAAGGATGCAACATAAATTTGGTTTTGAGAACACTTTGTACAATGCTAGCCCCTCTATTTACTGCTAGAGGGACAATGTGTCACCGTGTCCAATATATATGTAAACGGTGTTTGTGCAAAATTTCGCAATACCCAAGTTTCATTTGGGAGAGCACCCGGGAAACGAAATACTGGGGGTGGGGGTGGGGGCGGGGGAACGTGCCCCCTGACACCTGCATTATACGACGCCACTAGAAGCGAGCTTGCTTTTAGGTATTCTACTTATAATATTGCCTTTAAAATGTGAACCTTTTCGGATGCGCGTGAAGACCGTAGAAATTTTGAATAAAAAACAATTTGCCATGCACAAGATCGATCCTCCTAATTGGGAAATCTTTTTTGTTGAATATTATGCGAATACTCTTGTGTAAGTCCCTGTTTAGAGTTAAAGCAACACTGAGGCTAAGAGCCCCCAGCCAGAGCGAAATTTTGATATTTTGCCAAGGATTTTCGATAATTTCTGTTGTTTGAGGGAGATTTGTGGTAGATAACGATTACATCACTCATTTAAAAAGACATGTAATTTGGTAGCCTATAAAAGTTTCTCTTGAGAAATGGTTGATAATCATTCCCATGCCCCGTGACAGCGCCAGTGATATTATTTGTTTCCTGGAAGGTATAAAAAATGTCTTTTTACTTCGAAGGATAATGCCAGCACCAGAAGACGCCTAGACAGCGTAACAAATAAACTTTGCCAAAATGCTGTCCAAGTTTCGGGAATGTTCATCTCCTAGGCCTTTTAAATATTGTTTTTAAATAGTTTTCATCTTAAGGCCTCAAGTTTGAGAAATATGATGCAAGGATTTGGTTAATTGGTAGCCAACTCAGCTCCCCCGAAGGGATTAGTAACATGGAACCTCGAAAGAGGCGAATAAGACAGTTAGGTAATTCAGTACTTCCGGTGGGGTCACAAGGTCAGCTGTACCTTGACAACTTCAGGTGAGGTATGTTCATTGTTAATCTTGTCTGTATACTAGATAGCGCTACTGCATACCGAGAATACTTTCACGAGTTAGCATTTTCGTACAGCTAACTGGAACTAGAAGAAGTGTAAGTATTCCTAGCAACTTTTAATTATCGTTAGTAGATTGCATGATTGGCTAGCCAGGATCAGTTTTCAGAGTCACCGGGCATGTGAAGGAACACCCCATGAGAAGGGTTCAAGTTCATGTACTATACTGTATGTACACAGCTGTATTGAACGGATGATCTATGGGCAGGCATGTAATCCCCTTCCGTTCATGTAATACTCAGTAGAATCTCAATCAAACATCAACATTAGGGTCTCGTTTAATGTTTCGATACTACCTCGTTATTACATTCCCTTCAGGGTATTACATGAGACTTTAAAGCGGTGTTTCAAGCATGCAGAAAAAAGTACCAGACTCCAGGATTAGTACTTCTTTCCTTTCTATTGGTCTTTTCACTTTTTTCTTTCAGTTTGCTGGGTGGTAATTTGGTAGAGCAAACATTAGCTATGAGAGAAGCAACTTTTTCCTGGACTTTTGGCCCAGTCTTTGAGGTTCCTGTTAGATCAGAGACTAGCTCATCGAAAACATGTTCATCAGAGTTTTGTTCTCCCAGGGTGATTTCACTTACTGTGTTAGTTTCAGGCTCTTCATCAGAAGCCCCCTGACAATCTTTGAATTTCCTGATCAAAATCTAGTTGTGAACCAGTTTCTTGATTGCCTGGGAAATCCACTTCCTCCTAAATGCTAGGAGTGGACTTAGAGTTAGTTAGACAATATTTAACGACACACCAACACGAATGTGTTATATAGTGTCAACTAGATAAATTCGTTTCAAGTCCTCCCCTTTAGTCGCCTCTTACGACAGGCGGGGAATACCGTGGGCATATTCTACAACCCCCAGCCCACAGGGGAAGAGTGGACTTAGAAGTAGGCTCATCAAGTGATGGCTTCGCCACGGTAAGTGGTTCACTTGACCTTTGACCCACCATTATGTATTGCGTGAAAGCATTTTCCCAAGTCGTCTATTGGAGGAGGGACGTTAACTACAAAAGGGGACCGTACAAATGTCAATAACATCACAGCATATTTGGAACAATTCACTCAGGCTACTTGATGCATTGATTTTTGTGCTGATTTAGCCAATTTTTCAAAAATTTGATGAGAAAAATCTGTTCTCATAGACTGCTGGGTGACCTACCCTTGTCTGAAATGACATCCACTATTCCTTTTCTTCTCCCCGACGAAATGTTCAAACCCCGTTCCACTTACCGTTCCGTAACAAAATGAATACAAGAAAGCAACCAGCCAATGAGTTGAATTCCCCTTCTTATGCAGAAAATTGTATAATAAGTAAGTCTAGCTTACTAACAGTGGGGGACGGTGAGACCTGTACTATATTAGAGTTTGAACCTATGTAAAAAAAACACAAAAATTCCAGCGCCGAAGATGTTTAGTTCCTATCGAAGAAACAGCTTTCTTTGCAAGCACATACAGTGTAAATGTCGCCGTAAAGTATTACACGCGTCATCAAGCCGACTGCATGGTCAAGTGGTTAAAGCATCCGACTTACAGCTGGAAGGTCTGGGGTTCGACTCCTGGCCGGGTCATACCAAAGACTTTAAAAATGGAACCTACTGCCATTGTGCTTGGTGCTCAGCACAAGTAATCAAATCAGGAGTAGGGAAAACAAGCCAGTGAGCCACAACTGGAAAAAAGGCCGTGGCCGGCCCGACTTAAACAATTTGTTAGAAACTTAGCCGTAAAACCTCATCTAACTCTAATTCTACATGCTTAAGCCTAGCACACGTGACCTTAGCCCTTCATAGTTTAAACTGAGGTAAAAACTGGGGAAAGTCCCTAGACTGCAAAAAGAACACCCACTCTGAACATTGATTTGTCACTACAGTACACTGTTCCTCATCTTCCAGTAAGAGTTGCCGGTGAGAGATAAAATTTGATATCCCAGCATCCTAAAAGTCCGGAAATTACACTCTCAAACAAAACAAAACTTTTTTCCTTGAGTTCTGTACGGTCTATCATAAGGGGAGATGGGGAGAAAATTATGGTTCACGAGGACGGGCGAAATTTCCTCAGCCTTCGGAACTTTGCATCAGTCAGAACCAGTTCACAATTACAATGAAAAGAATGGGTATGCAAATAAATTAAATGTACGAGTAACTTCGGTTTTAACTATGACGGTAATTGGGTTAGTAATATCGCATGCCAAGAGCACGAAAAATGAGGTGTTGGGATTGAGCCCTGTCCAAATCATTATATATAGACCTACATGGAGAGTTTTGATTGGTAACGACCTTCAGACAGTCTCTGCATTATCCAGTGACCCCGCAAGGGGGTAGTGATGGGAGGCACCACTAAAAATGATGTCAAAATCACATCCACATTAACCCAGAAAGTTGGCGTACGTACGATAGTTTGCACCCCGAGATCCTTCCTTTGTTACCTTGGCAGAGTTGTTATCGTGAGGAGTGGTGCAAGCAAGGGTTATCCCTCTCGATTTTGAGAAATGTTTTTTTAGTTAATATGGGTAAGATGCAAAGTGGTGCTTTCTTTGAAATAGTTTGGAAGTTTCCATTATTTGGTGAATTGTTCAAATATTTTTTGGTTGGGAGTGGGGAGGGTGTGTTGTCTAAATGGAGAGGGTTTCAACTTCTTCTTTTGCGAAATCTTTATGTTTTTAAGATGGTTTCGGTGAAAAATGGTGCTATCTTTGGCTTAGTTTGAACCGATTTTAGCAATTCTCATTATTTATTAACACTGAACGGTAGCATGACATCCCTCGGCTGGTACCTGAGACCGGCATGTTGCTTCCTGGAAGCCATGAGGTACTTTGCAAAATGGAAACACTAGCATGATACTTTAAACAGACATCTGCATGCAGGCGCGTAGCCAGTGTCTTCGGCCCGGGGGGGGGGGGCAAAATGAAAATTTTCGTCCCGATTTCAGGATTTTCCAAACTAATTGTAGAGGTGGGTCCCCCCACCTTTTCTTTTGGGTCCAGTTTATCACTCCGGGACAAGTCCGGAAGCTTCGGAATAGAATTGGGGGCATGAGAATAAATTATCGACTTGATATTCAAGTGGCCTTATCAGTTTGCGAACTTATAGTCACGATGATCACAACTTAACTATTTACCATAAGTCGATTTGATGAAGCCGGGGTGAACTGTCAGTGGTAAACTCGGTGTAAGATCGAGGAGGAATCATTCTTGAGGGATCAATGCCTTTCATAATAAAATACTAAAAATAAGGTGGGCGGCTGCCCTCTTCCTCCACCCCCTGGCTTCACGCTTGCCTAATGACCAGTAAAAAGGTAGTCATCTTTATAACTAGATGATTGACCGTTCTTCAGACTGCTATTTGTTTAGTGATTATTGTAATAATAGAGAGACAAAAAATTGATTCTTCGCCGTCCCGGGGGAGGGGAATTTTTGCTTTTAGAAGCTCGCAGAGATGAAAAATGGTGCTATATAAGTTGACACATTCTGAAGCATGTTAAAACACCCATAACGGCCAAGGGGGGGGGGGGGAGTGCGCCTGATGCTCGGCCAGTCTCGGTCAGACTGCTTCCGATTTCCCCCGACTAGCTGATTTTTCCCCGACTACTTACAACGGTGGGGGCCATGGCCCCGGCCCCCATTGGGCACGCTACTACGTTACACTCCAAAATTACTACATATTTTGGGTTTTAAGATGTTAGGAGGATTGCTGCCAAAGTCAGCCACACCAGGAGGTCACCTGAGAACAAAATAAAATGTAAGTGCATAGAGCTAAGATTTATCACTTTATATCTAGTCAGCTGGGAAAGCAAAATATGGGTGGAGCTTGCCCATGGTATATTCAAATTCATGCTTATAGTTTCTCTTGGCAATTTTTCTTGACCACTCATTAGGGTTCTGACACCAAACCCCAATAAGTGGCAACGCAACTGGATACTTTCCACTCATCGTGAGACTTTGAAAGAAAATCTGCACCGGGACATTTATTTTAAGTATCCCTTTTTGATAGTGATTAAAAATAAAAATCGGGACGGTAGCTACTATCCCTATAGCTCCCACACTGACAGCCTTGATTTACGTCCATTTTTCTATCCCCTTACTCTGACTGTTCTGCTCATTGTCTGTCCTTCCGGACTCCCTAGTCGTCTAACGCTCTCTATTCCCTTTCCTAGTTCATCTTTTCCTCTTTCTCATGCACAATCTGCCTCGCTTCATCCCTCGTCCCGTTTCTGCTTTCTTAGCCCTTCTCTTTCTCATTCCCTTTGGTCTTTTCCACGGTCCCTAGCCCTACCTGTATCAGTATACTCGTCCCGTCGATATTTGAACTAGTGCTCTACCTTATCAAGCCTGTTTCCTTCTCTCCATCCTTTCCTTCCATCGATAATGATTCCTATTGTTTTTATTTTATTTCCCTTTTTCCTGTTATTTTCCCCTTTTTCTCTTTTTCTCCCTTCTTCCCCTTTCCTCTTCCCCTTCCCTTTTCCTTCTCCCTCTTTTCCCCTTCATTTACTTTTTCTTTACATTTTTCCGTCGTCCCGATTTTACTTCGATTTTTCGCCCGGGGGGCGGCAGTCTGCCCCCCCGCCCCCTGCCCCCCTCTGGCTACGCTACTGTCTACATGACACTACAGGAGAGCACACAAAACACCACAAAAATCGAACTTTTACTAATTTTGAACGAGAATCCAGCTGAACTGTTTCCAATGTGGAATGAGGTAAGAGGGAGTGTAGGTAAAATAACAGGGGTAGAGAACGAAAAAAAGTCTCATAATGTTAATTCTATGTAAATGTATTGATTAGCAGTTCATGACCTTTGGATAAGCTTGTGCAATGAGTAATGTACTTCAGATTATTTATATCACGCTGCAAATGTTGCTCATAATGTACTCTTACCACTTTATTCCCCCTCTTGAAGCAAGGTTGAGGTTGGATTTGTACCTTTAGGTTTCGGAAAATAATCTTCACTTGAATAATTACGTGCATTATCGTCCTAGTAATGGTCTTCAGGAATGGAGTGTAAGTCATTATAGTTGCACACTTGGAGCCTCTAAATTTTGCAAGAGAACCGTTGTGAATCCCTTGCCGTTGAACAACCAAAATACGTTTGAGACATTATTCAAGAAAACAATGAAACTAAGGTTTCAGGCGAGTAGATTTTTCCAAAATTTTAATTGTTTGCTAAAAATGTTGATGGAAAACAATTAAAATACATCCATCATTCGTCGAAAAACACCTCACCTTACACCCTGCAGACAGGAAACCGGCAGGAGTTAGCCTTTGGGGCACCACAGTGACATAATGTCGTAAGCCTACCCATTAGCGGCTCGCCATAGGGGCACGGGGGCACTTGCCCCCCAAAAGTTTGCAAAGCATGGTCTTCAATTTTCAAAAAAAAAAATAATAAATAAATAAAACATGGGGAGATGGGTTAGGCCCCCTTTTCCTTGAGTGGGTTTAAAATTAAAGAAGTGAATAACTTTCCAATGCCTTGCGAAGGTTAAGCGTTAATAAAGTACTTTCAAAACGACATTTTTTCGGCGCGCTCGCGTTTTTTTAGTTGCTTGTTTGCTGCTATATGTACTTCAGACATCACAAATGGACCTGCCATTAGTGCGAGTTAAGGTAACCGAAATAAATGATCACGCTGTGATATTTTTAATCTGATTAGCTTTGGCATCTCATTAGATACACAACCCATCATCCACGACTAAAAGGAGTTTTGCCCGGGTGTCACCTGGCCAGATTAGCATAGGGATCTGTTTACAAAAAGTAACTGCGATCTTATGACTGTCAAATGGCCTGCTATAAGCAAAAGGTTCTCCACCTCTGTGCTAAAGTATACCGTTTCAATTGATTTAAAATAGACACACCAAACAGTCAATCTAAGCTCAATGTAATGAGACGTTTGACTAGTGGCCTAGCTATTTGTATATAGGATAAGACGTCATTCTGAGTTAGGGGAATTCCCCTCCCTCTTTAAAATATTTCGTTTCGGACCGGTACTGAGATCCAAAATAGTGCTATCATTTCATCGTTTTCAAATGTCTTCATGCTCGAACTTTTCGTTAGTTTAAGAAAACAATCCAGAAAACCAACGTTTTATGGCTTCTTGGCAAAGCTGAAACATATTGTGACACAATGAAAGAAACAACAAAATATTTTAAGGTGGGCTCATTTTATAGTGACAAATGGATCAAACTGCTTTGCCCATTTCTCCTGCCTCTTACTCCACCCCTATGGAGTGAGAGGCACCCCATGACTGACTGCCTGAAATGGTTTTTGAAGAGTTTGTGAGAACTTCATAGGACATCGCTGTAATACATTATAATAACCATACTCCTATTGTACTATCCGGAGCTGACCATTAATATTGAGGAGGGGGTCTTCCGAATCCCCCTGACTACGGACTTGAGTTTGCCCCCAAACAAAATTTCCTAGAGCCGCCCATGAGCCTACCCTATAAATAGCCCAATTGGCTTAAGTGCAAGCGAGGGACGTGAATTCTTTCTCTCCCTCCGTAGTGGCAAATTCCCTCGGTCTATACAGAGGTACAGGAATTAGGGTCTTGGGGGATTTGTCAACGAGAAACCATCATTATACAGCGGAATGTCACCATCATTTGGGCCTAGCGCTTCGAGAAAAACTTTCCCAAAACACCTCCCACATTGGGGAAAATGGCACTTCCAAGGCCAAATACCTTTCTTTGGTAGGAAGTTTATCCGAATCAACGCAAGTAAAAAGACGTCTTATTTTGTTCTTCGAGGAGCGCCCTTTGGAAGGCTCGGGGCCCAGAGACCTTGTGCTGGTCTTTAAGGAGGACTATACCGTCGGGGTCAGACGGGAGAAGATCCGGACTTCTGTGATATTTACAGTAGGGCGATAATATCATAAGCTATCAGAACTTAAAGTAACAGCTTGCAATTGGGAGTGAGTGAGAGGGAACTAGGAATTACCCACTGGCCGTGCACTAACAAATATATTTCAGAGTTTTTTTTTCTCTGTAAAGGTATTAATATTCTCCATCTGCCCACAATGTATGGTAGCGAAGTGTGCCTTAAAAATGTTTTCCAAAAATATGTAACGATTAAATACATTCTTCCAATCTTTCACATCATACTGCAAAAGTCATCGCAGGCTATTTCAGATAGATCCCCTCTTGATGCACGGTCCCTAAAGAGGTTGGAGATGTACATTTGATTTACGGAAAAGTATTTTGGCCAGAATACATTCGCTTATTATTTCCCTATTAATGGTCATAAACATAAGATTTAGAGCGCAAAACGTGATGACTGCGCCCCAAGAGCGCCTAAATTTTGCTTACATAGAAACCATTTCCATGACAAATGTTGCATGCAGACTCTGCATCGAGACATTTTTAGTTCCCTTAATGTGTTTGCCAGTTACAAGATGAGAATGCTGCCTGGTCACCCGTTCAAGCTTTCAGTTTTTATAGAAACTGTCTTCCCACAAACAGTTCGGGAGATTCCCCCATTCGGGAGAATCTACTTTTCCCCCGATCGGGAGAAAAATTGGTCATGGGCGCCGCCATTTTGCCTAATTTACCCACAATCCCACGTGTTTTTTTGTGTACATTGCCAATGACGAATGGGGTTTGGACCCCCCGTGCAAAACTTGTCGGTCTAATGTAATGGAATTAAGTGTATATTCGAAAGGTTTATTGTCATAGCTACAGAAAAACCACGTCCTAATCGGTGGTTCACCACGCCGTTTTTGAGTTTTTGAGTGGTTTTAATTCTTACTTAACCTTGTTTTTGTTAGGCTGGCAAGCCTATACAATGTTTTGCATAAGTTTTCCCCCGTTCGGGAAAATTTTGGTTTTCTCCCAAACGGGAGAATCTCCCGGACTGACAAAAGTGTTGTTCAAATAAGGAAATCCGACATTACGCTGAGAAAAATGCTAACTCTTTTCATCAAGAAAAATCAAGGTAAACAAATTAAACAGGGGAGGTAATATTGAAACACAACACCCATTTTACTATCTTCTTCCCGTGTTTGTGGGGTAGGGGATTAAAGGCAGGCTTCTAAACTCCATCGCCGACAGGGGCGTAGCGAAGGTGTTATCTTTGGAGGGTGTGGAGATTATGTTTTGCCGACGGATCTGCTAATGCGTAGTGCGAAAACAAGCTTTAGCGGGTGGGGTCCAGCCTGAGGACCCCTGGTGGGGTCCAGGGGGCGTAGCCCCCGGAAGCTCTGAGGTTTAAGTATATCTCTGGGTGAAAAATTAAGTCTCAGAATGGATATATTTTGGTTCGTAATGCATCATTAAATACAAACTAGATCCTCACTAATTTTAATGTATTAGGAGCCTATTCCTCTCGTCAGGCCGCTATAGTTTTAAGCGGTTGGGATCCATAGGTCCACCAGTGCTTTAGCTACGACATTTTCTCAATGCGATATTTACTGATCTGTGGCCTAGGGGAGGGGTCTAAGGGGAGGGGGTTTCATTCTCCCCTTTGGAAATTTTTGGAATTTGCAAGGTGCCTAGATCGCAAATGGCGCAATATTGGAGTGGATTTCTGCCCTAATGAGGAACCTCAAAATTTACACCCGGGTAGAATTTGCTCTGTCAGATTTTTTGTGTGACATTTGTCGCCGTATAAGCGACATTGTCGCACAAATAGGGGCTGGCTAAAACACTGGGCCCGCCTAAGGACCCCTAGTGGATTCCGGAGGGCGAAGCCCCCGGAAGCTCTGAGATTTAAGTATATCTCTGGGTGAAAAATTAAGTCCCAGGATGGATATATTTTGGTTCATAATGCATCATCAAATGCAAAGATTCCCATTAATTTTAATGTATTAGGCTATCCCTCTCGTCAGGCCACCATAGGCGTACGAGACAGAGGGTCTGGGGGGCTGCAGCCCTCCGAGAGCAGGGAAAATGCTTATTTCAGGGCACTGACACTTGTATTTTCAGGGCAAGGGGGCAGTGCAGTGGGCAGTGCGGCGGGCAGCGGCGTTTGCCAACAGGGCAAAATGCTTACTAGTTGCACAATGCATACTGTAGAATATATGGAGTAGAAAATGTAAGTTTATCATAAGTGATACTTAGTGCACACAGCAGGACACCAACCAAGCTTCTGCTTCACTTGTTCTTTCTTCAATTATACAAGAATAAACCAAAACTCCCGGAAAAATATCTTTCTTTATAGTTTGTGGGGGGGGGGGGGGAGGGGGGGGGGACTCATCCATACCCATCCTGAGTGCTCTCGTGGTAAAAGGGGAAAATCAGGGCAATTTGCAAAATTTTCAGGGCAAACACCCTCCGCCCTCCCTGTGAAATGTCTTCCCGTACGCCTATGCAGGCCACTATAGTTTTAAGCGGTTGGGATCAAGAGGCCCGCCAGTATTTTAGCCTAACCGTCTTCTCAATGCGACATTTACTGATCTGTGGCCTGGGGAGGGGTCTATGGGGAGGGGTCTAAGGGGAGGTGGTTTTTGGAATATGAAAGGTGCCTAGATCGCAAATGGTGAAATATTTGAGTGGATTTCTGCCCTAATGAGGAACCTCAAAATTTACACCCGGGTAGAATTTGCGTGTCAGATTTTTACTGATATTTACTGATCTGTGGCCTAGGGGAGGGGTTTAAGGGGAGGGGGTAAATTTGCGTGTCAGATTTTTTTGTGCGACATTTGTCGCCCTTTATGCGACATTGTCCCACTAATAGGGGCTGGCTAAACGCTGAGCCGGCCTTAGGGCCCCTGGTGGGGGTCCGGGGGGCTTCGCCCCCGGAAGCTCTGAGGTTTTAGCTTAATCTCTCGGTAAAAATTAAGTCTCATGCAGGATTGGTATATTCTGGTTCATAATGCATTATCCAATGCAAAGATTCCGGTTAATTCTAATGTGTTAGGTTATTCCTCTCGTCATGCCACTATACTTCAGGCGCTGAACCTGTCGTTCAGAATAGGAACACTATGTGTTCAGCATTTAAACACTAGACGCGTCATGCGTTCAAATACGATAAGTGGATGGGCGTCCGTTCAAAAAGGGAGAAAAAGTGTTCAGAATCTTAACACAAGTGTTCAAAATATGCTTTGAACGCCAGGATCTGAAGATGGGTTCTGTAGTGAAGGGAAGACATGCGCGGCACGCATTATTTTTTCCCAGGGTGTTTGTGGGTAAACCGGATTCTCAGAACTTTGCAAAATGTGTTTGAAGTCAAGGTTAGGGTTTAGAAGACGGGCTAAGGATACCCTCTCCATGGGTAATCCGGTGCTGCACCCATGGTGATGATAAAAGTGAGGAATAATGTGCAGAAAGTGTTTTTTCAAGAATATCATATATGACCCGAAATAGTGTACCTATACGGAAGCCGTTACTCGTCCAATTACACCGACGGCCGTTGATACGGCCGTATATACGGCCGTCACATGCATGCATAATCAATTTGCCGACGGGCCTTCAACTTGAATGGGCCAATTAGATGAAGAGCCGAAAATCGAAATAGCCGATAACTGACTGGCCCGTTCTCTCTTTCTGTTTTTTCTTTTCATTCTCCGTCTTCCCTTTCACTCCCTTCCTTTCCCTTTCTTTTCCCTTCTTTCTTCTTTTCCTCCTCTCCTCTTTTCCTTTCCCTCTCCTCTTTTTGCCGACAGACCGAAAATTTGCCGGGGGGGGGGGGGGGGTGACACACCCCGCTCGCTACGGCCCTGATCGCCGAGGCAATTAATTATCTCTTTCTAACAAGCTGTTTCACATGTCATGATCTGGACAATGGCAACGTCCAGCCTTGAGGCAATTGGTGTAATAGAGAAGGGGAAAGAGGTTTTAAGTAGTTTTAACGAGACCAATACCTCATGTTGGTCCAGAATTCTAAAATTCGGGCAAAAATTATCCCTGCCTCTCAGAAATATTGACCCCGTACGCCTATGGTCCCTTCAGTCATGGATTCGGGGTTTTTTAATAACACAAACAAATATATTGAAAAGGTACCAAGTAACGGATTTTCACAAGTTCCCTTTCCTATTAGTGTTTACTATTTTTCTCTGCTTGTGAAGGGACTGTTTTTCTCTTCTTGTGAAGGGCTGTGCTAGTTAATATGTTGTGCAGGGCGACACAAAACATACTGTGTAGTGAAGGAAATTCTAGGTTTGACTTAATACTACAATTGTCACATCCTTGTTCGTGTAACAGGAAACTAGTCAATTGGTTATGTATTAAATCACATTGCCCAACGAATCGTTTTTGTACTTTGGTTTTCGTTGTGGTCATAACTGTTTTCCTTCCTGCAAAATGTTACTTTGAAGACAGTTTTGTTTAGACATTGTAACTAGGCCCCTATTATAGAAAGATACTTTTCAGATTAAATATATTTTAAAGGGAAATTGCAGTCCCCCAATTTGAATTCGAGTACCCTGTCATCCTAATTCAGGAATGGCTGCTATCAATGATGTGACAATATTTTTGTTTCTTATTTGATAAATTCATGCAGAATAACTCCTTAGATTACTTTCAATATTCAGTGTTTTACACAGAAACATGATGAAAGATACTTGTGAGCAAAATAAAAGGAGATCTGTAAGATTTAGCAGATTTTTGAAAATAAATTTGGGGCGACTGCTTTCTCCCTTTAAAGTTCGAAGAAGATACCCGGTGTAGATAGTCATACCAGTAAATTTAAGGGTCCATTGTCACAATTTGATACGGTAAATTGTAGTTACCGATCTAATAGATCTGGTTTTGCTTTTTAGAACAAGCCTCACCTTTTTTGTACAATAACTATGTAGAAGTGCAACTTTTTCGTTAGCCTTTTTTGGCATAAAACCGTATCAAATGTGGTGGACCGTCACTGGTTTGCAGGGGTGGTTATATATGGGTCTAAACATTACAATTCATTAACCTCGCAGGGTTCCCCTACGCTAAGTGCATTGATGTATTGACTCTACAAGAAAACGATGTGAACAAGAGCGACGTTGGGAACTTACATCTAGAAGTTCCTTTGAAATGTAAGTTGTCCTCATTCAACATGTGTTTGCTACACGTATCAACAACGTATAATTACAGGAATAGACAATCGTTAAAAATCTAGTACCAGTTGTAATTATATGCTAATCTAGGCACAAAGTAGTAATGATATCCCTTTTCATTTCTAATGCATATTTATTCTTTAAACTAATTTGGAGAAAAATTTTTCTCTACCTGATAACTGCTGAACGCCGGGAGTTTCTAAGATATGGGTACATTCAAACTCTCTGCAGTGATCGTTATCTCCTCCTTGTACTGATTGCCCTCCGAACAGCAATACTGCAGTTGCCATGTACAGAGTTATCGGCAGCAGGAACCTCCGACCTAATTTATTCATCTTCAAATACTCGATCTATGATGTATAAATTTTGAACAAACACGAAGAGAAAGTCCATGGTGAGTGAATTACTCAGCTTTTGTTTATGCATAAGGTAAAAACTATTGATTTTGGTAAATAGTTACATCTGACATCCTTGTTGCATGTTCACCAAAGTAAAAAAAATTCGTTTCATTTCATCTTGCGGAGGAAATAATAAATGGTCTTATTTGATCAAGAAAAAAAAAGTAACATAGTAAAAAAGTAACATAGCAGTAATAACGACGGGAGAGGTAGGGAGGGCTACGCAGATGCATAAGTAGGAACTCCCGGATTTTTTTATTTTGTCCCTAAGATCTTTCGCACTGTGCTTTCAACTAAAAGCGCTGATGATAATTTCATGCATATGTATCTCCAATCATGAACTTGGTTGTTTACCAGCAATGCTTACGAGACCGTTTGTACGAGGCAGAGCAATGGACTTTGTGAAGGAAAGTATTTGCTGATGTGTTGCATCTTCATTTCAGCTGGTGAAGCAGTGTAAGAGTTCCGCCAGTGTTTACACTCACCCAAACCAAACGAGAACTTTTAAGCACAACCTTTTAATAACCCTACCAGCAGTCATATTTCTGACGTAGCAGTCAGCCTCAAGTTTGTTTAACACTAGTAGTAGAATCTTTGACGTGAAGGCTTACTGTGCAAGGTCCAACCTTACAATTATAGAATCACTCTTTTATTTTCAAATGAAATTAGCTCCACTTCTCGTCGAAAATCATACATATTAAACTAGCACTAACACATAGCAAATATGAAAAATGGCTAAGGGTTACTTTAAAAACACGAGGACTTTTATCATCAAAGTTTAGGTAATACTACATTTGTAAACATATCCTATGAAAGTAAATAATCTATACCTGTTGCCAACTAGTAGCGAGACGGCCATTATCGTAGTGGGGTTGGAGGTGGGAGTGGGGGTGGGGGTGGGGGCAACCTAATTTATGACGTTCCTACCATTTTAGCTTGAAACAATGACAACGTACAACAGTTATTGTATCAAAACTTGGCACGCCCTCAGGCCTTCTCCTGAGAGGAGAAGACCTAGCCCTTTCACACCTCTGCTACCAAGTTTTTACTCATTTTGATATATTTCACAAATTATTGAGATGTAGGGAATTTCAAAAGGAGAAAGCTTTGGCTTCACTTCATTCTGTCCTTACGAAGTATACATTTCACCCTGATGGAATATCAGATACTACACCCAAGACTTCAATTATGAATGCAAGAAAACCTCAAAAAAGACAACAAAAACAAAACAAAACATAAAAAACCGACAAGACGAATAAAGTATGGCTTACCTTTTGCCCACCTAGATTGTGAGGTAACTTTGTATGAAACCATTAGGTATAATGCCAACGTTCGTACAGCTTGCCAAGGATAATGTGGCTGTGATGCGCAAATGCAATTGGTGTGAAGTGCTGAGTGAAATAGCCGAAAAATAAATAATACATACCAGGGTTAACTTATGTACTAATATTTTGCTTGCTGAAGATTGTCATGCTTCTTCCTTATTCAAACAGTCTGAAGGAAAACATCGGACTTACATTAATATCCGCATGTTACAAAAATAACAGCAAAAGACAAGTTAGAATAAGTTTGTTTAAGTATTGAAGTAAGGAAGAATGACGTCTGACCATCTGGACTGAAGCCATTGATTTGGCTCTCTGTACGACAACAAAGCAACGGCTGGTAACACAAATATCACGTCGTTGTTTTTGTCCTATGACTTGGAGAAACTTCAAGTTTTCAAGTTAGGTATATAAACAAAACGCCTGGAGTACCATGACTTATCCCTGTTATGAAATTTTACTCTCATCGGAAAAAACGGATAAAGTGACATTTAATTTCTGAGGTTGAATGTACACTGGACATACGGAGACACACTATCAACCAGCTTTTTGCCGTGCAGCGGAAGCGCCCTGACAATTTTCATGGCTTCATTGGTTAAACCCACACGATTTGCACATTTCACAACTCTCAAGGTATATCGCCTACAGGGATGCACATGGTGACCATCCTGATATATCCTATCCTATAAGTACGGAAGCCGAGAACATCGCGGTGGTGTGAAATCTGACATGCCGGTTTTCCCACCCCTTTCTTTATGGGAAGGAGAAATCAAGATACGATTTCTCCTTACCATTATCCACCGATAATGTGAAATGGAGAAAACGAAAGTTAGTGAGGGGTACTTCAAGAAAGGGCCATTACAGAGTGTCTATTTTCGAACACCCTGTCCAAAAATGGACTATGTCCATCGATCCTCTTTTCAATTTAAGTAACATAGCTAGCTCGCTCTTCGACGATTTCTCCGTACCACGGTGGGATCATCCCACGTTGGTAATAATATAACCAAAGTTATACAGCGCCAATCCGTGTCATGTGCGGGCGGGTCCATTTATGGACAGGGTGTTCGAAAATAGACACTGTGTAATGGTCCTTTATTGAAGTACCCCCTCCCTAACTTTCGTTTTCTCCATTCCACATTATCGGTGGATAATGGTAAAGAGAAATCGTATCTTGATTTCTTCTTCCCATGTTTACCGAAGAAAAGGGGTGGGAAAACTGGCAAGTCAGATTTCACACCACCGCTATGTTCTCGGCTTCCGTATATGAGGATATAGGCGTTGAAAGATATGTGCGAATTGCGTGGGTAAGCAAGCAGGGATTGAGGAAGCAGAGTAAGTTTGGCAGGGATACAATACGCACATCAATTTCTTTGCCCACTATTTTAAAGGATAGTGTGAACTGAGAAACCCAAAGTAAAAGAGGGGGTACTTCAAGAACGTTTCCTATAGCATGGAAGGTATTGCATATCCCCACAATTAATGGACGTCTCAATTTTACTACAGAACAGAGCCATCTGCACAAGAATAATGTATTCTGCTCTGTTTATTCTACCGTTAGAAGGATATTCATGAAAATGGAAAAATACGGGTAAAGAAGACTTCTAGTATTGGTAACTTGGAGCGGATGCCGATTCTCAAAGGCCTATATACTATATCAGGTAATGAAAACAAGTGAAGTATCCGGAACAGACCTAAGGCCGCTGGCCTTTTTGATCATGTACTCTTTCTCTCGAGTCATCATGCTAATAACGACTGTCTAGTCCTTGCAATATAATTTAAATAAAGTTGGCTAGAAAAGGCCTAACTAGGTTATGCGTTGACTGTAACCTGGACAATATAGCCTAGGCCTGAAGGATTACTATATGTAGGCCTAATCTTATGGTTATACTCCAATTGAGTCTAATGTAGGGGGCGTATCCAGGTGATGTTGTTGGGGCGGGCCCTCCCTGGGGTGAAAAAAGGGGGGAAAATAAAAAAGAAAAAGAAAGAAAATAAGAAGAGTTAAAAATAAAGAAAAAGAAAGAAAAAGTAAAAAGAAAGAGAAAATGGAAAGGAGGAAGTAAAAAGAAAAAATTGTAAGATAAAGAGTGAAAAAACGAAAAGAGGGAAAAGAAAACGCTTTCATTGAAAAAAATTCATGTACCTGAACATTACAAGGGTTACTCTGAAAATGATCCTGTGAAGCTTAAATGTCATGAAAAGGACGGTAAACAAACCATGAAAAGGACTGTAAAAAAGAAATGACAAAAGAATGCAAAAGATGTGCAAACAAGCGCACGGTGTACCGTAAGTATTTACTTGTCCATCATGTATTTTTATAGAATAATCGAGTAAAAACAGTGTTCCATACTTATCAAAATATCCTTTAACATGATTTAGTGTTGGCAGCATGAAAGGTACAGTGAAGCACATGCCCCTATTGATTTTCGACCAAGAATTTCAAATGACCAAAGGCGTTTTACTTTTATATTTCTTTAGGGGTAAGGGTGAGGTCTTCAGAATAAACAATGCGTGGCAGCATGGCTATAGTACATCCTTATTTTCTATCACAAATCTTTCAAAAAGTACCAAAATTTCGCGCACTTCGTTTTAACTCCAGTCCAATAGCCCCATCTTTCTTTAACATGGCAAAAATTACAGAGGAACGCACGTGTCATTGTAAGGGAATAAAAGAAAGGAAGCCCATTTCCACTTTCCCTTTACTTTTAAAAGACATATTTAAAGAGAATTGAAATCATTGCAGCTAGTTACGTGGCATCTACATTCAGGATTGCTTTCGTAGAAGACACACTTTGTCATAAGTGCTGTGTCCTAGTACACAACGCCAGTAGTTGATTGTATCATGGAATGTGACTCCATATGCAAAATTTTAACTCACCTCGCGCTAAATTATAATGCTTTCTTCAAGATCTGTGCCTGATGAAAACTATTATAACAATTATATATGGAATTATTGTAGTTCTGATGAATACACATTATACTCGGAAATATTTTGGAAAAATCTCTTTCCGAAAACTAGAGGTAAACCTCCAACCTACTGACCTATATAGTTCAATAGACATGGTGGAGACCGGGCATCAAGGGCGAACCATGGAGCAATAAATACCATTAAAAGAGTGTTATACATCACTTAAAGGTGATCAGTCGTCTTGAAATATTCTTTGTGACGTCAGCCTTTTCTTGACATGTTTCTGCAGTCGTCACTGTTCAAGGATACACCGTACAAGCATGGTATAGCTAATCGGTAAGCAAGAAGAGACGGCTTGTAGCTGTATACCTACTAGCTATACCGATGTCATCATAGCTACTTGTACGGTGTATCCTTGAACAGTGACGACTGCAGAAACATGTCAAGAAAAGGCTGACGTCACAAAGAATATTTCAAGACGACTGATCACCTTTAAAGTACACATATTACTCGATCGTTACAAAGAGTTTGTTCTGGTGCTGCAAAAATGATGATGGATTTCCAATCAGTATATGGTGACTGTTTTAACAATACAGATCCAATGGAAATACGGTGTTTAATCCTCAGTTCCCCGGTTTTACCTATTTCCGTTACTCACACTCTAACAAACATCTAGTCAATTGGGGCACGAACCGGACTCTTGTCCAATATTTGACAACATTTGTTTCAAATTGACTAGAAATGGTTCAAAAATGAAACTATGAGCCGAATCTAGTCAAAGATTTGACAAGATTCCGGTTTGTGCCCCTATTGATTAGATTCTATTCAAATTTGACTAGGACATTTTTAGAGTGCATATTCCCCTCGTAACTAGCTGTTCTCTGATTTTCGTTCAAATTCATGATGATTTTTGTGAGATTCTGGGTTTGCTTCTAATGTTATGAGGGTCAGCTAAAAGCATCTTTCGAGTGCCCCCGTTTTTAATTTTTAATTACAGAGCTTCAGGGCCCCTAACCCCATCACTGACACAGGGAATGGTGCATTAACCCCACTATTCAGAGTTGCAAAAAGTTAAAATAGTCTCCTGTGTGGGGAAAGTAGGGCCTATATCTTCTGGACGTAAGAATATCATATTCCTCATATTTAAGTGTGGTAACATCTCAAAGCTTCAAAAGATTCCGCCGCATCTCCCGAAATGTTGCTACCCTCTTTATCTGCAGGGGCGGATGCAGGTTTTGACTAAAGGGGGGGGGGGGGTTGCGATATAGTTACTATCTAAGCGGAGCGCCACCATGAGTTGGCGCGAAGCGTACAGAGAAAATTTTTGGTCTAGAAGACCCCAGATTGCAGGAAATGGCATTTCCCGCGCGTTTCCTAGGCTCTTTGATCCGTATAAAAACAAGCTTTCATTGAAATTCCCTGTGTCAGAAATTTTATGATAAATGTCCTGTCAGAAAGTTGTCTCCCTCCTTGTGAGAGATGCATGCTATACAGCCCGATAACGATATTGGGCGTCAGGAGTTCGGAGCATTCAGTCATTTGTTGTGCTCTCTCTAGGCACTCACAGTGACTCACTCAAAGTTGCTCGCTTGTGCTCAATAAAGAAAACTTGGTTTCTCTTTTTGAAATCTTCTGAAAGTATTTTGGCATGGGGCCTTAAAATTAAACTGGTAGGCTTAATCGCATGCATGGGATTTTTGGTTGTCTCGTTATCTAAGCGGAGCACGACCATCGGTTGGCGCGGCGCCAGGGGTGGTGCCAGGATTTGTCCGAGGGGAGAGCAGACTCCCCGACAGCGGACCAGCGACCCGAAGCCCCGACAGCCATAACTGTTGTCGAGGAATTGGTGAGGAAGGATTTAAAGAAAACTTGTGTATTAGATTATGACATTGCGGGGCATATATTTCATAATATTTGTATATACTAGAGATAGGCCTATATATTTCCGCCCTGATTTATCGTTTTTCCTAGAATCTAAACTGTGAAATTTCAAAGCGCGCGAAGCGCGTGAAATTTTTTGGATAGGCCTACACTAAAAAGAATCTGTACTTATTTGAAGCGTATATATGGGTCAATTGTCAAGGTAGTTGGGCCATAACGGGCATAACCTACGCTGAACTTCCCTCCTCGAGTCACTAGCAGTACCGCACGACAGACACAAGAGAACATTAACTCGGTTTAGCAAAATAAGATGAAATGACCGACATTTACATAAATCCATGTATTCTACTTATATTAAGTTACTTGAAAAGGTGAAGGGTTTGTACTGTATTTAGCTATTAGTAACGGGACTGAGGAAGAGTGGGCAAAGTGGACCGAAAGTTTTGGATTTTATCGCAGAAATGACCCTTTTGAAAGCCAAAATAAGTAAACCGACAAGGTCGGTAGCGACAGCATTTTCCCGACAGGGGGCCGGATCATGCAGTGACCCGAAGTTCCGACAGCCCCTATGTCGAAGGGGTGGTAAGGAGGGGATATGAAGGAGCCTAAATATTCCAAGTCATTGCAGGGCATATTTTGCATAATATCACTGAATACTTCATGAGCCGAGTTGCGCACTGATAGTGTACTTTTGAATCTGAAACGTAAAATTGCAAAGCGCGCGAATTTTTTTTTTCTTTTTTTTTTTTTTGGTTTTACGCAAAAAATATATGCCGCTTAATAATTAAGAACAAAAAGAAAAAAGAAAAACTGTAGGGGTTGTAGACCATATCAGGGATAACATACATTTTATCGAAACCACCTGAACTACCCTATGAAATACCCAAACTTTTCTCCTTGAGTCGCTTACCAACTGACCGTACCGCATAACACACACAAGACAACAGCAAGTAGACTTTGCGATATGGGATGGAATTAACGACCTCTACATAAACTGTGTACTCTACCTACATGTTGCTTGTTAAGTTTGACAGGTCTTGTGCTATCTAGCAATGTAGAATGGAAGCTCTGAAGAAACTGGAGTGACTCTACCGCGCGCCTAGCGCGCCGAAAATTTTGGTGTTTTTTAAGGGAAATTGTCCTCTTGAGCAGTGGCGCTGCCAGGATTTGGTGATGGGGGGGGGGGGGGCACCACAGATGACGTCCAAATGACACAGATGACGTCCAACATTAGTGAATTCTAATTTTTGGTAAGGTGAAAGAGGAGAGTATGTTGTCCAACAGAATGGTATGTTGTCAGCAAACCTCCTGAAGTCCCACTTTTGGCTACTTTAATTAATGCCTTCTTTTCGGGGAAAGTTTTTACTTAATAATACGTGCGTTGAGTCCACGGAAACATTCTTGGACTGTAATGAAAATTTTCCTTTGCTTCATTGTGCATTACGAAAGGGTATTTCTAAGGCTGGCAGGCAGCTGTATAGGGCCTCCTGGAAGCTCTGGATTAATTATATAAAATGGGGCACTGACACGATGCTTATTACCTGACATCCAAATGATACTATAGAGTATGATGCCGAGCACTTGCAACTGTCGTATGTTTACTAAGTTTGAACGAAAACCCAGACGAACGCCTTCTAGGTATAGCAAAAGGGGTGTAGGACTAAAAAGCGCATTTCAAAATGCTTTTTCGTCGTAAGTGTATTAACAATCGCCATCTATAGGCCTACCGGTAATGGCTGCATTTGAAAAAATGTATAACCGACGGCAAATACGTACTTTCAACCTTCCAGATCATGCTACAAATTAGACTGAAAGATCCCATAGGCCTACAGAGGTTGGAAATGTACTTGTGTGATCAGAATAGTTGCATGTATTATAACCTTAATAATGGCCATAAGACGGGGTGCAAACCGTGACGAATGCGCGCGACGCGCGCCGAAATTTTTCATTAAATAAGATTACAATGACAAAACCTGCATTCATGATCCTCTGCATCGAAACACTTTCAATTCCTCAACAAACCTATATGCCAATCACAAAGCCAATCTTTTACTGAAAATTCGTAAACAGCCTTCAACTGTGCTTCTACGGGAGTTGCTACCGCAAATTATTGACAATAAGGATATCACTGAGGTAAGGTTTGGAGCGCGCGAAGCGCGCGAAAATTTTGATAGTTTGCGAAAGATTGGGGATAATTCTGATAGTTTGAGAACCATTTGTGATTGAAAATCATAACCACAGATCCATCACTCGGCTGAAAACACACCTCACCTTACCCCCTACGGAAATCTATAGCTTAAACGCCTCTTGAGATCATTTTAAAAATCTCAAAAAAAAAAAATCTGAAATCGATTGGGGGGGCACGCGTCCCCCCATGCCCCCGGTGCCGGCGCCACTGCTCTTGAGAGCAAAAAACAGGTAAACCGTCGGAGCGACTTGTCGCCGTTGGGGACTACACACTTTACCGTATCGACTAAGACTCCCCGATTGTAAAAAACTGTAAAAAACTGTAAAACTTCCCCCTGTCCCCCACCTGACGCCATCACTGCGCTCCGTGAACCAAGAACAATTGACCCTTCTCAGACCTTACAATCTATACTTAGGCCATCTTCATGTTTCATGCTTTGTATGTTTGTCATTTCCATGGAAACATTACGTTTTTTGATACCCTCTCTTGCTGTACATACAACCATGCCGTCTAGAGGCACGAAGGAAAATATGCTAAAATACCGCCTACAAGTCACTGGCACTTCCCTTGTGTAAGAAACTCCAGGCAAACACCCACTCTTTTGCATGGAATAATGTTTAAACGTGATCTTGGTCATAACGTACTCTTGGATACAAAAGGAATATATCTTGTGTAACAAATGAAAGGGATTCAGTATATAAGTAAATTTTGAATTATAATACCTTCCAGAACAATGGTAACTTCTTTAGATGTATGTTCCAACTGAACAGTCTATTTTCCCTGAACGTCTTTACATCCAACGCATGTCCAAAGTATGATTAGCCTTCTCGATTTCTGATTATATTAAGTGATTCCAATTCAACGACAACCACTTTCAGTCAACACAATATTTGAATTTTTCAGGGAGAGTACAAGCGAAAAGCTGGAGTCGCGTTCCCATTTTTTAAAACAGAGTTAGGCACTACTGAATGCGATTTCATTGCATATGGGAACCAAGATTAGAGCTGGACCTCCTCTTGAAGTCTCACTGACTCTATAAGGATTTTGAATGAGAGAGAATCGGGACGATAGAAGGAAATATACGCTGTCAGCAAACTTATAATTATGGCATGTTAATTGCATTGTTGTAACTGAAAATAACCTTCAGAACATACCGGGGAAAATAAACAATATATTATACAAAATGAAAAAAAATCCTCGAAAATCAAAGGGGGGGGGGTTTAAACCCCTAAAACCCCCCCTTGGATCCGCCCCTGATCTGATGAGACCAGTGATGGAAGAGTATGCCGGGAATTCATAGGTTTAGCGAAATTCCCCTGATGACATACGCACAGACGTGAACTTTTTCGGTGTGTACCTTGGCACTTTACCATCTGACCTCATTTTACTGAAAGGACCCTTTCCTTTAGACGACACCCAGTTCCTAAAACCTAGCCAAAAGTGAGAACATTCCACTAAATGTTGAGAATCTTAAGACATGTAACCAGTGCAAAGTTTTGCCAAATAGAGCACCATTGTGCGTTTAACCCACCTTGAATGAGTAAACCATTCTGTAAGGGTTAGGTCCTACGCCCTCCCTTTTCGGGCACTGCATATAATGGCAATCTGGGTACATTTTAGCAAAACATTTTCTCTGCACGCCAAGTGGTGCTAGCGTCCCGCTTTGTGCCAAAAACTGATTCTGTATTATCCAAGTCGCGCTCACGGGATAGGAAAAGTCTGCATATACGCTCCTGTATTTAGTGAACTAATGTACATATGACAATTACACAGTCGAGAATAACACCTTGAAAGTGACTGACCCATAGTACCAAAATGATAAACTAATTTTGGTAATCAAGTTCCTTCTTAAGTTTAGGAAGAATTGTGTGGAACAAGCTACATGCAGGGGTATGCACAACGCAACCAAAACTGCTTGACGTATCTAGCCTGGACAGCTTTAACGTTAAGCCAGCTTGTCTTTTAGGTAACACACCACCAATTCAAGGGGAATCTCCCCGGACGATACTACCCTACAAATCAAACACCCTAGAGAAAACATTTGAGGGACAGTTTAGATCATGTTGCTGAAGAGATGTGTTTAATTTGTGATGTGTATGTGGTAGAAAAGAAATTGAAGTACTCATCCTGCAAAAATATAGAAGATTGAAGGTGTTTCAGGCACTTTTTTGCAATATATCCCTCCTCGATGCAAAATGGCATTTTGAATGAAGTAAAAAAGGCAGGAACCACTACCCTATTATACACGTTCTCCTAGCTCAAAATCTCAAAGGTCACGGTACATAAATATGAAATCTTTGTCCTACTCGTTAGCTTTCATATGAGGGGTAGATTGTGCTACATCCCCGAAACGGATCAAAGTTAGTATATTAGTCAATGGAGGAATAATTAGTTGTGTGCTACCTTTAGATACTTCGGAAATATTCAGGAAGAATAAAATTTGTAATTCAAGAGGTCTGCTTAAGGAATAGCCTAAGCAGTTAGAATACAAATTGTGTTTTAACATGGAGTACTCCCTCGAAGGTAGTACTTCCATGGCTTCAAAGAGGTTACGGAAATGTACACAGTTACAACTGTACAGAAGTCTACATTAGGTTTTTCGTCAGGACATGCCTAAAACGAGCCGCTAGAATACACAAAATCAAATACGAAGATTTGAGAATGACACATCTACGCAGTGTCGTAGCTAGAGGGGAGGGGGGGGGGGGTCAGGGGCGCCCCCACAAAGCCTCCGAGGGCCTCTGTCGGAAATTTCTAGTCTCTGTCGAAATAACTAAAGACAATTCATTTGAAACACTTACAACGCTTCTTATGTTTTTAAGCAGAATTACACATCGAAATGGTTACTGACAAGGCCCTGGAAGTGTCATTTAAGGCAATCTCGGAGATATTTTAATCTATTTTTTCCGCGCGCTACACGCCAGATGATGGTGGCGCTACTCTTAGATAGTACATCATTACATCATTACAAACTTTTTGCTTTTGCCCCCCTCCAAATATCTAGCTATACGCCACTGCATTTATACGCACTTTTGTCAGCACCAGACTGTTATTGTTATCGTTGTTATTGAGTACATGAGCAAAAAGGTTGGTTTAGGTCGGTTCCAGATATTTTGCTTGTTTTCATTTCCTAAGAAAATTTTATAGGCCTTTGAATCCCAGCGTCCTCTCCTTTATTACCTATTCTACTATAGTCTTTTCCCTGTATTTCTTCATTTTCATGTTTATTATATTTACGGCAAAATAAAAAGAGAGCAGAATATATTATTTTTTTCAGATGTCTCGATTTTTTGATAGACATTCCCCGGTACGGATTCATTATGTTGTTCATTTTAGAGTTTGAAAATGGCAGCCATTTAAAACCCCGTTTTGCCAGCATTTGAAGCATTCGTGCTAACCCTTAAACGGTTTTCGGAAGTTTTCTATTATATTTTTTTTTGTAATTGAACCAAAAAGGCATTTAAGCTAAAGAATTCTAAAGAGGTAGGAAGAGGCGTGTTTTCGACTGCGAGATGGATCTATTTTAATCTTTTTCTCTCACAAATTCTTGGCAAACTATAAAAATTTTCGTAACAACCTCGCAAACTATCACAATCGTTGCCCGCTACGCTCTCTTTAACCTCTGTTCCAATCTTTTCTTTAGTACCATCCCAAAGGATTTTTTCATAGGTATGGGTACGGGTTTTATATAAAATTCCAACGCAAAATTTCAGCGCGCTTCGCTTAAAATTTCATGGATTACAATCCATGCGCGATAATAATTACTAGGACGCCATGCACGGATTTTTTCTGTTGGAACTACTTTCCGAAAACTAGAGGTACACTTCCAACCTCA
This sequence comes from Holothuria leucospilota, assembly GCA_029531755.1. Classification (NCBI taxonomy): domain Eukaryota; kingdom Metazoa; phylum Echinodermata; class Holothuroidea; order Aspidochirotida; family Holothuriidae; genus Holothuria; species Holothuria leucospilota. The sequence goes on from CM055978.1 coordinate 12,480,520, forward strand.
GGGTTGCATGAAGATGCGATTATGTAGCAATTTTATGTTATGAAAAACATGTGTAGCAACATGTTTTGGAGGAAAACAATGAAGCACACGTGCACTCAAGGCGTAGATTTCGTGTAGCAGACTTACCCGCTTATCACCCGGTGCACAAATCAGCTGTCTGCATTAGTTGGTGTAACTTGCAACGATACGCGCTTTTCCTCAGTACGAGGGAGTACTTTCTGCTCTGTGATATTATATGCATAAGGTCTATTTAAAGGTCATTAGGTGCATTAACAGAAAATAAGAATTACGAAACATGCTTATTAATCCTATACCTCTATTGTTATACCGTCACACCCCTCTATGTCATTCTCTATTGGAATCTCCTTATTTGGATTCTCGTTCAAAATTATAAAAATCAAGTTTTTGTGTAGTGCTTGGTGTCTTCTCCTGTAGTGTCATTTGGATGTCACTTAAAGGCATCATACCAACGTTTTCGTCGTATCCGCAATTGCAAACTTTGGGCTTCAACAGCATTTAGGATATACCTTGTGTTCGTACAGTTAAGGTTTTGTTACAATGACACACATTAAATTTCACAAATTTTTTGATCTATCTGTTAGAGGACTATTTCTTTTTGTATACGTACACGCTCACAAGAAAAAAATTGGAGGAGCGTAAGAAGAGGGTTGAGGGTGGGGGCAGGGACGCAAATCTCTGTTTGCGATTAGGGGGCGAAAACACAAAGGCCTAGGATGTACACCTGAACATGAACTGTGCACGCCTATCGTGCACCGCGAGCGCGAAGAGTGAAGCCCAAAATGAGTGGGGTCCAGGGGCACGCCTTAGGGCCCCTGTGGGGTCCAGGGGCAAAGTCCAGGTGGGGGTCCAGCAGGCGAAGCCCCAGGAAGCTCCTGGGTTTTTGTAATTTAGAAGCCTCAGGAAAATGTTTCGAATGGAAATTTTCCAGTGTAATGCTCCTGGGTTTTGGTACGGTACATTTAAGACGGGCTAGTTTGAGCACAAAAGTAATTTTACTAATGTGCTTCACTTGATTAAAGTCCTGCAGGAGTTGAGATATGTTTTAAATGTAAAAACAGGGCAGGGACAATGTTCCATAGTTATCCGAGACGACCAGAAATTAGTGGCTAACCTAGTTGATAATCAACTCCAAATGGTTCTTTGTTAAGAACATACACAGAGTACAGATATTCTACTTACAAGCAGCCGTTACTAGCCCGTGACTAGTTTTTGTAAGCTTGTGCGCACGTCTGGCTGTCTGGAAATTGTCAGCCCTTCACAATGGCTCAGCCTTGGATGTAACTTTATTTCATACGGCTTCGATCCATAGAGACCTAAATAAGATGGCCGTTGTATAATGGTAATTGTTGTCATCAAAGAAATGTCAAAAGTGAAACTAGTTTTATCAATAAAAGTTAACAGCCGTGTTCCAGAGGTATAGACCAAGAGCTATTGGCCATATACAGGCGCGGCGCCACAGGGGGGCAGGGCAGGCATTTGCCCCCTATGGTTTTTCAACCCCCCAAAAATCGTCTAAAAACGTTTTAAGACACATAATTTTGTAGGGGGTGGGGTGAGGTGTTACAGTATGTCACCCCTCTATCACAATATTAGTTAAATTGTTCGTTACAAAATACCTGAAACTTGCAATCCCCGCACGGATAACGTTTTCTGTTTTCTCCATTGTTTACGTGAACGCAGGTTAAGTATTACATAAACACTAAGGCCATTATACATAACGCGCAAACAAAAAGGGCACAGGAACCGAGAGTAAAGCTAAAACAATACAGCAGTACACCCTAAAGCCAAGTTATTTGTGAGACCCTACACACATGGTGTCACAGAGCAAAAAGTTTTCCCTCTCTTGGAGAAAAGGTGCGTATCATTGCAAGTTACACCAAAAAATACAGACAGCTAATTTGTGCATCAGGGGATACGCCTGATCCATGAATCTCTGTCTAACCAAAACCCCAACCCTACCCGTAACTCGGAATATATTTTCGTCCGGGGGAATCTTCGGTCTTTAGTGAACCTTCGACCAAGTGAACCTTTCGTCTATGGGTATTCCCCCCTGTCCGGATTATGTAATGTTTGGCAATCTCAAACATTTACTGTCTCTCCATTCCCAGCATGTGACCATTTAAAATTTAGAACGTGAACATATATATTGGGGGTATCATGAGTCAATCACTTAACGAACATTTTGACAATAAAAATATAAAAAACATTTAATAAAATGAATTAAACTTTGAAGTAATATTATATGTCTCCCTTATTGCATACGCGTAGGAAGCGGGGGGCTGGGGGCTAAAGCCCCAGTCAAAAATCTGGGGGCAGAAGCATACTTCTGCCCCCAATATCCAAGGTCAAAAACCCCTTATTTGTCTCTTCAGTAAAAACTGTAAAAAATTTGCAGTAATTTTCCTTAAAATTTGCCCAAAATGTTGCACCAAATTGCATCTGAGGACCCTCAAATACCCAAAAATTTTCCAAAGGGGAGGGGGCTACCTCCCCTTAGACCCCTCCCCAGGACGGTGATCTGAAACATGGTTCAGCCCCCCAGTCTCGAAAAATTACCTACGCCTATGCCTTATTGTGCTTTATTTTGGTGTTTTCTCGACTGAGTAATCCATAGAAAACGAATTTTAAATAGTAGGTGCATGGCCGTACACAACACAATCTTTTCTGTATGAACAAATCTTGAGTCAATCAGAAAAAGAGAAAAGAAAAACAGGGCGATGCCACATGAGGCAGGGGGGCAACCGCCTCCTATCATTTGCAAGAACAGGGGAAAGAGAGAAGGGAAAGAACAGGAAAAAAGAAAAGGAGAAAACGAACGAGAAGAAGGGGAAGCGAAGGAGAAAGAAGAAAGGAGGAGGGTTGGGTAGGCATATATTTGATCCATATAATTAGTCCAGAGCTTCCAGGAGGCCCTATTCCGGTGTCTGCCAGCCTTTAGATACCTTGTATAATGCATATATGAAGCAACGAAAATATTCGTAATAGTTCGTGTTTCTGTCGACTCAACGCACGTATTTTTGAGTGAAAACATACCCACACATAAAAGGAGGGGGGTGGCTTCAGGAGGTTTGTTGACTACATACCCTTCTCTTATATAGACAATAAAGGCTACTCTCCTCTTTCATTAAACCAAAACTTAAAATTCAATAAAATTATTAACACTTTTCAGCCATATATGATAGCTCAAAAAATACCAAAGACATCACCATTTTGCATCTAAGCAATCATAAATTGATAAAAATTTCTCAAAGGGGAGGGGACACCCCTCCCCTTGGAACCCTCCCCAGAAAAGCATCTTTCCCCAAAGCAAAATTTAAAATTCAACAAATTATGAACACTTTCTTACATTTATGATCAGTTCAAAAATATACCAAAGATATCACCATTTTGCATCTAAGCAATCTTTAATTAATAAAAAATTTCTCAAAGGAGAGGGGACACCCCTCCCCAGAAAAGCATCTTTCCCAAAACAAAAATTAAAATAACTAAATTATAAACTTTCCAGCCATATATGATCAGTTCAAAATATGTACCAAAGACATCATTTTGCATCTGAGCAACCTTAAGACCCCTCCCCCAGGACGGCGATCACTCATCTCACGCTTTGCCCTCCCTATAGAAATACCCTGGCGCCGCCCCTGGCCATATATCCTGCATTTTTGTTAAGAAAAATGACCAAGTACTGAAAATATTTGAGTATTGTTGTTAACATTTGGGGTTACGGTTTCGCCCCCTCACTTTTCACCGGGATTTGCTCGACTGGGCGGGGTTTACAAGAGGATCATTAAAAATTAGTGTATGATGCTCATCATAGTTCTTTTTACATAAAACATATCTTTCGCACGAATTCTCAGGCGGTAGCATGCAACGGAGAAGGGGGACACGTGTCCGAAATCGATTGTCGATCAAAAAGTGAAATGGCCAAAAGTGTTTAACCATTGTATTTATGCAGGTGTAGGGTAAGGTCTTTTCGAATGAATGTCTGATGTAGCCTATTTTTATTGTTTCCTTTAACAAATCTTTCCCAAGGTAGTAAAATTTCCGGCGTTTCGCTCTCTTTTAACTTTAGTTTTATGGCTCCTTTTATCTCTTACGTAGGCACAATTACGATTGTACACAAGCTTTGTTGCAATGATGCGAAGACGAGCTCTTTATTTTCCCTACTTTGGGGAAGACAAATTTGAAGAAAAATTGGATGTAAAGAGGATAAGTGGCATTTTAAACTCAGACTTGCCTTCGGTGTAGACACACTGAGTAAGAAATTAAAATGCCTTATTACAGAGTCTATATGCAATTTGTATCATGGAAAGTGATTCCTTAGGGAAATTTCATTCTTTGCTAATAACCAGACGCGGTTTACACTCTATGACTGACTCCCATGAATAAGGACAAATACACGGATTTATTCTGACGAAAACACGGAATTATCATGGCGCAGTTCTCTTTTCGGACAAACAGACGTAAGCATGCAACTTCCTTAAATCAGGGAGTTGTTATTTAGAAGGAGATAAAACGGCAGCTCTCCCCTTTGTCCACACCTAGTCGCCGCCAAGGTCACTTGCTTTGTATAGCACTTGAAGATACAATGGGCTTAAAGCTATTGTTAGTATATAACAAAAGGTTCATGTCGTCTGCTACGTTGAAAAGAAATGTCAGCAAATTTTGTCTATATGCTATAGCATTGCCAGTCGCTTTCCTTGAAAATTAATTTGCAGCTTTCAACGCGATGCAACGCTTATCACAATAGGCTAGTTAAATTTTATGTAACATGTTGATCATGTACTTACTATTCGGAAATTGCGAAAGTTTGCGGAAAGTAATATAATCTTAAAACAAATTATAGTCTTACACCTCTCTTTAGTCCTTTACGCATTGTTCCAGTGTAAGACCTTCTTGTTATAAGTTAGTCTTTCTAGACTCCTTAGGAATTAGCAGTCGTTTTGATTTATTAGACAGTGTTTCTTACTTGACTGTCGGTAAAAACCTTCGGATCAAAGCATTGTTCCTCCTAATCTTATTCATACAATATAAGTAGGTGTATAAAAGGTTTACTTGGGTATCATGTACCAATTGAAAAGGATCAGACAAAAGAAGTGGGTACCCTAAGCTCTAATAATCACTCATGAATTGAAACTATGCAAACGATGAGGTGGATCTAATCAGATTACCATAAATTAAAGTTTCCGATGTATCTCACACTTAATAACAACTCCCTGCTTAAATAGAGATCCTACAACGAGGACCGCTCCGATCATGAGGCAATAAAATATCATTAAGCTAGCCGTACACTACACGACTTAGCACACCGCAACCCAACTCGATCGTCGGGTCACCACCAGTCGTGAGTTGTGCAAGAGTTTAAGACTGCGATTGGCAGTTTTAAGATCAGTTTTAAGTCGCGCCGACTTCAGTCGGGAAGAACCAACATGTTCGTTCTTCCCGACTGAAGTCGGCGCGACTTAAAACTGGTTCTAAAACTTCCAGTCGCATTCATAAACTCATGCACACTATACGACTGTTGGAGATCCGACGATCGAGTTGAGTTGCGGTGTGCAAAGTCGTGTAGTGTACGGCTGGCTTTAGTTGCGTCTTGATCATGATTTCACAGTACACGTACAAAACATGTTTTTTACTCTAGATCTATCGCTTATACCAACTTGATAACGATAAATATCGAAAACAAGCAGAATATTAAGCTTAGCGAAACAGTCACGAGACGAATGTAACAGCTGATAATTAAGTATTAGACGAATAGCTCTCTTCTGAAGAATTAAGAGGGGATAAATCTTAGAGCAATAGGAACCACCCAAAAGAAGAGCACAATAAGATAAGTACGAATTAATTAGAGTATTATATAGAGTAACCAGGGTCTTTCGGGAAAGATAATGTCGCAGACGGGAAATGAATTCCAATATTCTTAGAAATTGTATTAGAGATGGATTGAATGTGATCATTCCAAGTAAGATGGCTGTCAATAAAAACACCAAGGAACTTAACAGTGTTACAAAGTGGAACATCAGTTCCACAGAAATCAATACTTCGAATGGATGGGTCGGGCAACCTATTTGGAGTACAGAAGAGAATAGATGTCGTTTTGCTTAAATTAAGTAATAACTTATTGACACAAAACCATTCACGAACCTTGTGAAGTTTATTATGTATAATTTCCATCAAGGTCACGAGATCTTCATGAGAACAAAAAATATTAGTATCGTCGGCATATAAAATAAAATGAAGCTTATCGCTAGCCTTAGAAAGTCTGGGTCATTTATATATATATATATAATGAACAGAAGTGGTCCGAGAATGGAGCCCTGTGGGACACCACACTCAATAGGTAAGAAATCTGAGTTTACATTGCGAATTACAACGTACTGCTTTCTCTCATTCAAATAACTCCTAAACCAGTTTAGTAAACCCCCAGTACACCATAGTACTCGAGTTTACCTAAAAGAATATTATGATGGAGGCAGTCAAATGCCTTGGAGAGTTCGAGAAAAGTTCCCGAGACATAACGTTTCTTTTCAAATGCATTTGTTAATAAATCAGTGAAGTGTAAAAGAGCATGAACTGTCGATCGCCCGGGCAAGAAGCCACATTGAAAATCATATAAACTGATAAAAGTTCACACTTAACAAACAAGCTATATAAACGAACAAACATTAACTTCTCGAGCATTTTCGCAAAACAGGGCAATACAGAGATAGATCTATAGTTACTGACGGAATTATAGTTCCCCTTCTTAAATACTGGAATGACACGAACGATTTTAAGAGCAGCGGGAACGACACCTTGCTCGAAAGATAAGTTAAAGACATGGAGTAAAGGATCACAAATAAGATGACCAACAGCTTTGACCACTTTGGGTGGAATTTCATCAGGGCCTGGGGAAGAGTTTTTAAGATTGAGGATAGTGCAGAGTACCTCATCGTGGTTGGTGGATTTAAGGTACATAGAGTTAGTGTTGGGGGAACTGAGGTAATAATTAGGGGAAGTAGTAGAGACCTGGGGAATACTGCTTTGAGTTTTTGAACCCACAGAAGTAAAGAAATCATTAAAAACGTTACCTATAAGTAAGGGGTCACGAATAACAGAGCCGTTATGGCTAATTTCTTTTCCCTTTTGTCAGTGTTTTTTCTGTGAATAATAGAATTTATGGAACGCCAAGTTTTTTTAGTATCATTCTTACAGTTTTTAAACATTTCACAGTAATATAATTTCTTCGCAAGTCTTATAACAGATGTTAGACGATTTCGGAAGGACTTGTACGCTTCAAAATTCTCATTATTTCTGTTACAAACGTACCTCTTATACAATTTACATTAGTTTTACAAGAATTTGCAATGGCAGTTGTAATCCACATATGATTAATATGTTGAACTTACTTTTACGAATGACACATTTCGGAAAACAGCTATCAAAGTGCAAACGAAAGGTATCAGAAAACTTATTAAAGGCATCATTGGCGGAAGTGGCATTGTACACATCCTGCCACGTCTCATTTGAAACCCTGGATTCAAATAAGGATAAATTTGAACGAGTAAATTTCCTGCCGTGTGTAATTAACAGTATTCCCAGGTAAGTTACGTTGGCATGAGATATCAATGGAGGAAAAAATAGGGAAATGATCAGAAATATCATCTACCAGAATTCCAGGGAATCAACTATCAATAACATTAATGTCAACACCTTTAGGACAGTAAACAACCCCAATCAGAAGAGAAGTGTTACAAGATGTTACCAACTCGACGAAGAGGGATTCGATGAGTCCCTCAAAAAAGACACTTGGGTCTGGTCTCCGTACATAAGTGTAACTTGCATCAATGTAAAGAGCAACTCCCCACCTCTACCCACCCTTGAAGAGTGTTCAAGATTGTAGCCATGCAGGTCATAAAGAAAATACAGGGTATTTACATTATCAAACCAGGTTTCAGTCACTCCAACAACTGAAAAGTTAATATTAATTGAATTAAGAGAAAATTGTAATTTGTCAAAATTTCTATTCAACAATCTGACATTGACATGGTAAAACAACATACGATCATTCCTAGAAGCCTCTAAGGTATCATTCACAGAACGATAATCATAATAATTACAAACCCCAATATTATTGATTTTACTTAAGTTAGACACCTCAGACGAAACAGGATCAGCATCACTTTCCCAATTTGAAAGATTTTGCCCTGCATGGTTACAAATTTTGCATGTAATATTTTCAATAGAGTAAAGCGTAGAATGATTGAAGCAATCGGTATGACAGAACAACTAAGACATTTCCTAGAGAGCCCAGGCTGGTTTTGTAAGGATTTTAAACATAAACAACAAAGGTGATTAAGACAACAGTCGACCACAGATGACTCACACAAAAACGACAACAAAAGAAACAAAAGACAGATGAACGGAATGCGATGAACAACAGAAAAGTGCGTTGGTATCAAGATAAGCTTGAAAGATCCCATCCAAATAAGAGCTTCTTCAGGACCCCTAAATGCCAACGAAGTCGAAACACCGTGTGGACAAAAAGTAAAGCTGAGCTTATCTGGTATGTTATTGGCGGATTAAAGGGAGGTAGCCACAAACTCAATGCAGTGGTCCAAGAAAGAACTAAAGAGAGAACAAATAGAAGTATGATTTCCAACATGCTTCAAAGTGAATAACAATAAGAGGGATTTAAATGCTCAGAGCTTCTCCAAGTTGGCTTTACTGGCGATTTTTTTCCTCAGACCGTTCTCCATTACAACAAATATTGCCCCGTCTGATGTCCATGAACACTTTACATTGGGATGCCTTCAGGCCCTTGTGAAAAGTTCTTGCCTTGTAGCAGTGAGATCTTCATTGATGTAGATTCCCGTACCTTTTAACTGTACTCGGGCCTTAAAGACTTGATCACGGATTTTATATGTTCTGAATTTCACGATTATTACCCTGGGTTTAGTGTTGGTTACAGGGGGTTGGTTGGGCCTGAGTTTTGGAGAAACCCTGTGTGAGCGGTCAATGTTATCTCTGGTGATACTAAGCTTAAAGGGGATATGCAGTCACCCCAACTTGAAGTAGTGCAGTAGGCGCAATTTTTTTCCCCACGAGGTTATGGGCAAATCAGATTTGCCCATAACCTCGTGGGAAAAAATTAGCTGTTGCTTCAAAATAAGTTTGGGACGACTGCTCTTGCCCTTTAAGTTTTTCAGTTTCTAGATGAACAAAAATATCATCAGTACTTGCCTCGTCCTTTGATTCTGGGATGCCAAAAATGCGGAGGCAGTTCCTTCGAGAGAAATGTTCCTGGTCATCTAGGAGGCCTGGGACTGAAGAAACCTCACTTTGAGAGAAGTAATTCGCCTCGTAGCTTCAAGTTGAGCTTGTTTTGCATCGAGTTCGAGCTGAAATGCTTGGTTGAGGTCATTACGGATCTTTTCTTTCACCGCTTCGGCAATGGCAGGAACAAGGGATTCCACTCACGAGAGTAGATCGAAAAGCCTTGGAAAGGTGGGCTTTTTCTATGCTATTGCGGATCACCTCAGCCATGTTGTCATGGTCGCAACTCGTATCACTTACAGGTGAAGGTCTAGTGTTAGGCTGTTGGCGCTCAGAAGATGGCGACTAACTTCTGGTGGAGTAGCGGCTTGTGACGGAGTTTTTTCCTTAGTTGTTAGGCATAATGACATCGATAACAGTAGACTAGACGTTGAAGCATCCAGAAAAATATAGACGAGGTACTTTGTAGAGCTGGAGTTGTTGTAAACTTGATTTTTTTAGGAATGTTACAGAGACTAAACAAAATGTGATGTCTTTACATGTTGAGGGCGCACCATTCTGGGATTCACACCCCAGGAGAGCTCACAGCGTTCCGGCCACGGTGCCCCCTGAACCGTTGGGTCATATCAACCTGAACCCTCTCCTATGATAAAATTCTGTAGCTGCAGGCCTGGCCTTACAAAGAAAAGTTCCATGCGCCTTATCTGATTATAGTATTCGAACCTGGTCGGAAGTGTTCACAGGAAAACTCGTTTGCCCCTGAAAAAAGTTTCTTTCTCTAAGATCTAAGATATCTTTAAAAGACATCCGATCTCCTTTGGAAAATTTTATTTTCTTCATTCTAATGCTCAAAACTTTGTAAATACCGCAAATCTTTCGGGGACTTTGCCTCTGGGCCTCTTCCAGGAAGTTGCCTCTCGACCCCACTAACACTGTCGAGTTATCATTTGTGTGGTATGTTTATAACGCATCCAAGGTCTTTTAGAAGTAGTTAAATTCTTCACTCTAATGCTCACAAATTTGGTAAATACCTTAGAGCTTCCGAGGGCTTCTGTCCGTATTCCACCTGGATGTTACCCCCAACAGGGGCTTAAGGTTGCCCCTGGACCCCACACCCACAGGGGTAGCGCTTCACGCACCCGCGGCGTCTTTGGCGCAGATGATCCTCACAGGTTTCAGAATAATTGTCCGCCAATGCAGTGGATGGCGAAACACCATTGCCGATATAAATAAGAGGGACGATTCACACTGCACGGCAGTCTGAAGGATTACACTTATTTAAAGGTCATGCATGGGTCTCTTTCAGTTTCCCGTTATATTTACTTTGGGCATAGTTAGAATGATGTAAGACTGTTTTATAGACACCACGAAGAATCACGTTGCCAGTAAGCAACGGAACCGTGCCAGATATTACAATACAAAACTGGTCATCTAGTTTTCAAATATTTTAAAACACACTTATTAAGAATAATTTCTTCTCGAATGCCCATCGCACATGAAGGGCTAAATAAAAATTCGTTTTCGTTTGTTAATGTTATGAAAACCCTCATTGGTCGGCAGCTTAGCGTCATATTTGGCATGAATGTAACGTTTTGGACAAAAGCACTAAATATTTCCGAGATATTTATGGCATCAGCTTTCAAGTTGTAGTAGGTGCCACATCATCCGGATTCATTGTGACGGCCATCTTGAAAATCAAATGAAACCCATAAACAGTGTCTGAGGAATGTTTGGCCCTCTTGTCCAGAACGTCTCAACTTCCAAGTGCTAAGCTACCTGGACACATTAACTTCTCAACATTATAGGAAGTGTAAATAACGGTCACTGTGAAAATATGGAGCAATAGCCTACTACGAAAATTTTTAACAGTGGGATGTAGTGTTGTACGGTATTTACTTTATTTATCCTAGTTATCCACTTTATGGGAAAAAGATAGGAATTATACTTGACTTTAGAGTCATGAAGAGATGATGAAGCTAGCGCAAACCCCAGATTTGCCTAAAAATTCTTGTCAACATGACTTAAAAGGGACATATTCTGGGGATGGAGGCTGCCACCATCAAAAGACTTAGTACTCCCATGAAAGTAGGTTACAAAAGATCATTTCAGAACCAAAAAGGATATTATTTTGAATTAAATTCATCTGGGTATAATGTAGCCTTGGCCTTTTTATGCGAGTCCAGTCTACTTGTCGCCCTCAGTTACGATTACGCATTGTTTTCAAGACACCAACATACAGACACGACATCAGCATTTACATCTACCTTCCTTTATTCTTGGTCCCTTGTTTCTTAGCATTTAATCAAGAATCATAACATTGCTCAGAATTATAACCAATGACCTGCATGACAGCCCGTGCATTAAATAGCTCTGAATAGCCTCGCGCTGATCTCGCAAGTGCTCGCAGTACTTAAACATAGCTCATCCTAACAACTCTCTGCTCTTACATACGCATGCACCCATCTTCAGGACCTGTCAACAACAGAAAGATTCTGTGATATCAAGGTAAGGGTGCTCCGAACCAATGGAAATTCCCATTTCCATCACTAAGATTAACAAAACGATTACAAACCTCACAACACGTGTAATGGAAGTCATGCATCCCTAAACGTTTGAAGACACAAATTCCTTGGCATATCATCTTAAATCATCATAAGATTGTACACTTCAAATTTAAAATATACTTATGGAATAATACCATTTAAAGTACGATTAACTAGATCGCCGCTATAGAAAGAACTTCGGATCTGAGTAAATAAATACAGTAAAGAAGTACATGAAAATGGCATCTTTATATCATGCAATACCCTGCAATTTACTTTTGCCATAATTTTACATTCACAGGCGTCCTGTCATTGAGGGCTGGGAACCCGGACCCCATTCTTTGTCAACGATAACGTTTCACTGACATCAAATAGAGAGGTTAGTCATGGTCTCACGGAAGAAAACGTCTTTTATTCACAGCCCCGCAGAACCATTATTTTTTTTGTCACGACGCCCCTGTACCTGTACGTAACACTGAGGATTAATTCTTTCCAACATATAGCAGCTTGATGCATAAAGAGTCCTTACAAATATTGGGATACTTTCATTATCTTAATTTTCAGTAAGTCAGGGTGTAAATATCTGAAAAACGAACTACTGAGTTATCAAGATATCAAGTATCATCCATTTCCAATGCCGCAAATATCACTTCAAGAAGCTGCCATTTATTTTAAAATTCTTAATAAAAACGAAATTGTGAGAATACCGTAGAACGTTAAGGTTACAGCAAAATTCTTAGTTGAAAGTAATAACAAAATAAATGAACCAAGAGTGAGGAAAATTTTGTGCAAAATCCAGAAAATGAGAACAATGAGGATTTTAAGAAAAAGCTAAAAGATGAAGGATACTAGTTAAAAAAGAAACTAAAATGTTCCAGAAGGTACAAAAGTGAAGATCTCTCTGATAAGTGTTTCAAAGGTCTGGGAAACTCCACTTCAATTCGGCTATTTTATCCTTTTACACTTGATGGAAAATGGCATAGTGAAATGTATTTAACAGCGAAGAGTTAGAGTTAGATGAATGGGCGGCGATCGGGGAGGGACAGGGGTCCCCCAATATTTGAGAAATCGCCCATTGACTTTGATTTTTTACACAGTAAATTATTGGAAAATCTGGTCATGTCCCCCCTAATATTGAGAACAAATCGCCGCTCTTGGTTAGACGAGGTTTTACGGCTCAGTTTCTAACCAATTGGTTTAAGTCGGGCCAGCCAAGGCCTTCTTTCCAGTTGTGGCTCACTGGCTTGTTTTCCCTACTCCATTGGTTATGCTGAGCACCAAGCACAATGGCAGTAGGTTCCATTTTTTAAGTATTTGGTATAACCCGGCCAGGAGTCGAACCCCAGACCTTCCGGCTGCAAGTCGGAAGAAGAACACTACTAATATAAGACAAGTATGAGGAAAGGTATACTAATATCTAACTAAGTGATTAAAAATGGAGACGAAAAACGGCGAAAACGTCATCTGCAGGAAAACCCTTTCCAAAAGAAGTAGTTAAAAACCCATTTTAAGAGAGCTTTGTATTAGAGACACAGCAAAATTTTGTAGCTTTGAATGAAATATTGAGAAATCTAGGTAATGTTACCCCTAGGCTGATCTTTTTTCTGCCTGGAGGGTACGTGGTTTGATTACTAATGGGAGGGGAAGTGGGGCCGGGGGATGCCTTATATCCCTTCAGTCATCCCTAGTCTTTTAAGAACCAGTTTTGTCTTTGCGGTCGATGGGAAGTTATTCGGCAACCGTATGACGATGTATACTCATGGTCGAATGTCATTTTTAAGCATATTAGATGCATGTTCTTTTATGTTGTTGTATAAACTTATAGGAGCAATCAGCGGCATGAATTCTCCGTTAGTTTGCATCAAAATTTTGTTCTGTTTCATGAACATGATTGCTTTGTTTTGTAAATGTCGTAAATAAGCATAAACTTATGCAGTCTTTAGTGCTGATTGCTCCTTACGTAGAAAACCAATAATCGGAAAATTGGGCACTGGGGTGATGACGTCCCTAAGCGATCTCGTCTATTCAGTAGACTCTGCTGTAGGGACAGTATTTCTTTCTTTTAGGGGTTGGAGCTAATTTGTGATACAATGTTAAAGGAACACTACCACTGGTTGGCGCATGACTTGCCAATAAAATTATTGCAAAAATGCGTGCTAGATTTACAGTAATGGCTTTTCTCAGGTCTTGTTAGTTGCGTTACTTTTCAGGCATGTAGCCAGACAAGTTGTTTAAGAAAGAGGGGTGTAAGATTTTTTATATTTTTGTGAACAAGATATATCACGATATGTGAAAGCATTGGTACTTTGTGTTCTCAAATATATTCTAGGAGAGAATAATTGTTTAGGGGGCGCGGCCCCATGCTAAATAAACGTCTTCGCAAGTTCTTTATTCTAGAGTCTTTATTTTGACATTTCCTATTTTAAAATTCCCTGCTGTAAAAGAAGATAAATTAGAGAACATTTATTCGGAAAAACACTTTGTAGGAGAAGAATAGGACATTATGTGTGTATAGGTATAAATATGCAAGTTTAGCAATTGTACCTTTTCGTTACACATAGTAAGGCCATGGAGCAAATTCGTGGCAACTCCAATGGTAAAACAGTGCAATAAATCATATCGTCGAATTGTGTTGTAAAGTTTTGTAACTGCACGTTGAGGTATCACCTTGTCTAAGATGTCTAAATATTGCTGACTCATTCATTCAAATTGTCTGAGGTAGGAAAGGAGATAAATCAGTGTTGGGTATCTTTCGGATCTTTACCGAGGCCCTATCTCCCCTAGTAGAATGGGTGATTGTATTACAGCAAAACTTTGCATAAAAAAGTTGGTTTGTAAAATAATGAGAACAGATGCGTGCAAACACCTAATATGCAATTACCCTGTTCTGTACATAGAAGTTAACAGAACAAAAATATCTCGCTGGAAGAGAGGGAAGGTTTAGGGGTGCGTTATGACGTAAAAATGCGGAATGTGGTATTCTCATATCCAGAAAAATACGTATTTTACCTCCCCAACCCTCCAAAAACTATAACTTAAAACAATTTAAGGTGATATAAGCATGTTGCCTTCCTGATAAATAAGGATGCGACTTATCTCCCAGCTGCCCTGATCGCTGATCTTGCGATTGTAGAAAAATTGCCATGCCAACTTTACTAACCTGGACGAGAAACCCACAGATCGTAATAAATAATTTAACATTCATAACATGGACCATCGTTGAAATTAATGAAACAGTTTTATAATGCGTAAATCCTTTTCCTTTTGTAATGCACTATGCAATCTCGTTTGTTTTCAGGCATTAAACAGAATGCCATCACACGTCGGTACTCAAAGTACTCATATCTACTTGAAAGTTTTCAATATTACACACCAAATTTCAAAATTGCTTGCAACTACATTACTCTTTTAAAGGACTTAGCGATAGGGACGTTGTTCTACGCTCCAAATCTTTAGCATAAAGGTGATAAGTCATCTCGGAAATTATCCAAAATATGACAGGTTTATTTTCAGAAAGGAAAGCAATGATAAAATAGTTCTTACGGATAACCTATCAATAAACTTTAATCTGCAACGTTTCAAAAAAACATGGTCCTGTGTCTTTGTGTACTAAACATATGTAACATTAACAAGTGATACATCTGTAGGATCTGTTTTTGAGGGAATCTTTTTATCATCCTTCTCAGTGTGTCTCTTCACTTTGGTTCTATACAAAGTAAACCTTCCTTTTCTACTCGGTAATTGAAAACAGCACCTTTTAAACAAAATTTGACGTACATTTGCTGGTCTCAGAACAAATAGAACAAAGAAAACAATGCCTTGGAACGAGTTAAAGATAACAAAGAGAATGTCAAAGACCATCTGAATTGCTCCTGTTGACAGGAAGCCAAAGAATCCAAAAAACCACGTTAATCCTAAGAGGACTGCGATGACGATGATATTCTGAACACGTTCCAAAATCTCTTTCTGTTTTTCATTTGCAACAGGTTTAGAAATGCGACGGCAGGTTAGATTTCGAATCACCAGTATAAAGATGACGAGGTTGTATACCAGCATCAAACCAACAAAGACCAGTAATCCTACATAAAAAGTTGCCGTTTTATCTTGCGGGAAACAACTACAAAACAGAAAAGTAAATACATTTTTAGAACTTGTGATTCAATGATTACCGGTTCGAAGCCTGCATAGTCTATTACTTTGTGCTTCAGTTAGACATGATTCATCTCAATTTGTATTGTCTATCGACGTGAATAATGACAAACTGTTGACATTTTCCGCATACGAGTGACACTGAGATATTTCATTCGACTTGTTATCCCTGATGAAGGTAATTTGTGGTAAACGTTTGATAAAAGTTGCCCACAAATCGTCTCTTGTAAGTGTAAAACATATTAACAACTGCATGATGAAGAACTGATAAGTTGGACACTTCTTACAGTTGACAAAGATAATCGTTTTTTTTTACCAGAGGTAACATATTTCCTTCTCCATACCCCAGTTTGCATTATATTGCAAATTAAGTAACACTCGAACTAGTGGAAGTTCCAGACCAAATGACAAAGGTTCGTGAAGGACTAATGAACTAAACGACATTACGTTGAAAACAATTTTGCCTAAGCGTATTGAAAAAAATACAGAAAATAAAATTCTGTCAGGGTACCGAATCTAAACTTGTCAAACTACTTGTTAACGAAAATGGCACAAAATGACGTGTGATACGTATTGTCATTACATTGTTTTTCAATTTATCACATTCAGTCAGTGAAATATGGATAACTGGACTTAACATGGCCAGTGTAGACCTTCCTAAGTGACCTTCCCAGTGTAGACCTTCCTAACGTATAAATATTACACTCACAGTCTGTTGTCCACACTGGTGTAAGCTTAAATTTATCACATTCAGTTAGTGATATATGGATAACTGGACTTTAACGTTAGCTGGTCACAATTTCCGATACTTTAAATCAACATATTTACGCAATTTTAACTACAAGTGTTAACATGAAATGTGCAAATGAATTTTGATGTCATGAGAGCCCTCGGTAATGGTGCATTAGGCAACCAACATAATTATAAGAAAGAGACCTTCCTAACGTATAAATATTACACTCACAGTCTGTTGTCCACACTGGTGTAAGCATCTGATTTTGCACTCACGGTTACAACGACTACAACCAACGGAATCACTGTAAAGGAAAAGAACAAAATGTCATTTCGTAACTCAAAGCTTGAATCATTACTCTGTGACGAAGTTGATGTTTACAGTTTTGTATTTCTTTATTGACATTAACCACAATCCTTGCCGAGCAGACAATACATTACCTCCATACACCATATATTGCAAGATGACGAAACATGGCGAGAATGGGCCTGTTAACAAAGAATTTTACTTTATGGAAGCTAAAAGGTCTAAGAAGTTTAAAAAAATGACACTGAACTATCAGAATGCACCTGTTGAATTTTTACCCACGTTGCCATGTGTGCATAATGCTTTGCAATTGCCCCCATGAGGGAGTATTTAAAGTCTTTTACGCCTTGCAAGCAGTAGCTCCACTCCACTGTAAATGATATACGGACCAAGGGAGGAGGACTTATAGGGAACAAGGACATGATGAAATCTATAGGTCAACCCTAAGCCCCCTCACCGATATCACTTGGGAAACCAGGAATGCCTAAGAGACAACCAGTAAAGAAATCTACCCCACCATAAATTTTTACGTAAACTAGAGTTATATTTTAAAGCAAGATGATTCCTGCACATTTTCATATGATCAAACATCATTCAAGTGGTCTCAGGTTGTGCATCTATAGACCGTCACCTTATACGTGCGTAAGCCGACTACACGCGCGTGCGAAATCTACACCGTGAGTGCACGTGTGCTTCATTATTTTCCTCCAAAATGACGTTAGTCTGATGCCAATGCATAAGGTCTATGTTACAACCGATAATGTAAAAATCAACCGATAATGTAAAAACGACCGATAATGTTAAAAAAAAAATTACCGATAATGTAAAAAAAATTTACCGATAATGTGAAAACTCTTTGAACCGATAATGTAAAAAAAAATTTACCGATAACATAAAAACGTTCGTCTACCGATAGTGTAAAAAAAATTACCGATAATGTAAAAACTGTTCTAAGGACGTTTTCATATGGAATTTGAAACGTGGAATTTTATCAAAAAAGTCATACGTTAATTCAGAAAGGTCGTAGGTCATACCCCATGGGAAGGGGTTATCACCCCTATTTCACAGCGCCCTCTTGAAGGTATATTTCCCTTTGAAAGGTACTTTGAAAGACAGCAGAAGAATTAAAGGTCACTTTTTCTCAGTTTTCTAGGCCAATACATAATGCTATCATACTTCTCCTTCATATACTTAAAGCGCCCTCACTCCTCTGTTGTTTTCCGCAAGCTCACCAAAAAGAACATATCTACGATAAAAATATCATGAAAGGACTGCAACATATTTCATTACATAAAGGCGGGTCATATTGATGGCACATCTTATTTGTAGAGGTCTATGGCTGAATAGAGGGCGCCCTCTAATAAAGCAAGATATTTCAAAAACTAAAGGAATGACTTTCACTCCACATTTAACAAATGTAATCGAAATCATATTCCTAAATTTTAACAAGTAACCATCTAGTATGAAAACTGGGTGTTTTGGAATACCTAAAATCTGCTCTTGGGATAACTGACACTAAAACTGGCCTTTTGACGGCCCGCACATCCCACTACGACCGAGAGACGGGATGACTGACTTCGGATCTGTAATCAGCGTGGTTGATAACCTCTAGGACCAATTCTTATCAAGCGTGAGTAGCTTCGATTTCATCCCCTCCTTCCCCTGGGGTGGGGAATGAGTGAGAGGGATGACTTTCCTTCAACGATAATAACACTCCTGGGATTTCGGACATGCTCATTTCAAAAATATAATTTTCAGTTCTTTAGTTTTTGAAATATCTGGTTTTTATTAGAGGGCGCCCTCTGTTGAGCCATAGACCATATGCAAATAAGCTGTGCCATCAATATGACCCACCTTTATGTTATAAAATATATTGCAGTCCTTTCATGATATTTTAATCATAGATATATTCTTTTTGGTGAGCTTGCGGAACAACAGGGGAGTGAGGGCGCTTTAAGTATATGAAGGAGAAATATGATAGCATTATGTATTGGCCTAGAAAATTGAGGAAAAGTGACCTTTAATTCTTCTGCTGTATGTACCTTTCAAAGGGAAATATACCTGCAAGAGGGCACCATGAAATAGGGGTGAGAGCCCCTTCCCCTGGGGTATGACCTACGACCTTTTTGAATTAACGTATGACTTTTTTGATAAAATTCCACGTTTCAAATTCCATATGAAAACGTCCTTAGAACAGTTTTTACATTATCGGTAATTTTTTCTTACATTATCGGTAGACGAACTTTTTTACATTATCGGTATATTTTTTTTACATTATCGGTTCAAAGAGTTTTTTACATTATCGGTAATTTTTTTTTACATTATCGGTTGTAACAGTCTATACCAATACTTGGTCAAACAGAAAAGAATGATAAAAAATGTTTCCTTATTTCTCTGACCAATTCTATTTCATGGGAAATGATAAAAGAAGACTCATAACAAGTAATTAGAAGAGATGGAGGGATGAGAATGACGATAAGGATAGGGAATAAGTCGCCCGAATGGTGGATGGCATGACACGCACACGGAAACTTTCCTGCTTATATTTTACAGCATACCTAGTAATTCCTGAGTACAATTCACTGCCTCTGGCAGTACATTGACAAATTCAGGTGTGCCTCTGGAATCAATTTATTGAGGAATCACGGTTAGCAGAGAAAAAGTTGGTCTCATCCGCTATGTTTTTTTTTTAATTTGCAATGTGGCTGAAGAATGGTGAAGACTACCATGATCAGGTTTATAACTAAGTTTCCCAAGTACTTTTTTGCTGTGGTGGTACGTTAAAATTTTTTAAAGGCAAATGACAAATGATAGCCTGCTAATCAATTACTGTGACAAATGGGCCTGCAGAACGGCGGTAATACTTACGATTATGTTATGTATAGACATTGAAATATTTAATGAACTCATGAAATTGAAATATGAGCCTACCCCATGCAGCTAACATAGCTTTCCAGAGGAAACCAGAAATTTTTGCATCAAACACTTTGACAAAAAGGAGGTACATGTTCGTTGCTTCCACACACATCCACGCAACAGACGCTAGACAGAAGTAATGAATAAGGGCGCCGATGATGATACAACCCACTTTTGAGAGCCCCGTTGAAGAAAGATAAATTAAGAAGATGAGATAAAGACCAAGTAAAGCAAAACAAAGGTTGACGAGGATTTGCTGTGGGACTTTTCTTCGCAATTTTCTGAAAATTAAAGAAATATTCTGTTTTTCCTAGGTCACATGAAATAACTCCTCTAAATAGTTTGTAATTTTCATTACTATTAAGACTTGCATAAAGAACTATAAATATATATAGAACCACCTATACACCTCTGTCTACTTTTCAACTAATAGTTAAAAGTGCACTTACCTTATCAATCATGATATGACATCTTGGCTGGACCTTTCTGATGCCTCAGGGGAACACGTCGGTGGAATTTTGTGAGTGTGTGTGTGTCCACTAATGCTTTACACCGTACACCGTTGGTTCTTCCCCTTTGCCAATCTCCTTATTTCAATACTTTATCTCTAATAGGCTGTTGTAATTACTTATAATATTATGGGAAACTTTTATGTAAAACGCTAAGGATATATAATATTTGCTATTTAAAGAAGGGGTTGTTTGTGAAACAACCCTTATAGTCTTTGTCTATAAACAGGAACTTCGAAATATTTGTCAACACCTGAATTATTCTGTAAGTAGCTCTATGCAAGTTTCATAGGTGCTAGATTAATTGCATAACTTCAGTTAGAGCGTCCTTGATAAATTCTTTAAGATCTAAGTTAGAATTAACCATCAAAAATAACTGGTAATTAAGGTTGCAACCTAACAAATGTATGCTTTGTTGAAAACCGTTAACCTCCTTAACATAATGTAAGACTAGTCACAACTTAATTTTGACAACTGATGGAAAGACTTACTTCACAGCCAGAAAGATAACAATGATCATGAGCAGCGCAGGGATTGAAACTGCACAGCCAATGATACTCAGTATACGCAAACCAAGGTTTTCTTCTTCTTGTGGGCTCTACAATGAAATGTGAAGATTATGCCAAATGAAGCTGCAAAGAGGTTTTCCAGTGAACTCCTGTATGACATTGAGTGTTCATTTGTACATCGTAAGTTTACCATGCGAAGTCCTTATTTCTCTGCTGCTACTTCAATGACTGTTGTCTGCAGTCTATAAGCGAGTCCTCGAGCCTTTTCCAAGTCGGAGCCTTTTTCTATAGACCCTATGCGCTGACGTGAAGGAGACGTTATGTTAGAGGAGAAACACTCAAGCTAGCTACAATCTTGGACAAAACTGTTGGGACGCTTTGTCAAAATATTCTTGAATCTCCGTTCCCAGGTTTACATGAAGCCCCCGCTCCCCCTTCCAAAGTTGCGCAGAGAGAATGACTGTATGCCGTGAAAATGGTCAACTTTGTGAAGGGGAGCGGGGGTGTCCCAACGAGTTTTGTCCAAGATTGTAGATAAGGTAACGTGACTTTGGCACATATACTTGTGGGTACGATGTTTATAGCCTTTACATGGGTATGCAGATTAAGGCGCGTATCCGACCGGTAGCATTATTTTTTTTTCCCAGAACGAACGTGGGCAAATCGAGTTCTAAAAAAATTTTAATTTGTTTCAAAATGAAGGTTAGGGTTAGAATTAAGGTTAGGGTTACGTGGAGTGGGGTTATTTGGCCCGTTCTTTCATAATCCGGCGTCAGAATTACAAAAAAGGGTCGAAAAGCTGTCATTTTGGAATTAGAGGTGTGGCCTATTTCCAAGAAGCTGATTGGTCCATTGGCCAGATTTGGCCTGACTCGTCCTGGGAAAAAAAAACCTACGCCGACCGGTACAAAAATTAGATGTCTGCATTTGTGATGGCGTAAGTTATAATGCTACCTACTGTGTCAGCCAAGGACGCACTTTCTGTTCTGTGATGTAATATGCATACAGTCTATTCAAGAGATTCCAATTTGACAAGGCAGCATCTCAATCACATGGTGTTTATACTCCTTTACATCAATAGTCAATTACGTCATTCTCAGAAGTCACTTTCATAATCTGTCCCATGCAATCATCAATTTGATTGTATATGACATATTGTACATCACACATATCAACAATAACAACATAGCCTTGCGTACTCTTAGCATAACTGTCACTTTTGTGGACTGGCTCCCTGTGAAAGTCTGGTTGCCAGACCGTTTGGGGCCAATCTCCATTCAGGGCCAACTCTGAATGAAGTTAAATTGAACTCACATTTGGAACTGACACAGATTCTGACTCGGGTGTTACCACCTTGAGTAAAGTACAGCACATCTTGTTTAGTTAATGGAGTATCAAGCGTGAAAATATGACAGGTAGAGTCAGTCAGTGATTATTCAATTGCTTCACAAGCACATGGAGCAGAGTGCCCTCTGCCAATCATAGACACAGCATTCAAAACTTTAGAATTAAATAATACTGTAAACAGCAAAGTAAGGGGAAAAATTCCAAACTCTTACCTGCACTACTTTGTACTTCGAAGCTGCAGGAAGCGGACTTAAATTGAGTATTTGGTTCCATTCTCGATGATCGCAGTGGAGCAATTTCGTTGTGAATGCCATAACTAGTAATCTATTATTCTACTTGTAAATGGCTCGGCACTGTAATTATTGGGCATTACTTATTTATCTTGGGCATTACTTATTTATCTTGAAATTTCATTCTTTTCTTACTGAAACATTTAAACATGAATACGTATTATAATTCCAGTTTTTCAAGTGCCCTTGCAATTCTCTATATGCCTCATTATAAGTGTATCTGTAAGTATGACAATGTCATCATAACTGTAACATTTCATATCCTTTATACTCACCAAAAGTACAGCAAAGTTGGTTAAGTGGTTACAGTGACATTCTGCAATTGACTCATTATTGTCATCAGAGACGTTAATCAGTTCACAACCTTCTGAGGACCAGGCACCAAACCCATAAGCTAGACTAAAATTCCAGAATACGCATCTTCGACTGCTCTTTTCGATAACATCTTCTCCCTAGGTAAGTTTGATAAATGTAAATTAAATAGGTACATTTGGATGATAATTCGATTGTGTACATAAATCTTTAAACATCAAAGACTATAGACATGTTATCTCAGGGGCGTAGCTAGGATAAAATTTTTAGGGGGCCTAGGTAACAAATGGGGGGCGGCACCCCCGAGGGTCAGGCTTGTCAAGACTATCTAAGCGGAGCGCCACCATCAGTTGGCGCGGAAAGTGCAAGAACATTTTTGGCTTTTTTGGAAACGGCACTTCCCACGTGTTTAAGCTGTGTGTGCCCATGACTTGAAATTCGAATCTCATGTCTGCCATTTCTGAAATAATGGGGAAAAAATCAATCCATGAAAAATGGTAATACACAAGGCCGCATATACACTTTTTGCTAGGGGGCAAAAAGTGGACATTACTGATCTGTAGCCTGGGGGGGGGGGACTAAAGGGAACGGGTGTCTCCCTCCCCCTTGGCGAAAATTTGTAATTTCAGGAGGACGTATGGATAGCAAATGGTGCAATATTTGAGGGATTTCAGCTTTAAAAGGAAAGCGAAAAGTAGTTGTGACTTAGTGCGACAAAAGTAATTTTTGAGAGCGTGGTGGATATGATGTGAAGATTGACCTCAGCCATCGAACCCCGTTGTGGGGGAGGGTTTAAGGGAGGGGAGGGAGTGTCATTGGTTATAAAATGTTTTTGTGACTAAACTGGCACGGTTTAAAAACGTTTTTAAGCCATTGATGAGTGAAGCTACCTAGAGCAACAACAGCAACATTGTAGCTATGTATAATCGCGAGCAGCGCGAGAATTTTAGAAAAGTAGGCCAGAAATACATCCTAATAGAGCTGTAAATGATTGGTGATGTGTACAGATATAGGCGTGAAAATATTGATCTGCCTATTTGAAATTGTTTAAGTTCTATCATTTAGATCACAGCTATTTGTTGTATTTTCACTGCGTTTTCTGTGTATATTCTCAAAGTTGGAAACAGTGCACTTTGAAAATTTCTGGGGGAAATTGCCGGCCCCCCGCTTTTTACGGCCGTGGATATCATATGAGCTGAGATAATACAAGAATCATACTGAATTATGCATCCCTTTTCACTTATTCTGCCTACAATTCTCCTATATTCACCTTCTAGTATATCTCTGTTACTTTTGTCCATCATCCTATCCATAGGCTACATGTCCACTTCTCAATTACATATCCCCTGGATCATACCATATGTCTCCAACCTAGGGTTACCATATTTATTTTCAAGCAAGGAGGACATAGACCACTGTCCTGATGTAGGTGTCTAAAGGTGTCCCCTTCCCTTTGGAAATTTTTCCGGTTTTTAATGGTATCTAGATGCAAAGTGGTGCTGTATTTGTTCACGGACTCAAGTCATTGGTGTATTACTTGGTCAGACCTATAATACCACCATTAAATCTTTCAAACTATTGATGGCAATTTTACAAATCCGCTCGGACGCAATTTTACAAATCCGCTCGGACGCCAGTACGAACAAGTAAAAAGAGGACTTGTCGAAAACAATTTATTTTTTATTTATTTCAACATTGAAGGGTAAAACTCGGTTAGCGGAACGCTAATCTCACCCGAGGCCCTATTGAAACCATTGAAACAATAAAAACATAGAATAGAATAAGTCAAAGCAAACGAACAACATAAAAAAAGTAAAAAATGTCAAAACACTAAAACATAAACATAATATAAAAAGAAGTAGTAAAGTGAAAATAAAAGTCAAAAGGTAAAACAGTACGACGACTAAGAGAAGAAATGCAAACGATAATAAAGCATAAAAATAAGTCATAAACATGAGTAAATTATCCATAAACATCAGTAAAATTTCGTAAAAGACTTTTAAAAGAGGATAAGGAGATTGCATTTTTACACTGAGTAGGTAATTCGTTCCAGTCTTTCGCGGCAATGTAGGAGAAGGTATTCAAGTGATAAGCTGTATTTCCACCCTCTAAAAATAAGTTATTACTTGTGGTGGACCTGAGGGAATGACGGTGAATATCATGGGTAGATCGAAACATATCTGTAATATACTGAGAGGCCAGACCATTTAATGCCTTTTACACCATAGTTAATCTTTTGTCTTTTAAACGCTTTGCCAGTGGTGACCAATTCAAAGTTTTAAAAAGATCTACCGACCTGTCATTAAAATTTACACTTAAAATAATTCTAGCAGCAGATTTCTGTAAACGGCTGAGGGCATTGCTAGCATTGCTTGAACCCCAGACTAAGCTACAGTATTCCAAGATAGGTAAAATGTAACCATTGTAGAATAACATGCAAGTATTTAAATCAATAAAAGGCTTAATGCGTCTTAGTAGAGCTAATCTACAGGAAACAAGTTTACAAACAGAGTCTACCTGGGCATTCCAAGATAATTCATTGTCGATATTGACCCCAAGAATCTTTTCGTGTAATACGTTCTGAATTACTGTATCTTCAACAACTATATGCAAGCTGTTGGTCTGCATAGAACTCAATCTCTGTCTCGAGCCAATCAACATGCTTTTAGTTTTATTACTATTTATAACCATTTTGTTGTTCTTACACCATGTGCTGATATTAGCCATATCCTCTTTAATTTTAACATTTAAATGGTCAACAGACTTGCCCTTCAGGAGAAAAGTCGTGTCGTCTGCATACATATCTGCGGAGCAATGATTTATAATTTGGCCCGTGTCGTTGATGTACAAAACAAACAGTAAAGGGCCTAGATCGTTCTACATTGCACTTGCCATGGGCAAGGAGAGAGACAAGACATACTTGTTTAGGACAGAAGAATTATTCGAACGCAGTACCTTACCGTACGACATATTTTGTGTATGGTACGGTATAGGAATGGTGGTGTAAGAATGGTCTTCAGTGTATGGTTGCCATGTTTTCAGTCACTCAACCAGCCATTCGAAAGGCAGAAAGGGTCTAAACCTGACAATGTCACATCCGAATTTGTCTTCGGGACGTTCGTTTTCTCGTCCAAGTGAATTATATGCGAATTAAACGACAGTGCAGATTATATACCTAATTAAGTGAAGTAGGCATTTTAAAGTTATGAGTTGATTTCATACCTTCCCAGAATGTGTTTTTCACACATTTATTTTTGCTTAATTTTTACGCATTTTATTAGGACACAAAAAATCTGGGGGGCCTGACGAATATCTGGGGAGGGCCTAGGCCCCCAGCCCCCCCCCCCCCAGCTACACCACTGTGTTAACAAGCAAAATAAGAATAATTCAATATTTCAATGCACACCGTTCTTTTGTAACAAAATTTAAAAAAAAAATTGCTTCAAGAAAATAAATTTTCCCTTCATTGCAGGATGTCTGTATGGCTTTTGGAAAACAACATAAAACAAAATGCAGAGTCTCGTTGCTTCCAACTTTTGCGTTTTCATGGATAAATGAATAAACATTTTGGGAATATACATTTTTCTTTTTTGATGTTGCTCTCAAGTAAACTTTTTGACAAATATCACCAACTGGCTGTTTGAACATTCCCAGTATGAGGCACATAACTTTCTGATAGAATTTGTTGCTGCTTTTGTAGGGAATGTGTAAAAGAATTTCACGCAGGAAATAACTAGTATGCACGATAACTATGGGCGAAGATATGTTGCTGAACAGAGGTACATGCAGTCATAAAAGTAGAACGAAATTTTCCCAGTTGGACCCTATTGATTATTACAGATCTGCATATCGTAATGGACACCGGTTACGGAAAAATGACGTTGACGGCCTATAATTGATAATATGGCCAGTATGGTCACGTATAAAACGATATATCCATATGTCGTTGCAAGTGGTTGAAAAAGACCTGGCTTATGATGTGATCATAGCGGCCATCTTTATCTACGGTAGTGTTGGTTTCCCAAAAGCACGTCATCAATATTTTCTTGAACGCAGGAAGCAGGTCTCAAAACTCGTTTTTGTAGGTTGAATACTGTTGTGGATGAGCATTTTAATTTTAGTTTGGTAGATCGCCACTACTTAGCCAAGCTTATTACCTGTCCAGGCGCTGAGATTCCTTCTCAACGGGATGGGGGGGGGGGGGTGACGATCTTTCAAAAAGTTTAGTGTGTGAAAAACACAAAGTCAATGGGGGAGTTCTTTGAAAGTGGGGGGTTGTAACCCCCTGTTTCTCCGCTCCTGTACCTGTCACCTTCACCGTCTCCAGAACGTTTACTATTTTCGATGCATGGCATAGTGAAGTGAGTTAATGTGTTTTGATGAATTATCGGCATGCAGTTAAGAGTGTTAGGATGTGATAGACACCATGATTCCCTCCCCTTTTGCTGTGAAGTTGATCACGGTAACCTATTACATAAGTAACGGCACTGCCAGTTTGTTTATACTTGTTTGTAGGCATTATATATGGGCAGCTTTTATGTGGCCTAGTGTTAATATTAACAAGGGGCCCTTGTCAAGGGCAGCTAAGAGTACAGTACACCCGCACAATTGATAGGAATTGGGCATAAAAGTTAACTCGTTTCTTGATCATATTTGCTATGATTCCCTGAAATTCGTAATTACTGATCGTTTGTTCGTTTTGATCCGACTGTTCTGTTTCAGAAATAAACTATCAAATTACAAGGTTAACCAGCCAAGCCTGTAGCTTTTCATTCATAATTAGAAAGTTACCATGATTATGAACACAAACTGAATTTTTATACCATTCCAGATTGACAGATTCTACAGCAGAAAACAGTAGTACTACAATGTGCTTTGATTTTTAACTCATTAATGAGTGAAGTGGAAAGAAACGGGCACACGACTTGGCTTGGGACCATTAACAGGTCGTTTATTTCATACCCGTTTTTTATATATCAATAGGCTATGATGTATCTTCCAACATCACAACAGGAACTAGGTGAAACTTTTCTACGAACATGGTAAAATCCTAATTTGATAGTATTACTGGTTGTTCTCAGTCATAATGGCACTTGGCATCAAGCAATTGGCAAATGCAACTGAATAATATCTAATACGTGATTTTCGTAGGTGACTGAAGTTCAAAAATTATCAAGAGTCTAGGAATAGCAGTTAGCTGCACAGCTTTTCCTGTATTTTTGTAAATTTAGTTTCTGGTATTTTTACTTCTCTCTACAGCAAACTTCTGTTTCAAAGTTTAATTCAAGATTTTCATTTTATGGAAGGTTTTGGGAATAATAACCAATGAGAGATGATCCAAGTCCACACTTTAAACATGCAAAATGGGTACGGAGTGACACAATGACTTAAAAAAATAGGTTAAAAATAAACTCGTTAGGTAACGTTTATATTGAGCCGTCACTTTTTCTCATTATGTTGACCTTATGAGAATAATGTGGTAAACGTTACTTACTGGTAAGAGACGAAACCTGCTAACAACTGGATTTGTCAAGTTTCTTATACTCTGACCCTCCACAGTTGCAGCAAGTATGATGCTTCCGACTTTGTCTCTCTGTCTTTCCTCATAAGTTTTGTTGTTCATGAAGAGAAGGCCCGTGCGGTAGAGAAGAAAAGTAACTGGTACTGTGTCGTTTGGTCCTTCTGTTGTAAGAGAATAAGCAAGAGTGAGAAGGTGACCAAATTTCATCATTTCTGACAAAAATTATGGCTAACACTACGTGTTTGTGGCGGAGTCTTTAAAATTGACTCTCTCCAGAGACAAGTGATACAACTTCCGAATGTAATATTAGCAGCAATGGTTTTGTGATTGACCAAGTACCTCCGGTGGGATATATACAGTAAGGAAAAATTCTGTAAGTTAAAGGAACGTACGGCACTTTAAATAATGTGAATAAATAGTTGTTAGTTTTTTCCAAGACAATGTGAAGTAATTAACAATAGCTAAAAATGGGTTGTGTAAAACCTTGAGGAGAGCTTGCAAAAAGCTTGTACCCTGACTTAAGCACGAAAGTGATACCCGTGCATCACCTTTCATAAACATATTTTGAGTCTACTGCAAATGTAGGGGCCTACGGTTACAAGCAACAAGGTAAGATAAGATGTTAATAACTCATTTTCTAAATGCATGCTGAGATCAAAAACAAATACCACGTTGTAAACCAATAAAGACACGTAATAGGCAGGGTTACACAGCTATGGGCAGCCCGTATGACCTGAGCCCGGGTCATTTGAGCACGCAAAAGTTCAAGTGAATTCCACAGGAGGAGAGGCACAAGGGATGACACTCGTGCGAATGTTGATGGTTAGGATCGTATGGTTATCAAATCCGAAATAATTGGGTTACCTTTTTGTTGGTGTGGCACCAGCTTTCGCCTATGTCAGTATGTGCTCCTTGTGCGCAAAACGTGCGCCATATGGGTTTTGAATGGGAACATCCGGTCATTGTACGTCATTTCTATGGAATGGACCATGCAGGTGGCATGTAGGAGGCACCTGCGCCACACCATCACTAAACCTAATACTGCTATCCCAGATGAACCCTGTATAGGTGTTCATATGGGATGACCCAAATTCAGCCCATAAATTGCTGACCCAGGTAGAACCCATGTCTGGGATAGTCAGCCTAAAATAGGTTCACTGATGTCCCGCCCCTTAAATTGCTCTTTGTATATTTCTCAGTGAGTTAAACCAACAGTCTACGTACATTTTTCTTAGGTATCAGTGGACCAAATGGATTCCGAATCTATTCCATAGACCCTTTTCAAAATAGAAACTACAAAGGATTGTGGAATACAATTTTGGGTGTGCGTCGTTTTTCGCCACAGTAAAATGCCGTTGACAGAAACAACGCTTACCAAAACCCTATCCCATCATCCTTTGAAATTGCTATTTGGAACGGGGTCTATAGAGCAATACTGGCTTACCCAGATGCTCCAGTATAAATATTTACTGCAAATTTTGATCGGGGAGGGGGACACCACATGGTACTTACGGGTTAGCTCATTTGGTATTCTCCATATGGAAATGTTACTTGGGTTGCTTTGTTGTATAATTCAGTTCTTGTATAAATCGTAGGAAAACATTAACCATTTGCAGTGATACACACAAAATGAAAATATCACACAAACCAGTTTCTTTCCCTTCCACTTTCACTAACAACTCGGTTTACCAATACTCAAATGTAGGAGTTGGCACCTCACTGCATGTGTGGTAAGAGGCCAATGGTGATGGTGACGTACTTGTATCATGATAATGTTATAGACGTACCAATGTTGCTTTGTACCTCTCTGATGTTGCACCAAGCAATGGCAATACGCTAGATGTCACTTAAGCAACCAACGTCTAACAATTGTTACGGTTCTACCTTTCATATTTGATACCAACTCTTTTCCGTTCGTTATACTTACATAGTTAATAATACTATATTATATATTCCTACAAAGACCATCCATCGACGCCATTTCTAATGCTCCTGTAGCATTTGCTTCAAAAGTGGGAGTTACAGTAAAGCAAAGGGTCCTACGCAACGCAGTTGTTATTTAAACCAGAATGTCCGTTCTGGCATTTTTTGCCGAAAGAAAATGCCAGTGTTAAGTTTTTTTCAGTATGGACTATGGACGGTGCCTGTGGCGAGCCGTGCTGTGCCATAGGCAGGCGCGGATCCAAGGGGGGACTTTCCCGGGCTCAGCCCCCCTTTTTTCGCCACATTAACAATAACAAATACACGAAAATTAGCATAATGTTAATCTAGGAGAATAATCGGGGGGGGGGGGGACTTTCAGCCCCCCATTTTCGAAATGTCTGGATCCGCGCCTGATGGGGTTGCTACGCGTGGAATGGATGAAAGACCTTGACATATACGTTTAAATACTATATATTAATAGTACGTTAAGTATATTACACTTACAAAAATTTTAAAGTTTGACCTCTGGTAACTTAAAATGATCTTTGACCTCCACTTAGCATTGCAGGATTCTTTGATTTAATGTGGAGCATCTAAAGAGCAAAGTAGACACGACCCTCAAGCCTTGGTTAGAATTAGATGAGGTTTTACTGCTCAGTTTCTATAAAACAATTGGTTTAAGTCGGGCCGGCCAAGGCTTTTTCCAGTTGTGGCTCTCTGATTTGTTTTCCCTACTCCATTGCTTATACTGAGCACCAAGCACAATAGCAGTAGGTTCCATTTTTAAAGTCTACGGTATGACCCGTCCAGGAGTCGAACCCCAGACCTTCCCGCTGCAAGTCGGATGCTCTAGCTACTTGACCATGCAGACACGACCCTCAAAGTTATCCTTGTTGAGTTATCATGTTAGGAAGTTTTGGAAAATTTGAATAATGG
The DNA here is from genome assembly GCA_029531755.1 of Holothuria leucospilota. Taxonomy (NCBI): domain Eukaryota; kingdom Metazoa; phylum Echinodermata; class Holothuroidea; order Aspidochirotida; family Holothuriidae; genus Holothuria; species Holothuria leucospilota. Next base: position 12,511,787 of record CM055978.1, read on the forward strand.
TAACCTAAAATGACCTTTGATCTTCACCAAAGAAACTATACTTATTGAACCCAGGGTATAGTGTCTAACTGGGAGATCCCTCAAACTTTCACTCCTCGAAATATCACGTTCGAGGGGTTTTCACGTTTTGACTTACGATGAACTCAAATAACCTTTTACCAACACCAAAAGCGAAAGGTTACTTAAATTCAGTGTCGCGCATGCTTGGTGTCATATTTCTGAAAGTTACCTTTCTTGAAATATTGTGCAAAAAGCGTTTTCATTATTCCACTTTCGGTGACCTTAAATGACCTTTGACCTCTATTAAAAAATGTGGAACATACACATGCTAACTGTGGCATTCAAGATTGAACTATTATTTTTAAAGTATCCCTTCATTCCCGGTTTTTAACTTTTGACCTCTTGAGACCTCTGATGACCTTTACTTCCACCAAAATAACAGAAACGTTTTTCTTAATATAGGTCTAACAAATCTCTATGAAATTTCCCCATTGTTGCTACCTTAAAATATTGTGTTCTTAGAACATGGGTTCCCAACGGGGCGATATCGCCCCGATGGCGTTTTCACACATCAAGGGGTGATAAGAGCGTTTTTGGCTTTTTGACCTTTGCTGACCTCAAATTAAATTTTACCTCCACTAAAACAATGAGAATTTTTTGTCTTACAATGACAAATCTATATTCCAAGAATGAAAGGTACCCATCATTTTGCATATCTTGAGATAGCCTATCGTGTTTACAAGCGAAGTGTCACAACAAATGCATACACACCCACAGGCATGCACTCGCCGACGAGATTGCACTGCGGGATCTTTTTGACTTCGGTAAGGAACCAATGATCATATTGGATGTTATCAAGTAAGATACTGGATCTTTATATGGTAGGATGGGTTTCATGTTCATTATGAAGATCTTGTCCCTTCAAACTGTAGCAAGTACAATATCAAGCAAAACTAAAAGTTTAGTGAAGCATTTTCCACACAAAAAGCTACATGAGTTGTATGATAATACCTTCTTTCAGGGGATGATTATGCGGCTTACATTTGAGCACCTTTGAGTCTTATATGATCCTCAGAAATATCAAATTATCAGTACAACTAGTAAAAGATTATTTTCAATCGTATCTTTAGTAACAGGGTTGTTAGGGTTATTCCAATCGATCCTGCAGCATGGCAAAAGCGCTTTCACTTGTTTCTTCAATTATGTACACATTAACGAATGCGAGGTTTCCTTACGAACTATTTTAACTGTAAGAAACCCAATGCAACTTTCGAGAGAAGCTTACCAAATGACATTTCGTCCAATATACCAGACGGAAGCGTTATTGATGCCTTTAAGATATCATCCATTAGGTCATATGTCCCGGTGGTCAGGCTTATTGCACCTTCTTCCAAAGATCCTCCAATGTCCTCCATATCCATTGAGAAGATGCTACCAAATGTTACGTTTGTTCCCAAAATAGCTTCATCAAGTCGAACAGCAAAAGCAGCAACGTGTTTTCTCACAACTGTAAAATTTTCGGACGACTCTCCCATTTGCAAATTTGTCAACTGAGTTTCTAGGGCTCGAACAAATCTTGACGGTGCAAAATCATTAAAAACAAGGTCCCTATACACGTCTTCTCCTACATTAATTATGTTGTCTACTGTCTCCACCACATTTTGTGTTACCTGGTAAGTAAATGAAGGATAAACAATTATTACGATTCTTTTTACATCAAATTTCTCTCGCTTAGCTGAATAACCAGCTTCTCGTGACATCTTCTCTATCCTTCAAATGCAAATACTTTTGTTATATTCCACAGCATTACCTCTGTACACAGGAGTTCCATCCGCTTTCCCCAAAGCTCAGGAAAATTTTCAATTCAGAATTGCCATCGTGGCTGACATAATTTGCAAAAGATCGAAAAAGTGTCGCAATGCTGAGCTTGTAAGAAATTTTTACAGGCTTGCAGGCTTCCACATAATGACAACGGACTGCCGGAATTTCAGCATAGACGAATTTGTTGGCGCGCGGAGTGCGAAGGAAGTTTTGCGTTTTAACTGAAGAAAATAAAACAAAAATCGTTTTAGTGGAAGAAAATTTAAACATTTGGTTTTTATTGAAGAATTTGCATACATGCCCTCCTTGAGAGCAAAACACGTAAACTTTCGGGGAGATAGCTCGCATATTTACGTTACGCACTTTACCATACACCTTAAGGCTCCCCAGCAAAACTGAAAAGTCTCCGAGGGGTGCAAACCTTCCCTGAAGGGGAGATTGCCCTCGTCCCTAGACTGAACTGACCATTTCTTGAACTCTAAGAATTTTATATGGTCTATTGCCCTAGATTGTCCGTAAAACAACATTACAATGATCCTGGTGAGTTGAATTGTTAACTGCGTGCACAAATGTCTATCAAGGGAATTCCGTGAACGCCCAGGAGAGGTGTTATGTGTTTGATATCTAGTTTTACCGGAAAAAAGGGTCAACACCCACCGCCTTAATTAATAAAAGGATTCGACGCATGTTTCTTTGAACCATATACTACGATCTTCAACTAGCCAAAATGTTCGAAAACATACTATACATGCACATACACACAATTAATTTGAGAAAGTCGTACTTTTTCAAAAGTTCCCTGGACTCTCTGAAAAAGAGCCAAGGGGGAAACCAAACATTTCTCCCGAAGGAGTTCTGCTCCCTGAAGGAGCAACGTCCCCGAGGGACAACTTTGACTAAACACACCAACCCGACAGTGGTCCCGTTCTAGACTGGCTGAATAGAACAGTGCACCTAGGAGCTCCGCCGTTGTGATCACGGATACTCCGGCGCCAGGTATCTCCGCTGTCGTGCACTGTACCACTTCGAGTGCACCCTACGGTTTCAAAGTGTATTGTATTTCTTTAGTTGACACTAAATTATCTCTTAATCATTCATCAGATAGTGTACATTTTGGTGAGTAATATTAATATCTTTCAATGAAACAAGTTTATCTTCCATAAAAAATCCCTAAAGGGATACCAATGCTACACAGTGGCCTGGAAATGAAGGTTTGAAAAAACAAAGGATAACATTAACCACATTTGGTACGTCCATTTTTCGGCTTCACGAATTCGCATATTGAACTCATATTTATTCATGACACAAGTGCAACATGGAAACTGCCCTGTAAAATGGTCAGTATTTGAAGAATTGTGATGGACATTGAAGATATTCTTGAATATTTAATGCTTTAATATTAAATATCCAACCATGCACTTTTCATGTCACAAGACCTTTAAGACATGCCTTTCAAATCTACGTTCATATATTCAGAGTCGAATGGAAGCACTAAAGAGACGGATTCAAGTTTTGTCCACGTAAATTCAGGAGCACCCACAACAAAGCGCAATATTATGATCTTTTGCATAGCAAGTGCTACCAGTTTATGCACATACATCAGGAGGAATCCTTTTACGATGTTGATGCACCATGTGTGGACTATAAGCGCCTTGGAAACAGTAGCATAACTTGAGAGGGAAGCTTCCTTAAACATCTTAAAAAGTGGCGCTTTCTTCATGTTTGATTTAACTGAATGAACATTAATGAAATTATTATTAAATGCCGTTCAAAAAAATTACCCTTTTTAAAAAAATTATCTATTTCTAATCTTGCCAATAAAACGTTTGTTTAAAAAAAAAAACAAATTCAAGATGTGTTCCTGTAAAACAGATTGTAAACATGAATGTCATTCACTTTAAAGAAGAAGATTAGTTTTACTGTGTAACGCATAAGACTGTAACACATTAGAAAACTTCTGTACATCTGTAGACGTGAATCATCGGATGCAAAAGTGTAATACAGCAGATACGATGAACAATAATTCAGCGAAACGCTTACACACCTCTGGAGATGGACTATTCACTTGTACTATAAGTTCCAAGATTTCCAGTACTCTGATTAAATCATCTTTATCAAGTGCTTCCTTTTCTGTGACCTCAGCAAGAATTTCAGATATCTCTACTACGTTTTCGTCCGTCACTGGTTCTTTCTTCAAAAAATTGAATAACTGAAAAGAGATTAATTCATTCTTTTCAGAAACAGATGGTTGATGTTAAAAAGGAAAAATGAATAAAAATGCCGGGAAATATTGCACTAGCGTGCTTTTTGCGTATGCAAGCAGCACTAAATAAGTTACAGCAAGGATACAACTTTATAAGTACGATTGATTGCAATGTTACTAGTTTAACATTTATGTGCAACCTACATGATTCTACCTCCCTCAGGAGTGGCACCAGGGCGGGGGGCACGGGGCAGGTGGATCATGGCCACAGACCTTGAATGATGCCCCCATCGTAAAATATTTCCAGTTTTATAGGGAGTCTTAATGGGTACGATAAAGTGCCCATTATGAAAAGTCGCCCCGACGGTTTTCTTCACTTTGCTTTCAAGGAGGGTAATAAAACACTAGATTTTCCTTAATAAAACCCCCAGTCTTTTTCAATGGAATCCAGAAATTGTCAAACTTTTCTTAACAAAAAGAGCATTTTTCAGCTCGCTTTGCGTCCTCCATCTTTCCGGCAACCTGTCAATATTGTAGGGCATCATCTATTGCCCCAGCCAAGGAGTTTGCCTTCTCGTCGGGCAAAACCTATTGACACCCCTAAACTGATTGATTTTGTGCCTAATTAATGAATATTTCCTATTCCTGTTATATCCTTCCAAATCATAGCTATAGCCTACGGCTTTTACTGCTTATGATGGCAGAAATGTGTCATAATTTTAATGAGAAACCCTCACAGATGGTAAATATATGTAAACTGAACAATTTTATAATTAAAAGTTCGTGTATATACTGGCTTCGGAACGTACTTGACCAATACTTCAAGGCAATTGTTAAAACAAGCAAAACATTGCTACTTTCTACAAGAATTTTAGTAGTAACAATCTCAATGATATCCATATTCAGATGTTGACAAATCGATGCCATCTTCTTAATTACAAGAATTTAAAATATTCTGAAACCTAACTTCATCCATACATTTCCTGAAAAAGAGTCAAACTGAGTATTCACGTTGAGATCTGAGTTGTATACATACTTGTTCCACACAAGAATCGTCGCTATTCTCATCTTTGTCAAGGCAGTCCAATTTATCTCCTTTAAAGCAATCAAACACAACCACATCCTGCCAGAAACTAGGTGAACGTAAGTCTCCTTCGCAACGTCTTGAGGCAAGTGGCATCCCAGCTGATAAGGAGAATACGTAGTAAGAGTGATGAAAAGTAGTTTAGCAAAACAGTTCGGTAGCTGTGGAGCATTCACATCCTCCTGCTTACAAAATAATCATATTTGTTTTAGCACCCATGATCATACCTCCCAACCTGTAGCCTGTCACTTAGTTTTTCTATTTTTACTCTTTTTTTGGGGGGGGGGGGTAGGGGACAGCAAAAAATTTTACCGAGAGTGCCTTCCAAATTGCAGAAAATGGAACTTTCAAAACCTTGTTGCTGTCATCCCTTGTTAGAATGTTAAAAGGGCCTAATATGTGCTTGATGAAATCAAGAGATGAATGAAAAGTTTGGACTGTCAGGGGAGGGATTCGTGATGAACCCCCTGAAAAATTTGGCTATGTCGGACTTCAAATGTGGAGAAAGGTAATGTACATATGGAGTACAATGCCACATCTGAAGTAGTTGTCGGGACGTTCGTTTCATCGTCCAAGTGAATTATATGAGAATTAAATGACAGTGCAGATTATATACCTAAGTTAGTGAAAGTAGGCATTTTAAAGTTTACACATTTTTATTTATTTATTTTTTTTGAAGGAAATAATTCAAAGTTTATTTCCGTTCAAACATTTATTTTTTCTTTATTCTTACACATTTTATTAGGACACAAAAATCGGGGGGGGGGGGGGGCTGACGAATATCTATTTACATGTTGTTCATTTTGACACGCACATGATGTTACGGCTAATGGCTAAGTCACTTGATACTTCGAAATAACAGTGCCATAAAATGCTTTTTGAATACCTACCTTAATTACTGATAGGATGAAAATCACATGTAACAGCTTATAATTTCGAGATTTTCTTAGAGAAGGACCCCACACCTTCCATCTTTGTCTTTTTACAGTTATACTGGCAAGCATATTCCAAAACCCATGCCCCTAGGTAAACAAGGTGGTTAGGAGGGTCGGGATCGCTTCCATAGGGCTAGCTTTTTCAGAAAGTGAGATACGTCAAGACATGTAAAGCAATAGTAATTCTTGTGGTAATAATTATTATGATAGTAAAATTTTTTCGCCTTCATTCTGGCATTGGAGAGGAAATGATTGAAAAGTACATGGTAAGTTTTTGAAAAATATAACGGAAAGAACTTAAAGGGGACTGTAAGTTTTTAGCCAGCTGCGAAATCAAGAAGAAAGAGTTAAAAAGCAATGGAGTAGTACTATCTATGTATTAGGTATCTGCTTCCTAAAAGCTCCCCTAAATCATGCCATTCTTGTCTCCCTAACCCATTGCTCTGCGACTGAATGTATTCTGACCATTTTTAATAGTTACACATTTCATTTGAGACTTTTGTAGTAACATGACTTAAGGTAATGGTCCTGCCCAGGAAGGTAAAATTCCCGGTATGGATTTTCTTGAGCATATGTACATCATATGCTTCTGCTATCAGAATGCTCAGTCCAGCTATTGTATCTGGTAACTGACGTAGATTACTAAGCTACCTGCAACAACACAATCAGTTAACACACGAACTGGGACTTGATAATGCCACCTTTCATGAATTTTTCGTACCAATATCATGTTCAAATATTATCTTTGATTTCCTACGTGCAATTTACGTAAGATAAAAATCTTGTGACTACGAAAACTTTGGGTCATAATAAATTGATAGGGGAGTTGTCTTCAAATGCATGTTTCCCTACTATCGAAACTTTTGCACATACATAAATGTGAAAGAAACACTTCCCCATCAATTTACACTTTCTCTTCCCTCACCGCTTCCAATCAAATTGATCTCACAAAGGAGTAGAACAATCGGTCTTTAATATTTCTTCCATTTATGTAGACTAATTGGGTTTGTTGTTATTCTAATATGACACTTTGTCAAATAATATACTATGCGTCAATCAAGCAGGCCCGAAACCAGACAAGGTATTGAAGGAAGCGAGATAATTTCCTGGGGGTAGGTCAAATTTTAAAGGGGAGTGATATACGAAAATGCATTAAGGAAATACAACTTTTTAATTTTTGAGTGGGATGAAAAATTTTAGGGGATGCAATCCCTGTCCCCTTTTTAATAAGGGCTTGCACACAAGTATATTTATCCATGAATCCCTTAATTGCGTGCATGGACATTGCAAAACAGTTCGATGAGACGGCACAGCTGACCAATTGGTTGTCACTGATCATGATAGACCTTTCCTTGAATCTATAATTGTGGCATAAAGGAAGGTGATATCAACCAGGTATCATTTTCTTCAAAGGTTCAAATTTTATTTCTAGTAAGGAGGAGTAGAAGGCACTGGACCCCATTAGCTCTGTGACGAGACTGAGTGATGCAGTTGAAGCTATAGGCGTAGGAGACGGGTGCTGTGGGCTGCAGCCCCCAACCAAATATTTCTGTGAAAATTCGGGCAGTAAACTGAGAATTTTTCGGGCACCTACTGAAAGAAAAATAATGCAATGATGTAGCTAAAGGTAATCAATAGTTTAAAAATCTTCCTTGGCAATTAAAGTAAAGTTCTGATTTGAATTGCACCAGCACCTATATATTCGGTATTAATTCACCAGTGTATTTTTTAATGGTTAAACTTATATAATAATTATCAGTGACGTATTTAGGGGGACCATTGGGCCATACACCCCTCCCTCACTGATGCCGTACTTTTTTTACCTAAAATACGTAAATTTTTCAAAACAAATTTTACTTCAAAGGTATCATATGTGACACGAGATTGCATTTAAGGACACCTAATTTTTCAAACTTTTTCAGAGGGGGAGGGGACCCCTCCCAGGCCGGCGATCGCACAACAAAATACATACCCCCACCTCATGAAAAGAATCCAAAAATTATAATAAATATGGGAGAGAGTAGTAACACGGCAAAGTGTTGTATGGAATTGGCATGCGGTGTGATAACCGATGCATGCCTATGATGATATGTACACTAACATGTTGACCGCGCTCGCGGAGTGCGCGGAAATTTTGGGTTATACTTTTCGGGCAAATCGTTACAGCCCCCCCCCATCAACGTGGGCTCCTACGCCCATGGTTGAAGCTTCACTTAAGAATGAAGTCGTAGTATAAACCGTATGCATATGGCGTCACAGGATCATAGCGGTGTGGTAATTCTGTAACTTATCATAGTATACATTGCATTCAATTCATTGTTTGTCCTTTAACATGACGTCTGGGTCGGTTTACAAGTAGATGATGACGTTAAAGAGATTCTACAGTCTACCTTATTGTCAAGAACGAAATTATTTGTGCAAAAGTGGGTTGATATAGTACGCTTAAAGCAAAAGTTTATGTGTGAAAATGTGAGAGTCAATGGGTCCTTATCTAAAAAACGTAAAATATTTTCCCAGTCCTTTGGGATTTTCAGGATTTCCGCCCATGCCTCATCTTAAAGATCTTTGCCTAAAATGTATGTGGGTTGCGCAACCGGGTTTTTTCTACTTCTGAAGTTCGAAAGTAAAACGGGGCCTTAATTAAAATATAAAGCTAGGCCAAAATCATCTTGATGCATTTAGACACGTAAAATTATTCCTTATGTGCAATCAACATGTGAAGATTTGGTTAAAGGATTGAACAGACAACCACAAAATGTCATTACCATAGGGTGAGTGACTTGGACACAATTCTTTCGAAGATGCATTCACACCGATGTTGGTCTTTTCAAACGTCAAATCAACCAAGAGGCCATCACCCTCCACTTCCAAAATTTCCATCTGGCAGAATGCTGATGGGTAGGTAATAATCAATAAAGTCATTTAAATTTGGTGATCCGGAAAAGTTGAGGAGGGGACATAAAATATAAAATGAATACCGACGAGTTAAAATAATTTAATGACTTGGTTGCTTGAAAGGTGATAATTAATGGGATGTTTCCAATAGAAAAACAAATTTGGCTTTGTTTGTACCTTGTTGACCAAATGGGGTATCGCAGATTGATTATGAAAATAAAATTAAGAATAATCTTAAGATATCAGGGAAGGAATTGCAAGAATTCAAGTGAGTCTATGTTTCGTGAATTACTACTTTGGAACTCAATTAACCCTATTACTCTCTTTATTTGTATGTACGTTCCTGAGCTATTGTCTTGCTTTGCCATTATCAATTACGCTGATCATTCCATTCCATTATAGAGTTTGACTTTTTTCAGGTAGAAACTTCTTTAAATCAAAGGAAGTCTAGCATGAATTTTGAAATAGAATTTATAAAACCCTGCGGATCATGTTCACATGACGAAACTCAAAATAATGGATTTAACAATCACGGGGAGAGCCAGTATAGTTGTGAGGACTGTACAGAATTTTTAAAATGTTTAAAGAAAACATGGCATAAATTGCGTAAAACCACACCACACCAAAGTGTCAGTGCAGACACTTAAGATCTGCACAAGGTGGCAATGGAAATTCCCGAATCACAATATGGCAAGGGAAACCAGGAAGACATATAAGTTGATAAGGTAAGCGGACCGACAGGAATGGATGAATAGAGAGGCACAGAGAGACAGATATTTCGACACATACTCACAGGCACTTTGGAAGCTGGTAAAATTTAATGGGTACTCGCAATTTCCAAGGAAATCAATCTGCCTTAGGTTTCTTTCAACTTCCTCTGTGCTTTGACTGGACTCAACGCCAAGGTAGAAAAGTATAATAACGTCATCAGTTTCCATTTCCATGAACTGCCTTTGAATCGCAAAACCAGATAAACCAGAGCTTTCGGACATGAATAATCCATTCACCTTTATTATTAATGAAAAAAACCGAATAAACACTTACAATATTGAAGGACATTTTAATAGCTCACATCATTACGTGATTCTACTTTACTCTATTAGACGTGAATGTATCTCTAAAGTAACGTGGGGTACTACGCGTTTGCAACCTACTAGCACGATGTTGAAATTTTAATCTCAATCGAGTACTTTTTTTTTGATATTTTCAAACAGTAAAAAATTGACTTGTTGGTATTGAAGTTATCATTTGCCATTTATTAGAATGTAACCCTACAGATAGAACCTCGTCAGAATGTATGCTATATCCCTTTCTTCAATTTTAAGCCTCTTCCTTTATCTACAGTAGGCAAACGTGATATTAAGGTACACTATTAGCGTTAGACCAATTATCGGTATTCAAATCGGCCGATAAGTTGTCCATTTTCCTACTGTATCGTTATCGGTAAAATTTACGTAAGGCTTACTTGCCGATAATACCTAATCGATATTTATCTTCCTATAAATTTGTACATTATTTGTACATTATTTGTACATTGATTATTTTTTAAAAACAAGTTCCAATATTTTTCCTCATCAAATGACACGGCACTTAGATGTGGTTCCTGGTAGCCCAGGGTTAGTATATGCAGAACGTTTATTTCCCCAGTATCACTACCGGATCGGTATCCGCCGAAATTGAGAATTGAAATATCGGTTTCGGTAACACGGCTACTTGTAATATCGGTTCAACATTACACAATATCTTCCAGGTTCTAATTTCGTAGCATTTATACGAGTACATTTTCATCACTTCACTTTGAATTCATGATACAAATTAAAACTTCGGTTCGGGAGATTTCCAGACACTTGAACGAAGTATTTTGTAAGGCGCCTCTAGACTGCTGAACTGGACATATGATCTGACCTTTACATTTATTCATTCCATTCATCTATTTGTTTCTCCACTAAAATATAAAATATGACAAAACTACAGTTATACATACAGTTACAGAGGCAATTTATCGTAGTAGTGGAAGAAGTGAACTACAAAACCCTATTGGGCTTAACATCAACGGCAGAACACTCCCTAGTATTAAAAACTTAAGTATTAAACAATACACTCTAAAAACGGTCGGTTCAAATTTGAACCGATCGGGGTCGGAGGGGCAACTAACCGGAATCTGTTCAAAATTTGACTAGGTTTGGTTCAAAATTGAACCAAGTTGGTTTAATTTTGAACCAAATCTAGTCAACTGTCTGAACAGATTTTGGTTAGTTGCCCCTCCGACCCAGGTCGGTTCAAATTTGAACCGACCATTTTTAGAGTGTACAGTAAATAAGCATAGGAGAAGCCTCCAAACGAGGTGACTCTAAGCGCTGAAGGCACTGCAAGCAATTACCCCACTCAGATCACCCAACCACCCCAGTCACTAAAACCTAAACCGGCTTCAAAACCCTGCATAAAAGCAAGCTCCAATCCTGAAGTATTCTTATAATGTTGTTATGAAATATTCGTGTAAGTTCCTGAGACAGCTGCAAATTGAAGATTTCTGCTTTAAAATATCTTAAAGTGAATTCCACAACACAGCTGCTGGGTAGTGTAATCCCTTCATTAAAGACTTGTGCGACAGCTAGGGATAGCCTGTGCAAGTTTATTCACCAGTTGTGGGAGAGTGTCGTCCATCTGAAGGATTTAAATAAAAAATGGTGCTCTCAATATGGTGTACGAGTTTCTATATCAGTACCGTGACGAGGTGAACATCGGTGAGATGTTTGCGATAGAATATTAAAGGCATGGTCCACCTTATTACGTGAAAACTTAAGTCTAGGAAATTGGGGGGGGGGGGGTGCGCGTTCACCAACGGCACCCCATCTGGATCCTCCACAGACAATACACCAATACCCTTTGCTATCTGTCTTGACACATGATTGATATGTTCACTCCATCGATGTAAACCCCTTGAATCGATGTAAACCCCTTAGAAAATAATCAACTTTCTTCAAACAAGAATAGTTCAGTTTAATAATAAGGGTACTTAAATCAAACTTCTCGTTAAAAATAATATAACTAGTTTTATTGGTATTGAGAGAACGCTTATTAGCAAACCAGTTTATACAGACATTGGGCTCCTCGGTAGTAATACGGTGGAGTTTGTTAACACCGTTATCACTAAAGAGAATATTGGTGTCGTCAGCAAAAAGCACAACTGAAGCTTTGGCTAAAAAAATTACCGATATCGTTGACATAAATGATAAAAAGCAGTAGCCCTAGGAAGGAATGTTGTGGGACACCACGGCTTATCGTTCGTATATCAGAGTTATAACCATTTAGGTACACAAATTGTTGTCTATTATACAGGTAACATTTAAGACAGGACAAAAAGTTCCCACGAATACCGCAATAGTTAAGCTGGCAGGAGATGTTGTGGTCGATAGTGTCAAACGCTGTTAATAAGTCGAGCAAAATGCTGCCTGTTCTTAATTTTTTACCCATATCAAAAAGTTTCACACCATTTGTTGCATGTAAGCCTGGCGTGTTGATTGCATGGTTATACCATTGTGATATATTTATTGTGCAGTAATAGTTAAGGCACGTTTCCCTTCAAAGTTTGTAAGATTCTATGATCACAAAAATTTCTTCTTCATGAAATATCTTTTCATCCTAAAGGTTCTTTTTTCATAAAGAAAGTTCGCATAGTTCAAAGTCAAATACAGAGCGAATCCACATTAACAAAGTTGGGATCTCCCATGTTCATTTTTAGTGGCTAAAACATCCCAAATGTCCGTCAGTTTGGCCAGAAATCTATCCAGTCAATCAAACTAATTATTATATAGTATGGTTGGTGACAAATTAAAATACTGTTTCCACTCTTTATTGGTCGGGTTCTTAAAGGGGCTACCCAACTAGATAAGCATGAAAACTGTAGACTGTGTCAGAACTAGATTCGCTTATATTGAAGTTTACACAGAAAGTAAGTAAATGATCTTAGAGTTATGCGTTACTGTGATATTTTTACTACAGAATGGCAAAAAAATTGGCAAGTAAGGAATGAAACGGCTTTTTGAAGTTGAAAGAGCAATGCAGGTCTCTAATAAAATTATTTTATTTGGCAAGGAAACATGTCATGAAACTAGTTATAGCAAAATAAATAGTCTCTTTTATCGACACCACACAGTGTTATATGGCGTGATCTATTAGTTCACACGGCGAAAAGCCAAAAGTTCAGCAACATGCAACAAACTTTTCGATATGATTGAATTTCTTAGTTTTCCAACTGCATCAGAAGAGAAAACCACTTCTGTGGAAGCAAAAACCATACTGATATTTAAAAGGAATTTTGTTTTTATCAAGAAATTTCACAACACGGTTATATATAAGGCTTTCAAGTAGCTTTGAGAGGCACGGCAAGAACGAAATAGGGGGTATTTGAGTCAACTTTCATGAAGAAATTTAGCTGTGGATAGAGAAATCTTAAAAAACACGAGAAAGGGGCTTGGTAATGCATGGAATCTCCTGTATTTTAACAGAATGTTTAATATATATAATCAGAGCATTACACAGCACTGAGTCGGCGCTCCTTAGAGTTAAAAATGACATGCAGAATATTTCCATGCGGAATTGTGTACTACTTGTTCTTCTAGACTTGAGTGCAGCATTTGATACTGTTAGCCACTCCATTTTGCTTGACCGCCTTATCCCATGACATCTAGGTAAGAGGAACTGCGCTCAAATGGTTCAAGTCGTATCTTTCCGACAGAACAGCCTGTGTCTGCACAAATAGAGTCTTCTCTGAGTGCCACAGTCTGAGCTATGGTTTACCACAGGGGTCGATAGTTGGTCCCCAGGCATTCACAATTTACTCTATTCCAATTGGTCGTATTATTAGGATACATAACATTCAGTACCATTTCTACGCGGACGATATCAAACTCTACATTACTTTTGACATAAATGACTAACAATCTTTATCTGAAGCTCTCTCCCAGCTTTCTGCCTACATATCAGATGTTCTGCCACCTTTAGCCATCCGTTATTGAGAATCCTGCATTCTGATTGGTTAAACACTGACCTGTTATTCCACAACATACTGTCAGTAAACGTAAACACTGATAAAAATGAAGTTTTCCACACATTTTTGGTGGTAGAAATGGAATAAACCACTTTTGTCGGACTATTATTGTCTCATAAACCGCCTCGACTCCAAATTTGGCAAAATAACGGACTCAGCTTCGCCTCGTCCGTTATTTTGCCAAATTTGGAGTCTCGACTATATAATAGTCCGCCAAATGCGATTTATTCCTTAATTAAATCATGAATGACACAAAACATGTTAAAGCTCAACGAAGAGGAAACTGAAGTTCTTATTTATGTTCAAGAACATCTCAAACGCAAATTGCCGTCTGTTTCTCTTCTGGTTGGTGACAAAGTAATCATGCCTTCTGAAATCGTTCGCAACCTGGGTGTTGCCTTTGATACATCTTTGACAAGGCACTCTCACATCACATATCTTTGTTCCAGTCTAATATTTCAACTCAGAAACATTACTAGGATCCGGAAATTTTTTGACTTTCATACATGTCACTTGATAGCCCGTGCTTTGGTTTTGTCGAGATTGGATTATGGCAATGGCCTTTTCTTTGGGTCTAACATCTCAGACATTCAACGCCTACAACGTGTCCAAAATTGGGCAGCAAAGCTAATTTGCGATGCTATTAAATATGAACATGCATCACCCTGTCTTCAAAAACTACATTGGCTACCGGTAAAAGAGCAATTAACTTTCAAAATCTTAGTTACTGTATTCCAGTGCCTTCAAGGAACTGCTCCTAGCGATCTGTCATCTTGTTTTGCACCTTTGCAACCACAACGTGAAAACCTGCGTTCCGCATCCGACTTAACCCGACTAACAGAATATTCAGCCATTTAAACACTCAAAACAGCCTACAACCTAACTTTCACCTTCGCTGCCCCTCAAAAGTGGAAAAGCCTCCCAGTATCTATGAGAAACTGTGACTCTTTACCTAAGTTCAAAAAAAAAATTCTAAAATCATATCTGTATTCAAGAACATTTTAAGCTGCTCTCTAGATGGTAAAAGGTTCTAGATTGCTTGTTCATACAGGTATTTGCCCTTTGTTCCTTTGGTTCGCTATAATTCGCTTTGATCTTTATGAAAATGCGCTTTATAAATGCTATGCATGTAGGTATATCATCATAACCAGCGATTTTACCAGGCTTAAGACACATATATGCTACTTCGACCCATCATCTTCAGTAATAGGAAAAGCAATGTAAGGGTGAAGAGTCAATACGGGTACTAGAGTTGTGCAAAAAGTCCAAGAAGGGCGAAGAGGAATTTATATTCTGAGCAAGTGAGGACCCAACATTGACGAAGTAATCATTTAAGCCGTTGGCAATACCAGCTTGATCGGTTAACTTAACACCATAACGTACATAATACTCAGGATAAATCTACATCTTCTTATTCTTATTGAAAACATCATTTTTAGAGGACCATGTCTTTCTGAGATCATTTTGCCACTAGTGAATCTCAAAGTATGATACTTTTTTAGAAGCACGAATAACATAATTTAATTTGTTTTTCTTAATAACGGTAATTCAAAATGTTACTGTCCTTATAGGATATTTGAGTTTGGTTACAAAAAGCTTGTTTTTTATAGTGACTTTAAAATACCAGAGTAGATCCAGGGCTTTAATTGCTGTAATTCAGTAATCTCCTTCCCCTTGGCTTCTACATTTCCCAGGGCGGAGATACGGGACTGTTGTTCAGTGGCGTGGATCCATCTCCAAAAGTGTGTGTGTGGGGGGACTTTTCACCAATTGCGAATCGCCGTCCTCGGGGAGAGGCCTAAGGGGAGGGGTGCTCCCCTCCCCTTGAAAAAAAAGTGAAATTATAAGGTGTCTTTATGACAAATGGTGCCATATTTGGGAGCAATTTAGCTTTTAAAATGTAGTGTCAATTCGTGATCTATGTTATATTACAATTCATTACAGTTTTAGTTTTCATTATTTTGAAAAAGTGGGGGGGGGGACTTTTTGGAGATGTCCCCCCCTACCAGAAAAATGAGGGGGACGCGTCCTCCATCCCCCATGATCCACGCCCATGCTCTTGCTGTTCTTATTGTCTTGAGATGACATTCAGCTTATTTCTAATTGCTTTTTCTACACAGCTCTGAAGTATTTCCTTAAACCCTTTACAATGTGAGAGTACTTTCATAATCTCATCAACTAAGTCACCTGTTGCGATTTCTTTTAGGTGCTTCCAGTCGCAATGACTGTCGTTAAGGCATGTTGATTTAAGTTTCAGAGTGTAAACAGGGAGTTGTCAGGGACTCCCTGGTGTAACAGGGATTGCGGAGAGACTACAGACTACCAAGCTGAACAGTGAATGACTTCGTAGTAAAGCCGTGTCAGGCTTTTATAGCTAGGCCTGTCTTAGCCTAGGGTACCTAGGCCTAGTTCTGACGTACACTTTGTTCCCTGAACTAGGCCTAGGCTATTGCAACACAAACTTTTGACCGCATATTACTGTGAGAGTAATATCGTCTGCGTGCGTTGCTGCAGTGATTGTTGCTATATACGCGTATGCGCGTGTATGAACGTAACTATAGCTATGGACTATGTCACAATTGAACAGCAGTGCGTGCTATTTAGCATACAATAGTGTGAACGTCCTAGTTACAAGATTTAGCAGTTTCATAGAATGTTAAAAAAACAAAACAAGATCGTTTGTGTAAATCAAAATTTTTGGTCTTTTTTTGGACACTAAGTGCTAATAATCTTAGAATGAAGGGTCTTAAACATATAAGGCCCCGTAGAGGTCCACATCGTAGTACTAGAAATCTCGATAAAATCACAATATATAGCTGAAGACGAAGATTGAAACGTGCAATACGCGTAACTTTTCGGTTAAATATAATGCATACATCAGTGGAAAGCTTTGTGAAGAGTTAGAGTTCGATGAGGTTTTACGGCCCAGTTTCTAACCAATTGGTTTAAGCCGGGCCGGCCACGGCCTTTTTTCAAGTTGTGGCTCACTGGCTTGTTTTCCCTACTCCATTGCTTATGCTGAGCACCAAGCACAATGGCAGCAGGTTCCATTTTTAAAGTCTTCGGTATGACCCGGCCAGGAGTCGAACCCCAGACCTTCCGGCTGCAAGTCGGATGGTCTAACCACTTGACCATGCAGTCGGAAAGCTTTGTGAAGTCAAAAAAAAAAAGAAAAGCAAGAAACTTATGTCGTGTCGGGAATATTGAATATCAAGACCAAATTTAGACAATAATCGACGAAATCTGTAGGTCACGGGCTCCCAATATTTTACTTTTAGGGATACTCTAGAACTCGGTGTTAAAACCAAGCCCCCTGCTTTGATTTCTTGCTACTTTAGTAACGACTTAAACATGGGCCTCAAACATGGCCGTACGGGCCGGGGGGGGGGGAGCTGGGGGACGACCGCCCCAAATATCAGAAACCTGACTAAATCGGGCAGATATTTTGTCTCAGTCGGGCGGAAAATTGGACAGCTAGTTAAATTAGGTCTGGAATTGGGACAAAATCACCGCCCTCCCAGAGAAAAACAGTCCCGTACGACCATGGCCTCAAATCTCTTACTTACTCGTTCCTTACCTTGCAAGAAATTTCGTCAATTTGAAACTAATATTTTGAATGTATCATTATCTATACTAATTAAATTAGCTATTATTATCTACAATTAAACCAGCCAATTGTTACAAGAATTTTGGTCTAAACAAAGTCACTCGTCGGGGATTTCTACTAACGTCGAGCACGGATAAGGGGACGCACTTCACTTAAGATAAGTAGCCTAAGTGCACGATAATTGGAGGTTGCAGCTGCTGAAATTCCTTCTGTAGGGGCTTTGAAGTCACAAACTTCCAATGATTATACTCTTTAGGGCAGGGGTGGGGGACCTCCTACCAGCGGGTCGTATGCGCCCGCGGGACCATGATATCCGGCCCGCGAAGCAATTCATAAATATAAATTTAGAATCACTTGAAAAGTAGTTGATAATAATGTCTTACCCCACGATGCCCACCGTTTATCCTGCTCATACCACTTTCCAGGTACTTCACGTAGAACTTTTGTGGAACACTGCTAGCATATCACTTACACATTATGCACAATGTAACATGCCCACCGTATCCGTCGTAGGACAAAAACATAGGTGCAGAATCCTTGTACATGTGGTGGTAATGGAAACTTTGCGTGGGAGGCTACAAAGCATTGAACAGAATTGCACTATCACGTGTATAGGCCTATTATAGCGATACACAGTGGGCACTGTATTTATTTCCGTAGATTCGGGGCGAGGATGGGGTGGGTTAGGATTGTTCTTCGAAAAGAGAACTAAACGTTCAAAGTGGATAATTTTGCAATGTAAAGTTGGTTTCAAAATGCAGGGGCGTAGCCAGTATGTAGCACTGGAGGCCCGGGCCTACACTTTTTTGGCCAAGTTATCTTTTCCCAAACACCCATAATTCAAATCCATAGGCTTGCTGGACGAGTTTAAGAGTCTAGACAGGAAAAACTATTGAAATGAACGTAGCAAGAATATGGCTAAATTAGGTGAGTTACTCTTAGATAAGTGTCCTTTAAAGCGGGGTTGCACTGTATATATATATATATATATCTATATATATATATATCTATATATATATATATAATATATATATATATATATATATATATACATAATTCAAAAGTTTTGTGCCTACAACTTTTTAAATACTGGCTACGCCCCTGAAATGTAAGTGTTTTCGGGGTGCTTCGCGAGCACTTTTCATATGTGCTCCTTCTACATTACTCCATCCATACAAAAAGAAAAAACAAATGGTGTGATACTCCTGCTCTGTGTAGCCTTGCACATTCAAAGTCATTTCGTGATAGTGGATAAACATTTTACCACCCATAACCTGCCTGCATGGGGCCCCTTGGCGTTCGACTTATGGAGAAAGTTTGTAGCACCCTCGCTGTCTGCGGCCCGCGAGTGGATTATGACTATTAAAACGGCCCGTCTGAGGAAAAAGGTTCTCCGTCCCTGCTATAGGCGTACATTTTACCAACATTTGGGTTGCGACAACCTCACACGTCCCTTGGGGGATCTAGGTGAGGAGTCAACCGGTTCGAGCCCCTCTTCGCAAACCTGAGAACAAAACTACTGCCCGAAAAGTTTAAATGTAAATGCTGAAAATTCTTGTGCGACAATTCTTTAGGCATGCAGAGGGCGGTGTACCTTGTTCGTTTATTAACGACCCAGGCAAATGTTTCGGTGCCATTATTATTGTACCTATTTTGATAGGTATATTGTATAATGTTGGAGGTAGCCTCAGCCTAGGTCTCGGAATAAGTATCCTCGACACTAACATCGGTTATATTTTGTACTATGGTGAGCGTAAGTACCCAATACACATAGCATGTCCAGTTTAAACTGATCTGTGTTACAGAAACTGTAACACGTGTTACGAGAACTGTTAATGGTACGATACGGTTGAGTGATTTACAGATAAGTAATTAATTTAGGAGAACGGCTGTCGAGTCCTCCGCATGGTACAGTGGTCAAGAAGGAAGGCATGATACCATGATTTTCAGGGTTCTGGGTTCGATTCCTCTTTTAAAATTGACAGAATTTACTCTTATTTTTTTGAGGGTTAGGGTTATTCTTAGTGTTAGGGTTAGGGTTAGGGGAAAATTGGTGATATTTGAACGTTCCTCGTGTTACAAAATTATAACATGGCACAGTTTAAAACTGGAAACGGTGTACAGTATTTACTGTACATGCTATGAAAATTGGCTGGCGTAAGATATAATAGGACAAAGAGCTAACCAAAATACCATTGAGAAAAGATGGATATATTACACCTAAAATACTTGCTTCCAAAGTACAGCACTTGAAAGCTCTGACTCACTCAAAGCAGCGGCGTAGCTACGGGGGGGGGGTAGGCCCCCCAGATATTCGTCAGGCCCCCCCCTAGATTTTTTGTGTCCTAATAAAATGTGTAAGAATTAAGAAATACAAATGTTTGAACGGAAATAAACTTTGAAGTATTTCCTTCAAAAAATAAATAAATAAACAAAATGTGTAAGAATTAAGAAAAAGTAAATGTGTGAAAAACACATTTTGTGCACGTATGAAATCAAATTGTAACTTTAAAATGCCTACATTCACTAAACTAGGTATATAATCTGCACTGTCGTTTAATTTGCATATAATTCACTTGGACGATGAAACGAACCTCCCGACGACAAACTCGGATGTGACATTGTCAGGTTTAGACCCTTTTTGCCTTTCGGGTGGCTGGTTGATTTACTGAAAACATGGCAACCATACACTGAAGACCATTCCTACACCGTATCATACACAAAATATGCCGTACGGCTAGGTACTGAGTTCGAATAATTCATCTATCCTTAACAAGTATGTCGTGTCTCTCTGTTTGCCCATGACAAGTGCACTGTAGAACGATTGTTTTCAACAAGTCCTCTTTTTACTAGTTCGTCATGGTCCGTCATGGTCCGGACGGATTTGTAAAATTGTCAGCAAGGTCCGGATTTCATGTGTTTCCCACATGATCCCTACTTCTGCTTTGCGGGTTAAATAGTTTGAAAGATTTACTGGTGGTATTATAGGTCTGACCAAGTAATATACCGATGAATTGAGTCCGAACAAATAGAGCACCATTTTGCATCTAGACACCATTGAAAACCGGAAAAATTTCCAAAGGGAAGGGGACACCCTTAGACCCTACATCAGAACAGTGATCTATGTCCTCCTTGCTAGAAAATAAATATGGTAACCCTATGTTGGAGACAAATGGTATGATCTAGGGGATATGTAACTGAGTAGTGGACGTGTAGCCTATGGACAGGGTGATGGACAAATGTAACAGAGATATACTAGAAGGTGAATACGGGAGAATTGCAGGCTGAATAAATGCAAAGGGATGCATAATTCAGTATGATTCTTGTACTACCTCAGCTCATGTGATATCCACGGCCGTACACAGCGGGGGCGGGCAATTACCCCCAGAAATTTTCAAAGTGCACCGTTTCCAACTTTGAGAATATACCGTACAGAGAAAACGCAGTAAAAATATAAGAAATAGCCGTGATTGTAATGATAGAACTTGAACAATTTCAAATAGGCAGATCAATATGTTCATGCCTATATCTGTACTCATCACCAATCATTTACACCTCTATAAGGATGTATTTCTAGCCTACTTTCCTAAAATTCTCGCGCTAAGTGCGATTATGCATAGCTACAATGTTGCTGTTGTTGCTATAGGTAGCCTCAATCATCAATGGCTTAAAAACGTTTTCAAAACGTGCCAGTTTAGTCATAAAAACGTTTTATAACCAATAACACTCCCTCCCCTCCCTTGAACCCTCCCCCACAACGGAGTTCAATGGTTGAGGTCATGCTTCACATCATATCCACCATGCTCTCAAAAATGACTTTTGTCGCACTGTCACAACTATTTTTTGTTTTCCTTTAAAAGCTGAAATCCCTGAAACATTGCACCATTTGCTACCTAAACGTCCTCCTTAAATTACAAATTTTCCCCATGGGGGAGGGAGACACCCGTTCCCTTTAGTCCCCCTCCCCCAGGCCACAGATCAATAATGCCCACTTTTTTGCCCCCTAGCAAAAAAGTGTACGTGCGGCCTTGTGTATTACCATTTTTCATGGATTGATTTTTTCCTATTATTTGAGAAATGCAGACATGAGATTCGAATTTCAAGGCTGGGTACATGCAGCTTAAAACACGTGGGAAGTGCCGTTTCCGGCCATCTGGAGGGTTTGTAAAGCCAAAAATTTTCTAGCACGCTCCGCGCCAACTGATGGTGGCGCTCCGCTTAGATAGTCTTGATAAGCCTGACCCTCGACCGTGCCAGCCCCCCCATTTGTTACCTAGGCCCCCCTAAAAATTTCATCCTAGCTACGCCCCTGACTCAAAGCGCCGTACCAATCATAATGTTAAGTGTACAAAGTTACTAGACGTGTTCCAATTTACTCGCCATGAAAACCTCTATAACAGATAATTGTAATAGGGCTGAAAGTTATTTCAAGTTTGCATTATCTATGAATATTTGGGAGTAAAAATTGTTAACAAGCTCATTTATATCCACTAAACCGGAAAGCCCAAAGGCTTGGTGATTCCTTGCTGAAAGGTGGTGATTTGTGCACTGAGGTTCATCCCTGAAATATACTTCTTGACTATATCATTTTTACTATGTTTTCACAGCTTGACCCCTGATGACCTCATATGACCTTTGAGCCTCACCAAAATGTGAATAACAAAAAATTAAAAGAAAACATGGAGGAGGGATTCGTACCCGGACCATATGCGTGAGAAACCGAGTTCTAATCCACTACGCCATCAAAAAGCTTTTTCAGCGTAGGCCTATGGTATTTCTAATCATGCTATAGTCACAGCATCATTTTCAAGTATTCATAATTAGGTAATTTAAATTTTTATTATTACTGTAACAGTTATGTTTGTGAAAAAATAAATGTTGCTCTCTTTAACTTTATCTTTGGAATGGTAGAAAATTCTTCCCTATCTTTTCGTAGGTCACGAAACGCTTGACAAAATTTGGAGCTACTGCTCAAATGTCTATTTAATTTTAGGATATTTTCGTAGTTTCACCTCTGATGATCTTTTATGACCTTCGACCTCCAACAAACTCAAACGGTTCCCTCTCTTTTAAAGTAAATCATCTATTTATCAAGTATGAAAAGGATCCATCATCCCTATCTTGAAATATCGTGTTTTTTCAAGGTTTTCGGATTTTGACCTGAAATGACCTGAAATGACCTCTGACCTTCACTGAAAACAATAGGGTTCTTCCTTTTTATACGATAAAGTTATTTACCAAGTATCAAAAATGTCTATCATTTCTGTCTTGAGATATCGTGTTTACAAGCAGTTTTAAAGAATTTCGTATTTTCGGTGACCTCGGTGACCTCAAATAACCTTTGACCTTACCAAAATCAACAGGGTTTATCTTTTGACTATAAAGCATTCACACGCCAAGTATGAAAAGCATCCATGCTACTTACCTAGAGATATCTTGTTTACAAGATTTTCGGTTTTTGACTTCTGGTGACCTCACATAACCTTTGGTCTCCACCAAAAACAATAGGGCTTTTCCTCTTAATATGATAATTCTATTTTTCGAAATTATCCATCATTGCTATCTTGAGATAGCGTGTTTACAAGCCAAGCCTCACAAACCCACATACATGCACACGCATACACACACAATCGCACCCATACGCACCCTCGCTTCCTTACCGGGACACGAGAAATATCCCGGTAGGGAAGAGAATGGAATTGCCAAGCAGCGGAGCTGCCAGAGATCTCGGCGGTCAGACGTGGCATTTTGAGGGCGGGCTGCCGTGCCGTGCCAGCACGTGCAGCCGCGCGTGACTTCTCGTTGCAGTGGCCGAATTTCCGGGTAACTACTCGCAGTTTCGAGCCGCGCGTGAGCTAGGAAAGACGTGCGAGCGG
Source organism: Holothuria leucospilota (assembly GCA_029531755.1). NCBI lineage: Eukaryota > Metazoa > Echinodermata > Holothuroidea > Aspidochirotida > Holothuriidae > Holothuria > Holothuria leucospilota. Next base: position 12,535,258 of record CM055978.1, read on the forward strand.
TGCGAGCGGCGAGCTGCCCCGTGTCCGGCTAAGGACATGCTGGTGAGCGCCCGCGTGATTGCATACATTCCTTTTGCCTTCAGCAAGGAATAAAAAACTCAGAAGTATCAAATTCAAACGCATACTTCATGATAAAGCTTACAAATAACGTAAATTTTGAAATGGAGATACTGTCTCACCCTCACCAACTGCACATAGCAATGGCTATGTATTTCTACCTTACATCAAGAATATTTGTCTCAATGAGAGCGACGACCCAGGTCGAGAGAAAAGGAATGAAAGAAATTGCTTATTACTCACACACTCTTCAGTGAATTCAAAATAATTCTGATACTGAGGGGATTCAACATAATTCTGATACTGCAACGACCACTCGTATTGATTCTGCATTGATCCCTCGTATTGATACTGGATTGACCCCTCGTGCTGGTACTGTGTTGATCCTTCGAACTGATACTGATCATCAAAGACTAAAGTATCAAGATAAGTGTCTATTCCTGATATGAGACAAGAAATTATAACAGAAATATATGTCAACATGAACAGGAGTGACTTCAGGATATGCCCGAGAGGGGGCCAAGCTTCCCAACGGGGAGGAAGCAGCAACCCGAATCCCGACAAAGGAGACAGGTGCCGAAAGAATGCAGGAAGCAAAATTTTCGGTTCCACGGAGGGCGACGAAAAGTTTGGGTTACTTTTCAAGGAAATATGGAAGGTTTGGGCTTTCCGTTCAGAAATTTCAAATTGGGGGAATCTAGTGACGAAACTTGGAAAATTTGGGTTTTATTGAAGGATCTGCTCTAATTTAGAGCAAAATCAAGTAACCGTTGGGGTCGTCGAAGGGGATTACATATTTGATCCTACCCAATACTGTTCCCCGACAAAAGTGGAAAGTATCCCCGACGGGGCAGCCTTCCCCGACAGGGGGTCATACTCCTACACCCTACATTGCGCTACCACTAATCTTGAAGAAATTTGAGACGCTAGGATTTTGTATCCTTTAAATTTAGAAGATAGGACTCCCACAAATAGAAAATTTCTAAGGGGAAAAGTTACTACTCTCTTAACATCTTCTAAGATGTCTCGCCCCAGAGAAACATTTCATACCCTGAAAGATATGTTGGGCTACATTGGGAATGAAGTACTTGTTGATATATCTATTTGGGTCCCCTTTTCTTATATAAGGGCCCTAAAATCCCACCCTAGACAGTAAAAATTCTTCCTACTAAATTTGCTTCTAACCACCCCCCCCCCAAATTAAATAAAAAACACCTGTGTAATACAGCTCCCAGACAGTAGCCTGCACTGAGGTTTAAAAAGCATATCCACACAGTCATACTGTGTGGGAACATAAATGACCGCACAAGTCGTTGTTAACAACCAGAATGAAGCTGCCGTTTGAATTAATATCAATCAAATTGCAGTCACCAATTGTATTTAGAGATATGATCATATTTCTAAATATCTTTTGGGCGATGCTATAGCCCCTCTAAACAAAAAGGACTACATTCTTGTACCAGACATGTTGAGCTTACATTTACTGTTGCTATGCTTTTTAAATTTGACTAAATGACATAGAAATTACAACCATTCTGTTCCATAGAGCATATATGGCACTTAGAAATATCACAACTGAGTATAAAGTCACGACCACAGCCTTCCCTACTTCCTCCTTGACATACATATAAAATCATGACTGTGAGTTTTCTCATCGAAATTCTGCTGGCTTTTCGACTCTTTTTTTTATGCAGTGCCTAAAAACTTTACTAACGACTAATATGTCTTTAAAATGTTGTTTTCCGGCGAGATTCGCGCGCATTCTTCAGTCTCCAGTTATTAATTCAAGATGAATGCCTTGAATTATGCAAAACCCAGTGAAACCGTGATTGTCCTTCCTTAAACAATTTTCATTGAATGTGTAAATGCTCCATTGCTTTCGCTCCATCGACTTTGGTGTTGTAGCAGACAAACGAAAATGGGTGCGCCAAGGGTAATTTGATAATTGACAAACGTTAAACTGTGGTTTGCAGTAGTTTTGTTGTTGTTGTTGTTGTTGTTTTTGTTTTTGTTGTTGTTGTCATCGCCGTTGCTTATCTTGTCCTCCCGTATTTGACTCAGATAAATTGCAGGGGAAGCACCTCATATTTGTCGGGAAAAGGTCCAGCACCCCCCCCCCTAACTCATCGATCCATAAGGACGCACCTGCAATGAGAAGTGCACCGTTTCAGGCAAAATACATGTACTTCGGAGTAAGAGAAAAATAAGATAAGAAGGAATGTTTGAGAACTTACCTTGAATTGTCACGATAACTCGTGTACTTAACACATACCGACTGCCACCTGTCCCACTGACCAAGCAAACATAACTTCCCTGATCTTCAAAAGTGAAGTTAGTACTAAAATTGAGAAACTTCCCGGCGCCAACTCTTTTTGGCTCATGAAATTGTGATTCTAATTTATACCATTCTATCTCTGAGTAGTACTCTGCCTCACAGAAGAGGTAATTATTCAATGCATTGTCTTTACTTAACATCAAAAATGGCGCTGGGTTCACTGTGATGTCTTGATGTTCTGTAAAGATATTTTAGAAATAGTTAATTTTCATTATCTTGATGTCTACAACTTTCTCACGTTCTCAAGTCATACACATTTCCCCTCTCCACGAAAAACTAGTTAAAATAACGAAGTACTTGCAAGCGCATAAGCCTTGAGGAACAAACTGCGCCCTTGGAGATGTGATAGGCATTTGTTTTGAGCAACGAACCTGACAATCGCTCTTTCCAATTGGAAGCACCGGTATGACATTGGTCATAGCTATTATTATTATTCCCATACCAAAGTATTGAAACATCTACACCTTTTAACTCCATGACTAAATTAATCTTTGATATTTCCACAATGAAATTCAAATTTGCCGTGTGAATTAACACACAAACCCTCTTTCCCAAAATGTGATTCCCTGTAATCGTGCAAGACGTAAGAGAACACGAGGAGTGCCCACTTAGAAAATTAGAATTTAATCTAACACTACCTTATCAACAGGCAGGAGTTCCCATCACAATATCTGTGCTACTGTTATAAAGCTCCTTGGCCTCTCTTGCTGAAAATTGCAAACCACACCACAGAAAAACTTCATCTTGCCTAAATCTTGCAATTACTAAACAACCGATTTAAATAACATTAACTTTTCTGCTCTTCAAAAGTTACAAGGGCAGAGTGTTTTCGTTAATTAGGCCTACAAAAAACACTACCAGCGCCTCTCACACCCCACTCTACGTCTGGGACGTCTGGGATTCCTCTGCCTCAGAGCCATATTAGTCCTAATATATGGCTCTGCTCTGCAAATAAACATAGTGCCACCATTTTTCAAAGTTTGCTTCAGGGATTACCGCCTGTCATGCATAGTAGCACGCCCTCACCTCATGTATTAATGCGTCAATTTTTCGCCTTTACAAATAACACCAAGAGGAGCTATTGGGACAACTTTTTCAATATGTTGCCAAATAGGAAGCGGGTTTTTATCAATTTGATATGGTAGTAGACTAGACGAAGTATCACTGCGGTGCCGAACTGGGGTCAATAGAAGCAATTTTGGGGAAAATATGGGCTTAGAAGCTGGCGGCAGTCTGTCAGGCTTTGAGTGAGTAAAAAAGCCCGGGTTAATTTGCGAATACTTTGAACTCCTCTGACCAAAAATAAAAAAAAAAAAAAAACTTTAAGTCAACGTTAAGGTAAATTGAAAGTGCCATGAAATAATAGTGTTACATCCTCAGTACCCCCTCCCCAGGATTGGCCAGCTTGTCAGCTTTCTTGTGAGGGGTATCTTGTACCTAGCAAAACCTTCTACAAGGTCTTAGAGGCCACTTTACTTTTTCAAATTAGTGCATAGGCGTAGAAGACGGGGGGCTGGGGGGCTGCAGCCCCCCTAAAAATATTTCTGTGAAAAAATTCGGGCAGTATAAAAAATTCTGAAACTGAAAGAAGAAAATTGCGATAATGAAGTTTTGTTAAATTTGTAATTTAAACTAACGTTCTAAGCATGCCCGACCGCCTGCCCGAAAAAATTAAAAACAGTGAAATAAAAACAGTGATTCCTGCCCGAGAAAAAATTATATAGTAGAGATTTTACACAGGCGGTGCTCCATGTTTATCTCTCATCTGCCGTAGACGTTTTCCTGTTTCAGTGTTTTACGTTAGCACCACAGAACACCACTTTCTTGAACACTTCGCAAAGTACCAAAAATTTCGCGCGCTCCGCGCGCTTTAAGTGTCATTGATTATTTGTTATCAATAGTGTCTTAAACGTAATCACATTTTCATCGCCCCCCGATTAGGTTGATTGCTCGTGTGCATAGGCTGATGGGTGTGATTATGGAGCAGCCCAGCATTCAAGAATGTAAAGCAGGGAAATTCTTTTTCCCTTCCTCTTCTTTTGTCAAAGTCATGCTAATGAAATTTGTTGGATGACAAGGCATCAAGTTCACCTTGTAATTGGCAAACGCATTTTTAGGTGCAGAGTCTGCTTGCAACTTTTATCATGAAAATAAATGATTTCTAATGCAAATTTGCGTACCCTTGTCACGATTCGCACTATATATCTTACCACAATTGTATTTTAGGGGAATAAAATTGCACGAAAGTTTTCTGGCCAAGACACTGATCCGAAAATTAGAGGTATATCTCCATCCTTTGTCAGCAGGGTAACGGTGTGGTGTCGTTTTAAACGTATAATGGATGTACTTTGATAGTTTTCTATCAATAAAGATCTTTCCCAGATTACCAAACTTTTCGTGCGCTTTGCGCACTTTTATCTTCAGTTCTGTTGTTATATTCTTTAACACTGTCTCAATCACATGCACATTTTTCAACGGCAATGGGTTCTACAACAGTTGTAACGCAAAATTTTGGCCAGCTTCGCTCGCAAGTGCCACGGGTTTATACTCCATGCCTCAGTGACATGGAGGAACGGAGCGCATGCCCCCATTGAATCACCCCAAAGGCGTTTAAGCTTTATCCTTGTAGTAGTGGGGTGAGGTGTGTTTCCGACTGAATCATGTTTCTATTCATCATGTTCTATCACAAATGGTTCTCAAACTATCAGAGTTTTCTTTAGACCTAACCTCAATATTGTCCTTATTACCACTACCTTGTGATAACAACTCCCAGAGAAACACAGCCAGCTTAAGTTAAAAGCTTTGTACGAATCATCAAGTAGAAGGATGGCCTTGTGATTTGTAGATAGGTTTCTTTGAGGAAACTGTTTCGATGCAGATGTAAGTTTTGTCATAGAAATGATATCTATGTCATGCAAAAATTTAGCGCGCTTCGCGCGCATTCGTCATCGTTTGCACTCCATTTCTTGATCAGTATTAAAGTATAGTACAGTTCAAACGTTTTTTTTCAAGGATAACACCAAATCCATCTAGGTCATCTAAACTTAACAAAAATTTCTCGAAGGGGAGGGTAGTTTGGGCAAACACGTTATCTGCCTCCTCATCCCTCCCCCCCACACACACAATACAGAAAGTTGTGCTCGTGTGCGAAGAGTGCGAAAAATTTTGGTCACATTTTTCGGGCAAGTCGTTACAGCCCCCCTTAATCAAACTAGGCTCCTACGCCTATGAATTAGTGTGTAAGTCAATGGAGAATTTCTGGGGTGGGGGTAAATTGTCTGATAGAATAGAACTAAATGAGACACTTTCATGCTATGCATTAGTAAATATTGATAATATCACAGCGGTGAGTAACATTCGCTGTATCCAAGTATATTACTAGACAGTCAACCATTAATCAGAGCGTGCCCTATAGACCAGCTGTCAAATGCAAAACCTGGCAACTGTATGTTGTCAAAGAAGAGAGAGCAAAGCGAGGTAATGGGCCGACCAATATACATAGGATGATACACAGATAGATAAAATGTATTTAACGTTCAGGTGCGTACGCAGGATTTTACCCAGCAGAGCCACTTGGAGAGCTCATGGTAAGATTATACCACTGGTCCGTTCAAACAATTTTTGCCTACCAGATTGCCAGGAATAGCACTTCAACGACTTTGTTAGTTGTACCTAAACAATCTTAAATTTTGAGATTTAATGAAAAACCAACTTTTTTTGGAGATATCAGGACTTGACGTTCTTTCATAAACGAACACCTTGTTAGGGGAACTATTTTCGAAGGGACAATTGCATCGATATATTGCTTGATTCGGGGGAGGGAAAACAGGGGGACACGTGCCCCCTTTTTTCGTCCGGGCTAAAAGAAGGGTAAGTTTATAGTGCTTTTCTGCACAAAAATAAAATGACACTATGAACTTTGTTCAGGAATTTCACATCAATACGACTAGTCATTTAGGCCTATTTGCCTACAGCTGGTATGCCTGAGCCTGCTATGGTACGATAATAACTTGCTAATATTTATGACTATCAGACGGCTTTCCCGATACTTTATGGTTACAGAAACGCTACTTTCGGTGGAGTTTGCTGGCACTTTTCACTGCATTCATTGTAACCTTTCAATATTGCTTACCCCACATACACATGCGTGTACGTGCACACTTAAACATTGATATGCATAGGTAAGTGATGTTCAACAGACTAAGGACGGAGTGTCGAGGGGTTCAAAATATCGAACATCGAACTATCCAAACTAACATCGAAGTATCCACACTAACATTTAACTATCCAAACTAACATCGAACTATCGAAACCTAACATCGAACTATCCAAACTAAAAATCGACTCGTCCAAACTTAAGGTCGAACTATCGAAACAAATATCGAACTATCCAAACTAACATCGAAGTATCCAGACTAACATTGAACTACCCAAACTGTCATCGAAGTATCGAAACGTAACATCGAACTATGCAAACTTATATCGAAGTATCCAAACTTAACATCCATCTAATCAACCTTAACATCGACATATCCAAACTCAAGTCTATTTGGATATTCTTAGCTGCTATAGTGGTGCCCAATGGTTCGTTATTATATCGAACTCAACATCGCTGGTTGGACCCGCAGGTAATATTAATTATAATGGTGATGGTGTTTTGCACTCATCCCATTTATCCTGCCGGACATTTACACACGGTACGTATTGTGTGCCGCGCGAGGCTGACCAATCCAACTTAGAGCGAACATCGCGTGCGTCATACTTCATAGACTATACCTGTGCGGAGTACGGCATGCATGCCATGCATCTCCGATTCTTTACGGACTCCCAAAGCAGCGCAGTCGACCAACAAGCCTGGAGTGCTTGATGCATGTTAAGTTTACTGGGATTTGGATGTAAAAGAACCAAAAACCTTCCTTTTTGGCATTAAGTTCCATAAGTCCTAAAGTTATCCGAGACGTAAGCTAGATCGAACCTAACTTAAAAGTTAAACTTATGAATGATTAGGGCTAAGCCTTGGCCTAGGTTAAGTTACCATAGCCTCGATAGAGCCAACATTCTTCTGTCCATTGTAGTATGCTCTATAGTACTGAACACCGCTTAGCCTAACAGCATGACTAAATTGCCCAGGTCCAATTTTAGCCAAGCTTAGTCTACCTGAGCTGTCCGACTCCAAGGCGACAAGTAGAGTCTTGCTCGGGGTTAAGCAGCAGCGGTATAAATTGTGACCTAACATTACCCATGATCCGGTTTGGGCCGGTTTAGCTGGGCTACTTAGTCGCGACGAGTACACTGAAAAAAGCAAATCATTGAAAAATTACCCCACTTTGCAGTGGTTACTGTTACTTTCAGTATTTAGTTGCTTGGATTCGGGGCAAAATTTCAACAGTGCTAGGATAATTATATCCCCCTCCCCCTTTTTTGTATCCGGGTAGGTCACAACATGGAGCTGGTATAGTAATACCACCACAGGGGGCGTAAGCGGGGGGGGACACGTCCCCCTTAAATTTTTCAGTGGGGGACGGACCCCCTAAAATTGTAGGGGAAAACGGGACTTTTAACTAAATTAAAGGCAGTAGGCAGTCACCCCAAACAGAGTGAGTGTATCCTGTCACTCTAGTTCATGAATGGTCAATTTTGATCATGTGACAGTATTTTTTGTTAGTGAATTGTGGAATTTAAGGAGAATTTCACCTTGCTTCACCTATTGTTTGTGTTAGTTATGTTCAAAACGTCTTCAGAGGTGCTTGTAATGCAATAAGAGGAGATTTGCAAGAGTTTGCTGATTTTGCAAAGAAAATTTTGGGGCGACTGCCTATTGCCTTTAAAATTAATAACAACACGTTTAACCATACTTAATTATGTACGAAAATTAAGAACATGAATGGCCTCTGTAGCAGCCAAATATTGCCCGTTGACGATTGGAATGAGACATTGATCTTTTCGGAGTTCCTCATAAACTTTACCATCATCTGAGAATCCGCGAACCAACTGAGCGGCACGCCTCATTTTTTTCCCACAAGTTTATGGGCAAATTTGATTTTCAAAATTTTTCAAATTTGTTTCAAAATCATGGGATGGGATTATTTTTAGGGTTAGGGTTACGTGGACTGGGATTATTTGGCCTGTTCTTTCATAATCCGGTGTCAGAATTTCAAGAAAAGGGCAAAAAACTGTCATCTGCCCATAACCTCGTGAGAAAAAAATGCGCGAGCGGCACTACTTTTCCGAATTCCAATTGTATCGGGCCCAATGTAATATCATGAAAGAACAAGGTCTCCTAGACTCCGGCTTTGAGCAAACGAGGAAATAAGTAAATACCCAGAGCTCAACGCCGCTCGCCTTCAGTCATAACTTGCAGTCTACCAGAAAAAATGGTCAGTAACTATAGTTTACTAGAATGCATCAGAGCAGTAAGAGCACTCCTACCAAACATATGTTCTGTAATTACGATACTGTTGTTGGTCCGACCAATTTAATCTGCTGAATGTGAAACTGGTCATTAAGCACACTTCGAAAACTGAAATGGTCTATACCACAGAGCTGCCAACCCTCACGCATTCAGGGTGAGAGTCACGCATTCAGGGTGAGAGTCACGCATTTCGGCGCAATCCCACGCTCGCACGATGAAGTACCAGTTTCTCATGCAATGTCTCAATATATGGTGTAAAAAATTCCACTCATAACGCAAACGATGTGTCGGGTGTCGTTAAAATGCCAGCTATCAGCTACCTGAGTTACTTCTCCAACTGATCATAATCTGCAGTAAGCTGACAGTGTAAGTACATTACTAATAAATAGTAATGTAACCATAGTCCCAGGAACGAATTATTCCTTCATTTGTAATGATTTTCATTGGGACTCGTTCCACCTCCTTTATCAGGATATATTTATACTCGATTTTAGGCTGCCAGCAATACATACTAATTTTTCGTAGGCCTATTTATAATGTGATCAAAATGTCTCGTTAAAAATTTCCAGGAATATGAAACATTTGAAAACTCGCAGTTCTGGACATGCAGTAGTGAGACACGGGAAGTGCCACTTCCTGCAATCTAGGGGTATATTTGGCAATAAGTCCCCCTGGCGGGACGCGCCATTTTTCCCACGAGGTTATGGGCAAATGATGTCAATGGACCAATCAACTTCTTGGAAATTGGCCACGCCCCTTACTCCCGAAATGAAAGTTTCTCTACATTTTTTGGCAATTCTGACGCCGGATTATGAAAGAACATGCCAAATATCCCATGAGGGTTTAACCCTAAGCATTATTTTGAAACAATTTTCAAAATTCATGAGAATTCCAATTTGCCCATAACCTCGTGGGAAAAAATTAAACTGGCGGGACGCTCCGCGCGAATCGATGGTCGCGCTCCGCGTTAGTATTCTCACCCAGCGATTCTCACTCTCACCAGTCTCCCAGCGAATCTCACTCTCACCAAGTCACAAAAAGTTGACAGCCCTGTACAATACCAGAAGAATAGTTTTGTTTGTCTTTCACTGATTCCATTTCTCATTACATTGAATATAAAACAATCTCACCTTGGTATTAATCTTTTATGGTTACCTTTCCTAGGGCTCAATGGTGAAGCTGGAGTGGGTGAGGCAAAGGCGAACAAAAGTAACATAATATAAATTCTCGAAAACTATTTCACTTCTAAAGATAACAAATTTAACATCAGATCGCATGTATAGAGACACTAAATACACCCCTCCCTTACACCTTTCCTAGGACGACGACCACATAATTCCCGCATTTTTTTAAATACTTAATCAGATTCTGGTTCGCTCGTCCCCTACCCCCACCCCTAAATATTAATGCTTCCGCCGCCGCTGAATACCACCGACTTCTTATATACATGGACAGAGCATACCGCACTTAAGTCCTATGCGTAAATTGTCGCCATCGTACGTACACGAGTAGGCTTACCAATATGGCTGCCTGCTATAGCCTTGTTTGTAAAAGTTTGAACTTGCTCAAGTGGCTCAGTATCGACAGATCGTGTGGGAAACTTGTAATATTTTCGAAAAAATGCAAGCTCAGGTCAAATTCAACAAATAAAATGAAGAAGTGTGATATTGTTCTTCCATTCATGTTTATATTTTATCTAAAATGTTTCAGTTTCATCGTCAAATTGGACAAATTTTGGTAAGCCTAAATTTGTTCAAACGGTGGCGACCGTATTGGGCACGTTATCCTCTGTCCATGTATATGGGAAGTGCGTGAGTAATACCCTGTAACCCTGTCATACCGTGAGGCCTGACCGAGTAACTTACTACATCTGTTTCTAAGTTTCAAATCAAGCTAACCATGATGTAACGCGCGTACCGTGTGTGAAATTCCATAATGTGCTGAGTGCAAAACGCTCTGTCGATTACGCAATCGTAAATGTACGTAAATGCTTTTAATGCTACATTTTATTGGTGCACAGTTTAATAAATAATTGGTCACACGCTCTCCACTTCACTACATGGCGGGCCAGATTTCTCATTAGCTTCCCACCACCCCCGTCGGGAAATTTTCCAATATCGTCTGGGAGCGGTACTGAATACCATAAAATATAACTTCCGTGACGACGGACAGTTACCCGACGATGCACTTCCTTTTGCCTTAAATTAAGGCAAATCCTTCAATAAACCCCATATTTTCCAAGTTTCCTCACTAAAACCAAAATTAAAATGTTCTTTTACTAAAAGCCCTAAATTTACAAATTTTCTTCAATGAAACCCAGAAATCTCGCCCGGGAAAGGTGCCAAAAATTCTGCTTTCGACATCCTTTCGGCAACCCGTCGCCCTTGTCGGGGCTTCGGGTTAGTGCTCCCCTCGGAAGCTTTTCCCCCCTATCGGGCAAATCCTGGCACGCCACCCCTGGAACTGGACTTGGAATTTGCCCGGAATGAAGGCCACTTAAATCGGAATGACTCGGTTCGGGCTAGCTGGACTTGGATAAAGCTCTGCGAATAACCTTTAGTAATAGCAGGGGGTAGTATTTACCACCTCCCTTGTTATAACCTACAGAGTTTTCTGCAAAAATCGGCAACTTCATCAATTATCGCAGTTCTTATTTTTTTCGTATGGCACGGTGAGCGGCCCGCGACGGAGAGCTTTTCTGTTGCATCGGGCGCAATACAATACAATCTTAATTATCCCTGCTACAGAGAAGCCGTCCCGAGTGATCCAGTTTTATTCTCATTGAGCAGATGCGTACATCGATTCTTCTTTCTGTACCTTTGAAAGCTTCAATAAGACCCCCAAAGTACGACCTTAAAAAAGTCCGGCGCACTTGGCACATACGCTGTAGAGCTTCGTTATTTTCCCTTCAGTTTGGTTTTCTACTGAATTATAGTAAACTAAGTGGCTCAACACGAAATACTGCTTGTAGCCTTGTACCTTTCATTACTTCTGTAAACGTCGGAAATTCTTCATCTTTTATCATATAGTTGTTCCCTTAAGCCCCCTTCCCACATTCATTATTTTTCCTACGGTAGAGCACGATTTTTCAGAGTGGAAAACTCTTTGTGTACCGTAGCAATCGTGCTCAAAAACTCAAGGTCAATCGAATTTTTAAGTTTTGCCAAGACGATATCAAGACGCCGTCAAGATGCAGTACGGCAGTAGTTTGAAAATGTCACGATGTCACGAATTATGACGGTAGAGTTACGGCATTGTCAAGATTTGTCTTGGCAACGTCTTGTTAAAGTTGTGCTAGACCGCAGCACCATCGTTGTGGCATCGTATCATCACCGTAGCGAAGTCTTGATTTGCCGTAGGTATTATGGCCTTTACGAAACAGTACGAACACACCACGACAACGTCACGACTGTCATTCGGTGCTGCTGCGGTGGAACACGATTTTTTTCCATAGCTCCGGTAGAGCAAGATATTTTTGAACGTTCCAAAAAATCGTGTTGCTCCACGGTGGCGGCACTAGTCACTACGGTGTGCTACGGTGGACTACTGTGAAACCTTTTAATACGCTTGCCGCGCGCGTTGACACATTGGGCGCTTGTCCTTCAAAACCAGAGACAAGCGATCACGTGACGTCGGTGAAACGTGATCGTAGTTCCCTATAGCTTAAATGTGTCACAGCTACAGAACAACGTGCACCCTACTTTGATGTACCAGGGTAGAATTTATGTAACCTTCATGGAAGAAGTATAAATTAGAAACTTGCATAGGTGCATCACCATGCCCCATGACATACCCGTGTAATTCAGGGTATACCTCAGTGGAAAAGAATTCTTGCTTACAAATAAAACATGGCCGCGGGCTCTTGGGCCGATAATTTAATCTAACCCAGTAACGCATCCATCTCGCGGGGTTTGGAAAACATATTTTAGCTCTTTCAATGCAGCATAGAAAGCATTTAATTTCTGTTGAACACAAGCAACCGCACTTTGGAGAGTTATTATTTTATTTAGCTTTATTCAAGACAAGATCTACTCCAATTTTGTATTGCATACTTGTTGAAAGCATTTTGATAATATCCTACACCTAAATCACAGATAAAGTTGGCTGACTAACAGCACAACTATTTCAATTATAAAATTTCATGCAGATTTCACACAGGGGCATAGAGGCTTGTATCACAGAGACTGCACGTAAAAAACGCATGAATAACTCGTGCGACGACTAATTCTTGGAAAGAAAACCTTTTCAATCGAATAAAAGCTGGTTATTTTGGGCTTTTGGGTCTACTGATCTTTTATGTAACAGTATCACAATATGTATACTTCACAATAGCTCTACAGTAACAAAATGTCAGCAGATACTATCAGCCGCACATAAACAGCTTATGATGTATATGCGCTTTACCATTCTTAGAACCTGCATAACTGTCAATACCAATTTAAAATAAAATACAGTAGCTAGAAACGTGCTGATGAAGCAATAAGCTGCACCGTGCAAAATGTCAACAGGCTTATTGAGCAAAATCTATTCATGGCATTCTGGGAACGGCACAAATGAATTTTAGCTCTAGGCCCTATATAGGCAGAAGCTATGGGTTTATTACGAGAAGTTTGTTACTAATTAATGCGACCAAACAGGAAACTATTTAAAAGGCAAAGAAAGAAAAAAAAAAACTAGAATATTAATAGAATATAAAGGAAAAGGTAATAGTGCATTGACCCCTCAGGGTCGGGGGAAATTACCTATGTGACTTTTTACTTAACGATTGTGGCTCATTCAAGAGGTGGTTATATCACTACGACAAAACTTGTTTTTGGTGAACTTGGATTTGAACAGCATTACAATGTTTAAACAAACTGTTAATCACCAGCACATTTACGTACAGCCGTTTCTTCATAATGACATAATGATACGGTAAGTTCTTGACTGTTACATCTCTGTTTTCCGACATCTCTATTTTCCGAACCCCGTACTACCCGTTAAAGACTCACCCTAACCTAACTCTATGTAAACCTTCAGAGTATAAAGACGTCGGTACAAGAAGCCGGAACAGACAGCATTCAACTTCTTAGTTACATCTTGACTATCTGATTTGAAGGTAGCAGTTTTAAGTCCAAAACTTACAACATTTTGGCAAAACCAGCAAAATTTTGTGGTATTTGCTTGCAGGCTCATGAGGCACGATCCTAGTATTTTGGTTAAAGCAAACGGAATCCCTCTGAATTTTTGTCAACGACCGTAATCAGGTAATATTTAAGCTCTGTCTTCCATAAAAGGCCAATGTTTTAGATCGCTTCTAGCGCAGCTATTGTCACATTGATGCAGGGAGCTGCTACAAGTAGCAGCTCCCTGCTTAGACGCACACATGAAAATATTATATACAACTATTCAGGGCCTTTGACAAACTAACGCACTTAAAGGAGCTCATTGAGTTAATGTCGACTATTTTGCGACGAGTTTGAAGGGAATCATTGCATGACAATGCTTCTGATTAACCTCATTGCTCCTGTTTCACGTCCTATAGTGACCAAAAATGTGAACAATTGTAGTTGTTATGGGTTTTAAAGCTTGCAGTTCACCAAGCCCATGATAGACCAGCCTCTCTTGAATAAACAACACTTATAAACAATTGTGACCTTCAATCACAGCAGCTGTTGGTTATAGGTAAGTTAGATGAAGTTTAACGTCCCAGTTTCCAACCAGTTGGTTCAAGTCGATACGATCACGGCTTTTTTTTTCCAGTTGTGGCTCACTGGCTTGTTTTTCCTACTCCATTGCTTATGCTGAGCACCAAGCACAAAGGCAGTAGGTTCCATTTTTAAAGTCTTTGGTATGACCCGGCCAGGATTTCAACCCTAGACCATCCGGCTGCAAGTCGGATGCTCTAACCACTTGGCCACTGCAGTCGGCTGTTGGTTATAGGAGTTGCAAGCCTTTCAATGCAGTTGGGATGAGCCTCACTCATTGGTTGTCTTTGAACAGGGGATGCATATGATTAATACCTAACTGTAAAAAGTGTCTTATCACGAATTTGTAAGAAATAATTTTAATCATTAATTACCCTATCATTACCATTTCAGTTGTGTGTCAGATGTGCAGAATCTCTTAGTTTGACCATTTACTACCTAGATATGAGTAAACCTCAATAGGTGTGATAAAAAACACGAATAACCTGAACCAACTCAATGTGCCCCTTTAATTAAGATAGTTCCATGCGACCCTGCCAGTTGTCCCATGCGGTGCTCTAAAAACAGTTTAATTCAAAGGAACACAAAGCGAAATTTTGACTGAATCTATTCAAAATTTACTAGATTTGGTTAAATGTGAAACAACTTTGTCCAATGTTAGGCGGCTCTCGTGAAATATTTGACAAGATTTTTGGTTTTTAGCTCTAGTAATAGATTGTTTTCATCTTTCAATGGACCGTTTCTCCATGAAAATAGCCTCCTATATATTTTAACTATTGCGTGGATATTGGTGATATGAAAATAAGTTTTCATGTACCTGTGTTAACAACATCTTTCATTGTTACACGGATGCATTACTCTAGTTGTTTTTGCCCGCAGCTATCGTCAGTGAGTGTCTGATGAGGAGGGGGTGATGTAACCATAAGGGTGTGAACAGTGCGTAAATTGGACCTTTTTATGCACCCTGCGATTGTATACAACAGTGGGGGATCTTTCCTTTGTCACTGCATAAAGGTGCCGTCCTGGAGGAAGGGTCTAAGGGGAGGGGTGTCCCCGTTTGAGAAATTTTTATTAATTTAAGGTTGCTTAGATGCAAAATGATGCTATGTTGGGATTTTTTCGAACTGATCATATATGGCCAGAAAATGTCGATAATTCAGTAAATTCTAATTTTTGGTAAGGTAAAAGAGGAGAGTATGCTGTCTTAGAGAAGGGTATGTTGCCAACAAACTACCTGAAGTCCCCTTTTGGTTACCGTACTTTACTGCCTTCTATGCGGGAAAGCTTTTATGGAAAAATACCTGCGTGTAGTCCACATTCTTGGACTTTTACGAAAATTTCCCTTTGCTACAATGTGCATTATAAAATGGTTTCTTTGGGTGGCAGACACCGGCAAAGAGCCTCCTGGAAGTTTCATTTTCTGTTAACCATTTGGTGGAATGGGTTAGCTCACAAAAGTGAAACTCTCCCACTGGTGTATGCTCATTGAGTACTGCTACAGTGGCATTACTGTGTTACACGTGTAGCGCACAGTGTACTTCAGTTCCCGACCCACTGCGCGAGTGAATCCTGTCAGGGTAACACTAAAAATTTCACTGTTCTCAGTCTAGTGTTTATAATATCCGTCCGTCTTAACAGTACAAGCACATCAGATTAACAACAGCCCCGAAGTTTATGTCAATTCCCAGAGACGTTCCTTATCGTTTGAAAGGTGATACTGAATAGGCTCAAGTTACTCTATGTAGTATGTACACTGAGATCTGTTGTGTTGTAAACATGGACTGTACTGTCCTTACATGTACACAATACCACACTACGACAGTACAGTGCGGTGGGCGCTAACAAATAAATCCAACCTGTAGAACCAGTGGATCAAGCGCCCGCAGTTTATAAGATCGTCTTCCCAAACTGTGTCATATACAGTTGCAAAGATACGCGCTTGCCTCCAATAGAGTCCGGTTCTGCATAGGTTTTCGCAATAAATCATGTTTTTTATTAGCAAAACCAAGTTTATAAGTGAAAAACCCTGTATTTCAAATTATTGCACACTGGGCTTACCATATCTACATGCCAAATATGAAAATTATTCATGCTTCCAGTCTTAGAATATTGTTTTAGCAAGGTTGTCTGTCTTTAACTTTAGGTGACCTTGTACAACGTTTTACCTTCATAAAAACGATAACATTCCACAGCCAGTTACATTCATCATTTATAGCATGACATACTGTATTTGTATTGAAGTTTTTGGCATTTCACATCAGATCCCATAATTATCCCACTTTATCAATGGAGGCTTGCCTAAATGTGACAGAATTAAACACTGGACCGTTTCTCCCGATTAGTGGCTTCATGTGGTTATTCACTTCATGTGCTGTAATGGTAAGGCACAATGAACTGTCCAATTATCATAGTGTCTGATCAAACGTCAAGTACAATATTACCCATAAGTGTAGCTATGAGAAGGTTCCAATGGACATGAGCCCTCATTTCAGAAGTTGTGCCACTCACATGCCCCCATCAAAAAGAACAATATTTGATTGCATATTTAGTATGCTCTGGCTAAAGGCATTAGTCCATCTCCAACTGAAGACGAAACAGTACAGACAAAACTGTCTTATCTAGATCATGCTTTGAGTATTTCATGTCACTAGAGAACCCATTGGCCACATGCTGCACCTCTGGCAGTCTGGAGCTTTCTCTACCTGCCCCCAAAGTTGTTATCTGTATTTCAATCTCTTGAGCAAAGAAACTCCCAAGGCATAATTGACCAAAACTTTCTTATCAAACAGTAGAACTACTTGGCTTGCAAGGAATACTACAGAGACTAATTTGTTTGAGGTTAGACATGTACCAGAACTGCACAAACCTTTTCTGTGTTGAGAGGGTAGAATCATAGCAAGGCGTTAATAGAGGATGACTCATGCTGAATAACTTAAGTCAGAAAACCCGCCCAGACAGGCACACAACAGGATTTTCACTTCTCTGAAGATGCATCATATAAGTAATGGCTAAATTGGCAGCATGTGCAAACAATAAAGCAAAATAAATTCTGGAGAGGTGACGGAAAGAAAATTGTGATTATCACCAAAGTTTATGCCCAAACACCCCTGTGGACCCCATCTGAAAGAAATCCTAGCTACTCCACTGATATATTGTTATCAGGGTTTTACAAAGGGGATTTGAAAGAGACCCCATGGACCTTTTCCCAAATAAAAAGTGTAAAGGATTGTGTAATGGAGTTTTGGAGTGCGTCGTTTTTTTCACTGGCATTTTACTGTGCCAACAACGAAGTATACCAAAACTATATCCCATAATCTTTTGCAACAGCTATTTGAACAAAGGTCTATAGATAAATCATTTGGCAAAATGAAAGGAAAAATGACTGAAGCTGATCTATCCGTATCGCATTATGTACTGCATGTCAACTACAAATGTAAAAAATGTTTACAAAATCATACCGAAACAATGTTGAAATTGATCAGCAATACGTCTTGTAGTCTGGGATTGGACACAGTAATCAGGATACTCTGGTATGGAAAACAGTGACGTGATGCACTCTCTGTTATCTTCACAGGAGGAATTCATTGGTATTCCCCTTACAGTAATGGAAGAGATATTCTGCTGTATCCATGGGATGATTTGAGGATCCTCAGAGCACTCCAAAGTAATGGTGACTACATCTCCTTGTTGTACAACTGGTGATCTTAACGCTGCATTCAAAAGTTCTCCCTAGTAGACAAAAGACAAAACAACTGACAAAAACACAGAACATTTCAGTTTAAGAATGATGATAAAGGGACCACAATTTATAAAAGAGCATAACCTAGACAACTTGCTAGGGGTCAATACTTGGCTTGTGGGGAGGAGAAGGAAGGGGGTAATTGGAGAGGGGTAATGGGGCCAGGGGCTACTGAGAGAGACTTCGGGACACAGGTATAATAGAGTAATTTTAATACTAGATGTGTCCATTTAAAATTTGACAGCATTTTGATATATAGCACAACATCAGGAATTTCTGTGGGTATTGAAAAGATGATGAAGGTGATTTTCAGAAACTACTGGGACTTATCCTTAGGTTTTGAAAACAAAAAAGATTAAGCTCATTGCAAATTTAAGTAAAAGCTGAACAGACACCATTATTTTTCCACCTCCTGATTCCACAATCAAGGACGGACTATTTTTTCAAAACTGATAGTGTTTACTCTCTCAACATGTCCACATGGGAAAAAGAGGCATGGTAAGCTTTTCAAGGGGACGGGTTGAGTATTAAGGGCCTTTGGTATATTTTCAATTGAAAATGGTCTCCCATGCAAGTGGGACCTACAAAAGCACCATGGCCAAGTCTTCATGGGGTAAATATAGACAAGGTAGACCCCATTTGGTGCCCACTAGGGCATTGTTCTGGACCCAGATTTTGCCCATATGGGCCCGATGTAGGCACCTTGTCACAGCACTAGCTTATTATTCATTTCTTAAAAATAGTGTTACAACCATGCAAGAGGCAATGTTGTAGTGCTCTATTAACAACAGGTAAAACAAAATCAATCTGTAAAAGTCGATTTGCTAGTTAACACAACAATATTAGTTTAAATGTTGAAGTATACTATTAAAAGCACTTAGATAATGATTAATATAAATAAGAAACCAGTAAAATAGTGTTTCTTTGAAAAACACACACCTGAGAATTACACACACGAAGAACATTTCATAATATTTATTTCATACAATACATGCCCTGAAAGTTACCTTTTATCATCTTTGAAAAAATAATCACCACCAACATGTTACAAGTTACCTTATAACATTTGTGTGGAAATAAGCACCATGCACCAAGATGTGACATGTTACCTTGTAACATCTTGGTGGACATAAGCACCACCACGATGTTACATGTTACCTTGTAACATCTTTCTAGAAGTAAGCACCACCAAGATGTTATAGATTACCTTATAAAATCTTTGCAGAAATAAGCACCACCAAGATGTGTAGCGACCTCATTCCTGAATGGACTCTTCCGCTACAGTCCATACCAGCATACATGCATATATTATGTTAATTATAGGCCACTGTCAAGTATGGCTGTTGGCAGTATATCCAGCCCACACTCTACTTGCTCGTACTACGAGTTCTGCAGTCTTACCATTAGCGGCTCGCCATAGGGGCACGGGGGGCACTTGCCCCTCAAAAAGTTTGCAAAGCATCGTCTTCAATTTTCCAAAAAAAAAAATAACAAATAAAAAAAAAACAGATGGGTTAGGCCCTCCCTTTTCCTTGAGTGGGTTTAAAATTAAAGAAGTGAATAATTTTCCAATGCAATGCGAAGGTTAAGCATTAATAAAGTGCTTTCAAAACGCCTTTTTTTCTGCGCGCTTCGCGCGCGTTTTCTTTGTTGCTTGTTTGCTACCGTATCTACTTCAGACATCACAAATGGACCTGCCATTGGTGCGAGCTAAGGAAATCAAAACAAATGATCACGCTGTGAAATGTTTTAATCTGATAAGCTTTGGCATCGTAATGTCATTTACAGAGTGTAATGGTAATGCTGGAGTTAAATGCCCATAGTTTTGCAGACACTTCAGAGAGCTGTCGGGGTCATAAGATACACAACCCATTAGTCGTGTTGATTATCATCCACGACTAAAAGCAGTTTTGCCCGGGTGTCACCTGGCTAGATTAATTAGCATAGGTATCTGTTTACAAAAAGCAACGGACATGAAGCCTAAACGTATTGTGTTTCCCATAGAATTAGAGGTTTCCCTACCCTTGTCCAAACTGACAGCGCCGTTGGCCCACAAGCGGTCTTATGACTGTCAAATGGACTGTTATAAGCAAAAGTTTCTCCACCCCTGTGCTAAAGTATACGGTTTCAATTGATTTAAAATAAACACACCAAATAGTCAATCTAAGCTCAGTGTAATGAGACTTTTGACTAATGGCCTAGCTGTTTGTATATAGGATAAGACGTCGTTCTGAGTTAGGGAAATTCCCCTCCCACTTTAAAATATTTCGTTTCGGACCGGTACTGAGATCCAAAATAGTGCTATCATTTCATCGTTTTCAAGTGTCTTCAGTGCTCGAACTTTAAGAAAACAATCCAGAAAACCAACATTTTATGGCTTCTTGGCAAACCTGAAACATATTGTGACACAATGAAAGAAATAACAAAATATTTAAAGGTTGGGCTCATTTTATAGTGACAAATGGATCAAACCCCTTTGCCTATTTCACCTACCTCTTACCCAACCCCTATGGAGTAGCCATCGGTTGATATGGTTGTAATTATTTTTTAAAGTAGTCAGCGCATGACTGACTGCCTGAAATGGGTTTTGAAGAGCTTTTGAAAACTACATGGGGCATCGCTGTAATACATAATAATAACCATACTCCTAGTACTATCCGGAGCTGACCATCAATATTGCGGGGGGTCTTCCGAACCTCCCTGAGTACGGACTTGACTTTGCCCCCCCCCCAAAAAAAACCAAAATTTCTTAGAATCACCCATGAGTCTTACTGTACTACACTGCAGTGCTGGATTTCCAACAGCAGCGGGCCTGAGTTCTCCACACCTTACCAGCAAATATGGAGACGGCATAATCTTGAAGTGAGTACAACAGGTACCGTAGGGTACTTCGCATTGCAGATAACATTATATACTACAGTTATCTCTTCCATTTTACTACTGTTATCACTTCGGCCTAATTTCACCTAAACACGTTCACTTGCATTGTTTAGCGCCGCAAGGTGCACGTGAATAACAATTAAGTCATCGCGTGTGTATTGGCTTTACGTACACCATCCTAACAAGTAAATAACTGTAGGCTTTACTCGTTAACCACATAGGCTAGCTTATTAGATTAATATCTGCACCTAGGCCTAGTCCTGCAGCGTCACAGACTGCAATAATCTCTGGTAGGCAATTCACTTCAATGGTTGCAGCATTTACAACTGCCACGGTCAGCATATTGGGGTGCAGCTTAATGCCGGCAGTGCAACCTCGGGCAATGGATCACCGGCAGCATTTCACTTCTGCCAGAGCAGCAAACTTACGGCGGTCAATTCAACTCACTGGCAGGGCCGGACTCATATTCGATTGCCTCTACTCAACAGCCTACTTCGACTTTAGAGACCGATGTTACCAATGTTGGCTGACTCACTAGCCCCCGCATTCACAGTCGGTCTTGGTGTAGACTTAGATGTAGATCATTACGTAATAACTAACTAAGTAGTAGCCAATACAGCTGTCTACCTTCAGCTTCCTCCATAAATAAATATCAGTACATGTGCATATGATCCTAGCCACACCTGCATGCCCACCGGTTTATGTTTTGTTTAACTTTACAGATCTGCCAAGGGATACGACGGGCACAACACGGAGGATATTGAACACTGGGATTGGAGACCCAATCACGACCAGTCATAACCTACTGGCAACCACCTTCTGTATTAAAGTTTATTATTTTTTTATATTCTCCAAAGATGTAACCAAGTTACCTTACAACATCTTTGTAAAATTATGCACCACCACGCTACTCAATACTATTAGAAAACATTCTTGTGCAGAATGTGCGCTAAACTTCCAGTACTTTTTCATGGATAATATCGTAAAACTTGATTACCTCCAGCTTGGAAAGTTTGTGATGAAAATTCAGCACATTTCATTAATGGAATGTTAAGGTCACATTTGTCAATACGTTTTAGAAAAAATTCTTGACATTTTTATGGACAAAAGGTTCCCCAACTGAGAGTCTGTGTGATGAATTTACTACTTTTTTTTTACTACCTTTCAATTGGTGAAAAATTCCAGGATATTTGATGGACTTTTGAGTTACTTAAAGACTTAAGAAACATTTTTTCTCAAAATTCATGACATGACATTTTCAGACAGCGCAAGACTGCTAGAAATGTGGTCTGAAAATGGGTGCCAATAATCAGTTACGTTTTATATGGAAAAGAGGGTTAGTAAGAAAACATTATGATAAGCCTTCCATGCTATGAGCCACACTTCTAAAGAGATATCCACACAGTACAACTACGTGTGAAGCTATGATTAAATTTTGTCATTAAATTGTTTGTCTTTATGGACAATGACCAAGCGCGTAGCCAGGAATTTGCCTAGGAGGGGGCGAAGCCTGAAGGCAAACCATTTAAGCATAGTGCCATCATGTGTTGGCGCCAAGCGTTCAAGAGCATTTGGCTGAAAATACCACCCAGATCGCTGGAAATGGCACTTCCCAGGCCTTGTAAGTCGAGTCCAAACATCCTTTTATTTTGAGTTACAGTACTAGCAATAATTCAAACTAGAGCAGCAATACTGCTGTAGCTCACACAAAGTTGCAAGTTTTTCAATGTCTTTGTGCCACATACTATCTACAATTATCCAAAAAGATTTCTATTCTACATTTATATGTCACAGCACTTTATAGTGTAAGATGGGGGTTAATATGTAGATATAAGATTGGTTTTCTCTCAAGGTTGTTTTTGTCTATTTAAGTAATCTATGACGAAACTTTTTTGTCTTTTATAATGGAATAGGGTCTTTCTGTTTCATTTTGAAAAGTGATAGTTCTATTAATGAAAAACAACAGTTCAAAATAGAAAGATTTCAAATGAAATAACTAACGGTGCTAAAGTACAAATGAATAGAAAAAGCTGAATGGTGTACCTTAAGCACATATATTGCATGACCTGTTACTTAATATGTTTGCCCTCTTTGTGTATTATTATTTATATATGTATATATATATATCCCTCATCATCAGTCCCTTTTCATATCTCTCTTGTAATGAAACCCTTTAAATTTTTACTTATATATCTTTTCTTGATCATTTTCTTCCATAATTCAACATGTTATCTTTTCTATCTTTCATCATCACATCGTTAAAATTATCAATAGCTGACAGTGTCTCTATCTCTTCCTTGAAAATCCTCCACTCTACCCCTTCACCGTTTTTCAAAACGTGTAATGGAATTTTTTACATAATTTGTTCATTATCAATATCTGCCATTGTCTCTATCTCTTCCTCCCCAATGTACCCTCATTTTTGACAAATGATAGGTCTATTTATGAAACATCATCACGTATGAACAAAACATATCAAATGAAAGAAAGAGTGCTGCTAAAAATAAAAAAGGATTAGAAAAATCAGAACATACTAAACATGTAATGGAAAATTAAATATAAATTGTTTGCAATTCCCCTCCCATCATTATTGTAGCATCTTGTGTTGACTCTTCCTTCCCCTTCCCCTGCCCTTCCCCTGCCCCTTACCTCTGACCATTTCCCCTGCCCTTTTGCCATTCTCTTTACCCTGCCCAATGTGAAATTAAAGATTGTAACCCTTCTATTATACAATAGAATAGCCCAACCGGACGGATTGTGGTCATGATCCAACTAGGCCTACCTAGGCCTAGGCTAGGCCTAGCTTAGCCTAGGGTACCTAGGCCTAGTTCTCACGTACACTGTTCCCGGAACTAGGCCTAGGCTATCGCTGTCCAAAGGTTTTCCCGCATGGTACTGTGAGAGTAATGTTCGTCTGCGTACGTTGCTGCAATGATTGTTGCTACATACGCTTATATGGGTGTACGATTGTAACCATAGCTATGTCACAATTGAACAGTAGTTCGTGCTATTTAGCATTATGTACACATGTGTACGTATACTAATATGGGATAAGCATTCAATTTATGCACTTCCAAAAGCGTTGAAGATGTACGTTATACGTACACGTAAGGAACGAGTCGTCCAAAACATCGAATACTAACTGTGTGCTCTCGATGACGAACACCAGACTTTGATGACGTAACAAGAGTGGAAAGCAAATGGCCTCAAAATTGCATGAAAATGGCCTATTATTCAACTTCCCTTTCAAATATCGAATTTCTAAACAGTGCTAAAAATATCCATTTTGGCAAAGAATTTATGAAGAAAATCTTAGCCAAAGTACTTGAATAATGGAAACTCTGAAACGTTTTCTCAAAGTTGACGACATCTGCCTGGCCCCGTAAGCTCACACAGTAATGTGCGTGAGCTAAAAATCATTAAAAAATACAAATAATATGTTCAAGGAGGGGCAGCTTTCCCCTTCGCCCCTCCTTTGGTACTTGCCTGTCAGTGACGCAGAATTACAAAGCTGAGCAAGTTGCATTCCTGTTTTATGAATAACGGTTGTAATAATTATCTTTTACAACTAAATAGGTTATGGAGAAACACAATATAATAGTTACATTCTCTTTTAAATTTGTTTCTAAATTTTTAAAAAGACCATCATTCAAAAGCTAAGATTTCATACGTTTGTAATATTAGAATACTTACATTAGTTACATTAGATTGTTGGTAGGCCACACTAGTTTCAGATGGGGTGGTGACATTCACACGGCAGATTCCAAAAAAAGAACTGCCAAAAACTATAACCTGCAATTGAAGTAATGAGACATGTTATCACAGAAGTGATGGCTCCCACTGATATGACAACAACCTACAGAGTACTATCTAACCATTTTCACTATTTTCCTGAAACCTGAGTTTCCATGTACTGAATATTAAGTGTATGAAGAAGCATTATTCCTATAAACCATGCATATAGAACAATTCCTTGAGAAGCCAAACTGATTGCAGGACAGATATCACAGTATGAATGTGAATGTGAATTTATACTTTGATTTGGGTTTAAAGATGGTTCTGAAATTCTTTAACAATTTAAGCTCTTATGAATGAGACACTTTCAAGACATTCTTTCACGAAAAAGACTTGTAGCTAGGGTGCAAAACACAATGTAGCAAATACACACTAAACAAGTGTGGAATGGAAACCAGTTAGAAAAATTAAAATTATGAATTTAATATAACGATTCAATTCTCTCACTTTCATACTATAAATTTATGACATGAATAGTACTGTTTGATGCTACTTTCATAATTATGCAACATTTTTTCAAATAGATTCCAAAGTATCATTTCTTGTGACTATAGCAGCAAATTTGCATGCTTATCCTTCTGTTTTATTTCAATCATATCATTTCAGGCTGCTTCAATAAAGATTTATTCTCCAGAAGGGAGAGAACTACTAGTAGCCATATGTACTAGTAAAGAAATTTTAGTCCAGTATAACTCTACCTGTCTGGAATCACTAATTACCTGTATCCTGTTTTTACTTTTAGAGTTTTTATTTGCTTTTGTTTTCGAGCAACACTGACAACATTTTTAAATGTTGGTTGTCAGCCGACAAAATCTCACTCTTGTGTCTTAAAACATACTGCTTCAAAATGATCATTTTTACAGATTTAATTTTCTCATCATATATAGGCATAAGAAAAACACACACTATCACACAAGACATTCCAGAAGACGAACCCTTAAATTTCAACTGTTGTAACTTTATCAACCCGAGCTACATAATAAGCCAGTTTCATACTTTGAAATAAAAGATTAGCATGGTGTTCTTACCAATTTTCTAGCAACACTGACAACATTTTTTTTAAATGTTGGTTGTCAGCCGACAAAATCTCATTCTTGTGTCTTTAAACATACTGCTTCAAAATGATCATCGTTACAGATTTAATTTTCTCATCATATATAGGCATAAGAAAAACACACACTATCACACAAGACATTCCAGAAGACGAACCCTTAAATTTCAACTGTTGTAACTTCTTCAAACCCAGCTACATAATAAGCCAGTTTCATACTTTGAAATAAAGGATTAGCATGGTGTTCTTACCAATTCAAGCCAAAGTTTTCATTAGAACATGTGCATATATACATATACTCTTAAAGTTCTTTCTTGTGTCAGAAGTTTATGTACTTCTAAAATCTTACCCGTGTCAGAAGAACCTTTTCATAGTCAGTCAAAACAAAGGTGACCTTGGAGCTCACTGCATTTTCGTCAAAGAAAATAGATATCTCCTGGAAGCATCTTTGACCTATAGACCCTTCACCGTCATAACCACTGAAGAAGCTTCGTTGGCATTCTAGTAATTTAATAAGAGAACATTATTGCTATTTAGCTGTGAGGTCGTGTACCACACAAACAAAGTGTGATACACAAATAATTTAGGAGGGTTGGGTTAACTTCGCCCCTAATAGCATAATCCTCCTGTTGGCTCATTTAACCATAGAACACAATTTAAAGGTGTACAAGGTTGACATTATCATGGCTTCACCGTGAACTTACTCTATGAATTTCAAGATGGGTCTAAACCTCACTTATTTTGGATATGCCAAAAATGAAAAAGAAAAAAAAAATAAATGTAAGCATTCTTGGTAAATTTTCATCCCATCCATTCCTCTCATGCAGTCACAAAACACCAGAATGCAAAAATGCATTGACGTTTCGATGGTTTATGTTTTATCTAAATAATGCCATATTATCCCATTTCTTTCAGTCACTGTTCAAATGCTATCTTAACATGTTGAGAAAAGGAATTTTTTTGTTCATACCTGATCTTGGGAAATTTTGAATTTTGACCACTGGTGACCCCAGATAAAGAACCTGGGCATTCTTTGGAAATTTTGCTCCTTGACCTCTGAAGACCCCAGATAACAGTCTTGGAAATTACTGGGAAATTTTGCTTTTTGCCCTCTGGTGACCCCAGATGACCTTTGACCTCCACTATAAAACAATAGGGTTCTTCCTCTCACTATAAGACGTTCACATATTAAGTATGATATCTATCCAGCTTCCTACCTTGTGATATTGTGTAAACAAGGTTTTCAGACTTGGACCCCCTGGTGACCACAGATGACCTTTGACCTCTACCAAAAACAACGTGTTTCTTCTTAAACCATAAGGCATGTACATACCAAGTATGAAATCAATCTAAAGTTCCTACTTTAGATATCCTGTAAACAAGATTTTCAGACTTTGATCCCTGGTGACCCCAGATGACCTTTAACCCCACCAAAAATAATAGGGTTCCTTGTCCGTAATGCATTTACAATCTGCGCATAAAAGTAATTAAAGCTTCCTAACTGGAGATATCATGTTAACAAGGTTTTCAGAGTTTGACACCGGTGACCCAAAATGACCTTTGAACTCCACCAAAAACGATAGGGTTCTTTCTCTTACCAAAACACATCTACATACTAACTGTTAAATTTATCGAAGCTTCCTATCTAGAGATATCATGTTAACAAGGTTTTTGGAGTTCGACCCCGTGACCCCAAATGACCTTTGACCTGCACCAAAATATCAATAGGGTTCCTCCTCTTACCTTAAGGCATCTACACACTAAGTATAAAATTTATAAAAGATTCTTACCTTGAGATATCTTGTTAACAAGTTTTCATAGTTTGATTCCTGGTGACCCTAGATGACCTCTGAACCACACCAAAACAATAGGGATCTTTCCTCTGTATATGAGGCATCCATATACGAAGTATGAGAACTGCTAAAGTTTCCCTTCTTGAGATATCGGTGTAAACGAGCTAAGTGTCCCAAACACACACATACATACACACGCATACACACCCACATACACACGCCATCATGACCGCATAGGTTTCTCTTTTCATCGAAACCAGAAACCATGAGATGATTAAGGAGAATACTGGTTGTGAAGTTTGAAGAAAAACAAAACAACACTGATTCTTTGTGATGCTATATATTTATCGCTGTTTGTTTTAAGTTCACTTTAAGATAAAAACATGATTTTATAGCCAATATCTTAGAACCATATGTAGCAATCACATGAATTTTTTAGTGTTTATATTTAGTTCTTTCTTACATATCAAAGGTAAATTTTATTTTTAAAACCCTTTTCAGAACAAACCCTTAGACGCTTTCCATTTTTTTGGCTAGTAATAGGCATAAAATAACCACCATGGAGGCCTGTATTTAAAGATACATTTCTTCTGACACAGGGAAATGTTTCCTGTGGGATACCCACATTCTGAGATCAAGTAAATATTCAATCATGGCTGTTGTAATAATCCTTGCACTTCTCTCCTTGTAAAGGGGCCTTGTATATTATCATGCAGACTGCCCCATCAGGGGTGGTGCCAGGATTTGCCTGACAGGGGACCGCACTCTCCCAAGGGGGTTGGCAGTAACCATATCAGCCTCGACAAAGGCAATGAGTTGCCAAAATGATGTGGAACACAAAATTTACCTCAACAGTACTAAATTTGAAGTTACCTCTCTGCTGTTGATTGGTATCAATGTATAAATATTCATATTGCAAGACAAGATTTAAACTGTAACATTGATCTAATTCCTGCTCACTCTTAACAAAGTAAGTCAATAAGGCTTTTTGATTAGGCTAGTTTAAGCAAGAGAAATCACACACTATAACCCCAATCATCCAACGACTTTCCTCTCCTGAAATGAATGGTAATCACACAAGCCTTGGAAAATATTTTGTTAACAATTAATGATTTCAGCTTGTCGTGATCATATACATGAATTATTAATAGCGTACCGATAGTACCCAGATTGACAAAGAATCTTTGCGAAAGTTAATTCACATTGCTATTACCGATGCAGCCAATGTAGGTGCAGGAGTAATACACATCCACCAAGCAGGCAACTAGCAAGAGTTTTTAAACTTTTCTATGCTTTGAAAACCAGAATGCAAAAATGCATTGAGGTTTTGAGATCCATCCAAGGAATCTACCTTGAGATACCATGTTAACAAGGTTTTCAGTGTTTGGCCGCCTGTGACCCCAGATGACCTTTGACGTCCCTCCAAAAAGAAAAGGGTTCCTTGTGTTACCTTAACACATCCAGATACTACGTACAAAATCTATCCAAGCTTCTTACCTTGAGATATATCGTTTTTACAAGGTTTTCAGTGTTTGATCACCGGTGAACCTAGATGGCCTATTGCCCCCACCAAAAGCAACAGGATTTATCTTCACACTCTAATGCATCCACATACTACTTATGAAATCTATCCAAGCTTCCCTGTTGGAGATATCGTGTTAACTAAGTTTTCAATGTTTGATCCCCGGTGACCCCAGATGACCTTTGAACTCCACCAAAAACAAAAGGCTACACCTGTTACAATAACGCTTTCACATACTACCTATGAAATCTATCCAAGCTTCCTTACTGGAGATACCGTGTTAATAAGGTTTTCAGTGTTTGACCCTGGTAACCCTAGATGACCTCTGACCTCCATCAAAAACAATAGGGTTCTTCCTCTCAACATGGGTCATATTTGTACCAAGTTTGAGAACTCAGTTTCCCTTCTCGAGATATCGTGTTCTCAAGCAGTGTTACAAACACACACCCGCACATACAAGCATACATACACACGCCATCATGAATGCATAAGTTTCTCATATCATCCAAACCAATAAGTGTCATACTGCTAGGGGATCCTTGCTGAAACTTACCATTTACGTCACAAAATCTCTCATCTGAAAAATCACCGCAGTCATCAAATCCATCACAGACAAAATTGTACGAACTGCAGATATTATTCCCGCAGATATATTCATCATCTGCACAGTTTCGCCTCACTGAAATGAGACACACGATGCAGTCATTGTCACAAGGCAGTGATGCAAAACTCTAGTTATAACACTTTCAACACTTTAAGGAAAAGAAAGCCTTTAATACTTGTTTAAGATAAAACTACTAATGTAATTGTACTTGAATGTAGTTTCTATGAAGCAAATTTACACTTTTAACCAACTGTGCAAAAATGAGTATGATTTAACGAAGGGTTGCTGATATAATGATTTAAAGTGTACCTAAAGTCTAAAATTTCAAAAATATATGTTACAAAGTTTGAAAAATGCATCCAGGTGGTCCAGCTCCCATCTTCACAGGACATTCCTATGCTGAGATATAAAATGTTGAAGCTTATTCACTTTATTTGAAATGATAGATTGCACAATAATTTGTGATGTCATTCTTGTACTACTCAAATTACAGTCTTTGTTTTTCTTTGTTTTTTTGAATGCCACTTCAGCTTGTGCCAAAATGCGATCACTGTCTTACTATTATAGGGTGACTTGGCTATAAAAGCCCTGTCTCTACAACATGCTATGCAAGTGAACAGTAAATGTTTCAAGGTCATATAAACAAACTAATTTCATAAGGAAACAAAAGCAGGAAATGTGAGTTGTACAAGAAAGGCATCACAAATTATTGCCCAATCGACATTTTCAAATTAAGTGAATAAATTTCAACATTTTGTATTTCAGCAACTGAGTACGCTATGAAAATGGGAGTTGAATGAATGGAATTCATTTTTCAACCTCTAAAATATATATTCTTGTAATTCTAGACTTTAGGTCCACTTTAAGTTGTACCCTTGTAGTGTGCCTTTACTTGACAACTGCCTTTGTCTTGAGCCAAAAACTGACTGACAGTGAACCTGAACAGGAAGTACCCATTGCATTGAGCCAAAAACTGCCTGGCCCCTGCCTTGAACAGGCTGTACCCTTGTGCTGAGTCACAAAACCTGACAGCAACCCTGAACATGCTGTGCCCTGGTGTTGAGCCACAAACTACCTCAAAATTACCCTGAAAAGGCTGCACCCTTGTGATGAGCTGCAAGATACCTGACACCTACCCTGAACAGGCTGTGCCCCTTACATTGAGCCACAAACTACTTGACACCTTCCATGAACAGACTGCACCCTTGTGTTGAGCCACATACTACCCAACAGTCACCATAAATAGGCTGTACCGATTGCATTGAGCTGCAAACCACAGTACCTGACAATTTTGACCATGACTTAACGAAACCAATCGTTTCTCAGACTAATTTATAAATTAACATGAGCCCACAAATTATCAATGATCCAAAAAGCAGTGAATTACAGCAAATTGTATATTATCCTACAGTATTTGTAAAGATATTAGTTTTAAAAGAGCACAAATTTTCCGTACCAGGAATGCGCTGTCCTCCTGTAACTTGAAATGGTAATGCACCTGAGATAGAGTGGGAGGTGGTCAAAGTGGATGCTAAAAATGTAATGAAAGACTAGCAACACTGGGAAAAAGTCCACCCCATTATGTTTAATGGTGGACTGCACAATATTACCCTACCCCTCCTCTCTTTTTCTAGGGTGCATTTTATTTGCACCCTTGTTTATTATATTCAACTTTTCTCGATCCATTTTTGTTCCTTTGCTTGCTTTTAAGGGGTCTGCTTAAACAAGTATTATTTTTCAGGCCTCCTCCACTTTTTGCACAGTTCACTCTATTGTACGTGACAGTTAAGCATTTTTGAAACATGCTGTAAAGAAGAGTGTGAACAAAATTTGAACATAGAAACCTGTAATACTAGTGGTCTGTATTCCTGAAGCTCATATAATAAAGGGGTATACTTCATTGAATTTTAAGTTGTTGACACATGAACTAAAATAATTTTCACAACAATGATGAAGAGATTGCCTTAGACCAATCATACTCTACACATGACAAACCAATGTGTGTGTATAACACCCTATCTACTATTCACCGCTGGAGCATGCAGTATTTTAAACACAACTATCTTCACAACTTTATTCTCCATTATACAGCAAGCTTTATACCTCCTGCTCCCTCCTCCATTTCAGTCACGTCACTGAGCTACAATTTTTCACTTTTTATCCTACTCTAAGCTTTTTCAATAATGTTTCCTCTTCAATATACCTCAGTAAGATACACAATGTCATATTTGACCGAAAAAATGTAGGGAACTCTTGTGACTATCGGTAGGCATTAAAACAGAAAGTGATAAAATGTTGTTAGCATCTTTTCATAAGTTTCTATATAAAATGGGGCACTCACATGATGCTTATTACCTGACATCCAAATGATACTACAGAGTGTGACGCCGAGCACTTACCACTATCGTAATGTTACTAATTTTGAAGGACAATCCAGAAAAACAGCTTTCAGCAATGGGGAGTGGAAGGGAGGGAGAGTATAGGCGTATGGAGGTGGTATTAGACCTCCCTGATAGATATAGCACAAAAGGGGTAAAGAACTAACAAGCAGGTTTCAGAACGCTTTTTCGTCGTTAGTGTTTCAACAATCACCATCTATACCGATAGTGGCTGTTTGCGAAGCGGGGCAAAATTTTTTGAAAATATATAACAGCAAAGACGCACTTTCAACCTTCCACATCATGCTACAAATTAGATTGAAAGATCCCATATTGATGCGAGGCCCCTACAGAGGTTTGAGATGTACCTCTGTTTTTCGGAAAAGTGTTGTGATTAGAATAGTTCCATGTATTGTTACCTAAATAATGGTCATGAGATGAAGTGCAGACCGCGACGAATACGAGCAAAGCGAGCCCCATATTTTTCATTATATAAGACTTCCATGACAAGTCCTTCTTTTAGGCTCTGCATCGAGACACTTTCCATTCCCCAACAAATCTATATATCAATCAAAAGGCCAGTCTTTTACCTGGGAATTCATAAATAGCTTTCCATATTTGCTGTTGTGCTTCTCCGGGAGTAAGTTGATATACGAAGATATTAATAATAAGAACAATATTGAGGTAAGTTTGAAGCGCGTGGAGCGCGTGAAAAGTTTGATAATTTACGAAGGATTTGCGAAAATCCTGATAGTTTGACAACCATTTGTGACAGAAAATGATTACAAAAATCCATCACTCGTTCGAACACGCACCTCACCCTCCCCCCATACAGCAACGCATTTTGGGATCATTTTGAAATTTTCAGAATTTTTTCAGAAATCGATTGGGGACATGCGACCCCATACCCCTGTGCCGGCGCCCCTGGGTGAAAATGGAAAAGTTACGAAAATAGATCTCCTTGTTTGGACCCCTCAGATTGTCCGTTTCCATATTATGTCTTTATTCAACGCTGTAAAAAAATTACGTATTACCAAAACAGTTTTAAAACTGTAACTCTGGTAACTGAATGACAGGAAATCGACAGTGAGATCGCAGAGGAAGACC
Source organism: Holothuria leucospilota (assembly GCA_029531755.1). NCBI lineage: Eukaryota > Metazoa > Echinodermata > Holothuroidea > Aspidochirotida > Holothuriidae > Holothuria > Holothuria leucospilota. The sequence goes on from CM055978.1 coordinate 12,568,618, forward strand.
TAGGTTTTGTAGTTCACCTCCATATTCCCAACCCCAGGGCTGCCGACAGGGGCCCGGGACAGGGGGAACAAATGTCCCGGGGCTCGGGGCAATTTGGGAGGCCCGGGCAAATTGGTCATAAAATATATTATATCATATCGAATTATTTCCTCTTGAACACCACACTTACTTTGGTGAGAGGGGGCCTCATTGAAATTTTGTACCGGGGCCCGGGTCGGCTGTTGGCAGCTCTGCCCAACCTCACTAGATTCTGTGTAAGTTTGAATGTACATTTCTCAGATCACTGAGCCGTTTAATTGCTGATGCCTAACGGCAATTGGAAATACTCATAAGGAATTACTGTATCCATTCAACACACTTTTGTTCTCTACATTTATTGACCAGTTTTTAAGTCGGATCTGTTTTTGCCAAAACAGGTGAAATTACTCTTTTCATGCACTTGGGCCACTAAACTGTCGAATGTCGACAACCTTTTAATGCGGGCCTTTCTGGTCTTCAACCTACCCTGGCATGGGCTGGTACATCACACCATGGGCGTATACTTTTTCGGATCGGGTAATCTGGCAAAATTATGTATTACATTCATAATTTTTCTTCCATGGGTGTTACATGGAGTAAGGTAGTTTTCAGGGGAGGAGGCGAGACTCTTATATGAGGCGAGATGTGTTATTGCAATTGTAATTTTCGTTCGGATTATTTTGTCCAAAGGTCAAATTGTTTTAGAGGATTTCGCCCTTTAGTACGGGCGTTCAGCCTAGCGGTTACCGTACAACTCTTCAGATGATTCTTCAGCCTCTGTTATAATATAGTTATCATTCTGTAAATTTCAATTAACTGTAAAACACATACTGACCTGTCATTGATGCTTGGGTTGTTGTGACTGTTTGGGAGTTTCCCAAAGGCATCATCACCACAATCATTGCCATCGATACTTGCACAAAAGATATGCTGGTACCAATGCTGTCCATTCTCTGCTTCATTTACTAAGAAGTGTAACTTCACCTTTTAAAGGAAAAATTTATTTATGTTGTGAGTATAAATGTATGAGGCTGGTGGCGAGAGGGTCTTTGGAGGACAGCTGCCCTGAGTCAAAGTTAAGGAATGATCCATGAGCAAAAATATCGTTTCCAGGACAAAATGCATACATAATGAATATTTGACAAATAGAGAAAATTACAATGCAAACACCCCCTCTCCCTTCTAAGGAAATGTCATCCCACACGACTATTGAAGTAGTGGCAAATATATACACAGTAATGCTATTGAAAATCCAGATTTATTGTCGGCACAGTGACTTCTTGAAGAAGCATGTATCTCTACCAAATATGAAAGTCCTTTGATTTACTTTTTTTCGTGTTTTATTACAAAGTTGTTTACTTCAGGGAGGAAGTTGATATAACATTAAGGATATCGTACGAATAAGTAAAACTATGCAATCAAAGAGAATGCAACAGTGTTCATTGATAACCGTCTCATAGTCATTTACATTCATAAGCCTAGTATGGAATGCAGAGATATTTATATAGACGCACACCAAATCTCTATCCCACAAAAGACATGCTGGCACCAATCCCTTGTAATTGCTTTTTTGGAAAAGGCTCTATACTGAGAGGCTACGCAATATACGAAATGGATGAATGGTTAAGCAATGATCATGCTAGTTTATAGACCTATGGACGTAAATATGATGATATATGTGGCAGGGGAACGAGGTAGGCCCGATGCGCACTGTCTAAGAAGAATTTGTACAATCGATAAAATACAATACCATCAGCAAATCAAAAAATACCTTCTTAGACAGTGCGCATCAGCTCATAAGGCATGCTTGTTTGAACCGTAGTACCAAATTTTATACTTAGAGTGAAATTTATCGCAATTTAGGGTAAATGAGATGCCACATTTTCGCCATACAGGCGTTCTAGGATGATCAAAGACGCCAGTGGATGTGCAATCTTGCGGGACTACTGTGCTCTTCTCACGATTTAGAAAATGTCTTGGCAAAAGTACGGTGCCATAGCAAAAATCAGTGACGACGACCCGTATTGAAGTAGGGCGATTGCAAACTTTTTAAACGATCCAAAGAAGTTTAAGCTAAATATTTGGGTGCCGCCTAGTCCTTAGAGATGATTCACTGGCGTATTCTAATTGGTTTTCTTCACAAATCTTTCACAAGCTACCAAGATTTTCGCCTCTCCACTTTCAACTCGTTTCCATTTTATTCTGTGCCATCTTCAAAGTTTTCGCTTCATTCAACAGTCAATGGGTTACATTAATGCTCTTCCTATGCAGGAGGAAAAGTTTACATCTTGCGAAGAAGGGGGAAGTCTTCCCGCCCACCACTATTTAGAAAGATACACATGTTTGAAGGAGACCAGTATTACAAAGAATTGACCAATTAGACCAGGGAGTTGCAATTCTCAGATCAGACCTATCATCCTTCCATTTATCGCCGTCCACACCCCATATCCTGCTAGCATTATAACAAAAATAAACCATTTAGAATGGCAAAATTGTTTTCTGAAAACTGAAAAGTAACTTTACATTTCTCTGTTGTTCGTGCCAGCCTCCAAATTTTGAAATAACATCAGAATGGCCCTGGACCTCAGCATGTGCGTGTACTCAGCCCATAACATCGAATTTCATAATATATGAAATGATGTAAAATATCCTTATCAGAGTATAACTCGAGGCAATTCTTTACGTTTTTAATATGTTATATGACGAGAGCTTCCGAGGCCTTCGTCCCCTGAACGGGCCCTACCGAGGTTCCGTCTTCACAGACCTTAAGCGAGCAAACTCGCTCTTCAGGCTCGTGACAGTGCACCTTTGGTACAGTTAGGATTACCCATCGTGCCCCTCTCGCCTCTTTTGAGGTATATATATATATATATATATGTGTGTGTGTGTGTGTGAGTGTGTATAGATATAGATACTGATCATATACTCAACACTCTAGAAGTTCGTAGAGTGTTGTAAGGTAAATACTCTCGTAATGTTATTTCTCAGTTCAGTGCAGCGCATTTTAAGGGATCGCACGCTACAGCAGTTAAGTAAGTAAGCTGGGCTCATTAGACCTCAGGCCCTCTAAATGGAAGGTCCACTAGACCGAATGTTCACTGTTGACCAGTGGTACGCTAACACTATCCCCAATCCTAACTCTATAACCCTAATTCTAACGATAATTCTAAGCCTTAGTATTCTAATCCAAAGCGGCTACTAATTCTAAACATAATGCTAATGCTAATCCTAACCATAGTTTTAACATAGGTCCATTTTCCGACTAGTAAATCTTCTTCGCTTTAGTTAAACTTCGGTTTAGTCACTAGGATTCCCACAAGTGGGGAAACTTAACGTTACAAATGCTTAATGGAAAGGCTTACACGTGTGACTGGATGAAGTTTGGTGTGCTGGAGTATTGTTTACAAACTTTGATAGTACCTCTCTCCAACAAAATCTGCCTTAGCTCACTTTGCACAACAGGAACAAAATGCTCATTTCATGCAATGTAAACTGTATTTGTATGAAGTTGGCGCCGGTGAAGCGAAACGAAACAGATAAACATGGTTAAAAATAGGAAGAAGGCAATTGAATATAATTCAGGTAAGGTCAAATTGAAATGTTGACGCGAGATTTATTTTTGGTCTGTTTGTATGCAAGCGGCTGGTAAACTTGCGGCATTATTCACGGCTGGCATCGTTCACAGGAATTCGGAGGTGGGGGCAGGCTCGAATTACCAATTTGAATAGTAATCGTAGACGTTTCATTTCACGAAGTACACCCACGCACATACGCACGCACACACCCACACACACGGACACGTTTTGACCCCTTCTCCAGTTATGGACTTCGGGTCACCCTGGGGTACCCCACCATGAGTTAGCCCCTAAGACTAGATACTTGGGAAAATTAACCGTTACCATGGCAAACGTCGCTATTTCAGGTGGCATTACCGAATACAGCCCAACATGCAAAGTAACTACAATATCTCATCCTCCTCACGGAACGATGAGATAAAAATCTTTCAAGTGAATGAGAGCAAGTCCACAGTAGGGCCTAAGATCGCCAAGGGAAACATAACGTTTTTGTCAGGTAGTCCACCTCCAAACTCCCTTACCCAACTGGATTCTGGGTGACATTGAAAGTGCATTTTTCAGCGCATTTGAAGATGCCTAACAGCATTACTTTAATGTAAGGAATTAATGTTCCGAAAGTTAAGTTTAAGGTCAATGGGGCCCTCTATTTATTAATTCTCTCCATTCAACACACTTTGTTCTCTAGAGAAGTGACCAGTTTTTAGTCTGATCTTTTTCTTAAACAGGTAAAACTACTCTTTTCGTTCACGTTGCGCCACTGAACTTCATTCGAATATCGGCAACATTTTAACACTGGTCTCAGAAGTTGGGCAAGACCTATAGTGAATCACACCATGGACGTGCACTATTTCGGATCCAGTTATCTGGCATACTTTGTGTTACATACATGTATTTTCTTCAACAGACGATTTTTCAGAGCGCATCGCGCGCACATGTAGCTTTCTTTGGATATTGTCAGGAGTCTTCTTCCCTCCTTTTAGAAATTTTCTGGATCCGCGCCCAGTTTAGTTGTAAAATCAATAAAATCTTTTTTTGTCAAATTATTTGTCTTCTTTTGAAGCCAATGCCGATTGTCAAACTGGTGTATGATTTAGTAGTAAACGGGTCTGTCGGTCTGTCGGCACATTTGCAAACATCTTGTCCACACATTCGCCACATTTTTAATCTTTGCCCCTCCCCTTCACTCTTCTCACCGTAGCTACCCTGACTGTACCATAACAGTATTAGAGGACGTGTATTTATTCCCTTTTGGTCTTTCCGTAGGTTATCTTCGTGCAGACCGTAAACAGGGCCTACTGTCATACGCCTATGAGGCAAGTGGCATGTTGTCGACACTCTGCAGCTACCTTCAGCAAAAAATGTCGACTATACGGGAAACATTATGGTGTTTTTCAGGAAAAAATAATTATGTCATGATTTTTTGCCAATAAGGAAAAGTTTTAGGGTACACACTCTCCGCTCGCCTCTTGTGAAATGTCTTCTCTGCGTGTGTGTGTGTGCGCATGGGTGTGTTAGTGTGTGTGTGTGTGTCCAAGATTGTTTTTGTTAATATCTCCTAAACCTTGGAGCCGATTTTCTCCAGAATTGATGGGAAAGTGCCCTAGGTAGAACCCTGTTGCTACACTGACAACGGGAAGTTAAGGTCAAAGGTCAAATTTGGTGAAAATCACTATGAAATATCCCGCTACCATGAAACTTCATACATATAATAAGCTTGCTTAGAACTATCAAAATATGTGGTTGCCATGGCAATCAAGGTCAAATGTCACGTGATGGAAAGGAAAATGTATATTTTTAAGAGAAAATTTGTACCACTATGAACTCCTCCCTGTGGGCTAGACCGATTCTGTTCAAATTTGGTGGGAAGATACCTCAGTGTGGGAACTTGTGTCTTGCAGACCCCCCGGAAGGAAAGGTCAAAGGTCAGATGTCAAAGGTCATCGTTTTTTGGCAAAAATCCAATATGAAACATTGCACTGACGTGAAACTTCACACTTAACAGTAATGTAAAGTTCTACCAAAATATATCGTTAGTACGGCAACAAAGACCAATGTCCATTTCTTCCAAAGGCCAAAGGTCATATTGTCTTAATTAACTTCGTTCTTTGGCAAGACTGTAATTTCAAGAGAAAACATTTCAAGAGGAAACTTAAGATGTATAAAAGGGACGACAACTTCTACCATAATATGTGGCAACCGAGGTCAAAGGTCACATGACAGATGGTCAAATATACATTTCTTAGGTAAGAAACTGCTACCAGTCGGCTAAATCAACTTTCTTTAAACTTTGTGTAGATGTGTTCCAAAGTGGGAAAATTAAGCCTACATCTTGTAGAATCCTGTAGTGGTCAAAGGTGAAGAAATCCCTTTAATAGGTGCACATATTCCTTGCTTTTACTTAAGGTGGCGCACCACCATTACAGAAAATTACAATTTGACCAAAGGGTGACCCGTCTGCATAAAGTGCCTAAAATCGTTGTTTTGGTTGATTTTCACCCTATTCTAGAAGAGCAGTGGATCCTTTGTGTAATACATGATGTAGTGCTGAGATCAAAGGCTACATTGTGCAAAATGGTCAAAATTGCTTTTGTCGTTTATGATTTTGAGGCTCTGGAACAAAGTGGAGCCATCTTCTATCTTAGTGTGTTGTGCGGCGAGACGGATCACAGTATTTATATTCAGGCGTTTCTAGTTCAAAATTTCAATGGTCATGCTATAGAATTTTTTGATGTGCCAGCAACCACCAACTCGTGGGCTTTAAGGTGATGTGTACCTTGTTGGAGTTGAAAACTGACAAGGAATGAGAGGCTAAAGAATTAGTCCCGTTTAGTATGTATCAACGGCAGGAAATAATAGTGGTACGCCATCTAAAGGTAATGCAAGCATAGACATTAAACTCACTCCCATATAGACCTTATGCATTGACGTCACACTGACGTCAGTTTGGAGGAAAACAATGAAGCACACGTGCACGAACGGTGTAGATTTCGCACGCGCGTGTAGTAGACTTACTCGCGTATAGATTGATTAACAAATCAGGTGTCTGCATTTATTGATGTAACCATAGTTAATATGTGTCTACTAACTATGATGTAACATGCAATGATACGCGCTTTTCCTCCATTTTCCTCCAAACGAGGGAGCACTTCCTCCTTTGTGACATCATATGCGTAAGGTCTATACGATTGGTTGACAAATCAACTGTCTGAATTTTTCGTGTAACTTGAAATGATATGCGCTTTTCTTCCAAACGAGGGAGCACTTTCTGTTCTGTGACATCATATGCATTAGGAGAAATCCTAAGCTTTAGCTGGAAGGAGCGTCCCACAGAATCAAAATGCAGCGCGCTGAAGGGTCACGTGCCGCGGGAATGTAATTGTATGGTTCAAGTATTAGTCTTATACACCCACAGAGCTACTTGCGTAACCGACTTTGTCTATTCTCCTGAATGAATAACACGTAGTTTTCAAGTGAATCATTCAAGGACAATTACCCACGCTCAGCAGTCTAGACCGCGTAGTCTACTACCAGACGGCGACCACAAAGTCGACTTTCAACTGAGCGGCGAATTGTCTGGCAACGCCTGTATGATGCTTTTTCAGAGTTGCTTCGTAGCCATTTCAAATCATAATGGAACATTTAGACGTCAGTAAATATCTTCCAATAAAAATTGGGATCTGGAACAACAACTTTGTTTTCCAACACTTATGTCCGAATGTTTACCAGAAACTGATTGGCCTTTAACAGACCTCTTAGATACAGTTCTCCAAGTCCAGATTAAAGCCATACTCAGATCGTCATATTTAGTCTTGAGCCCTAACAATGGGGTTTAAAGTTTAGGTTTCACCTTTAAAATATTCTGTTATGATAACCTAGAAATCAGAAACATAGCGAGCCACTCTAGTACAAAAGTAGAACAAAAATCAGTAAAGAAAGCTAGCCCCTATAGTGAGTGTGTGTAATGAACTGTTCAGAACTTTAGACAACATGGATAGTATCTAACCCTGGAGATACTGTATTTATCACGTCTCCTTTTAGTGGATCGGCCCCACCCCTTACCTTTGCACAGCCAGGGCCTACCAATCAGTTACCATCAGCGTGGATATTAAATAGCCAGTCTGAGCAACTACAGTGGAAAGCCAAGCCAGTGGGGTAGCCAGCTTTCCCAGTCGGGGGGAGGGGGGGGGGCAATTTACTTCCTGATTTTGACATTTCGTTCTGAACTTCCCGGAGCCCCACTTGGTATCGCAGAGTGTTGGTGTATCCGGGAGCGCAGTGGCGCCCGGCAGGCTTTGTTGATTCGGGCGGGGCACAACAGATGATGCAATGCCACTTCAGTTAATCCCCCAAGTCTGCGTAACTTGCAGTTTATTTCATGTGCCCCTGCGTTCGTATACACAGTGGGGATTCTTCCTTTGTCACATGTCACTACATAAAGACGTCAGTAAATATCTTCCAATAAAAATTGGGATCTGCAACAACAACTTTGTTTTCCAACACTTACGTCCGAATGTTTACCAGAAACTGATTGGCCTTTAACAGACCTCTTAGATACAGTTCTCCAAGTCCAGATTAAAGCCATACTCAGATCGTCATATTTAGTCTTGAGCCCTAACAATGGGGTTTAAAGTTTAGGTTTCACCTTTAAAATATTCTGTTATGATAACCTAGAAATCAGAAACATAGCGAGCCACTCTAGTACAAAAGTAGAACAAAAATCAGTAAAGAAAGCTAGCCCCTATAGTGAGTGTGTGTAATGAACTGTTCAGAACTTTAGACAACATGGATAGTATCTAACCCTGGAGATACTGTATTTATCACGTCTCCTTTTAGTGGATCGGCCCCACCCCTTACCTTTGCACAGCCAGGGCCTACCAATCAGTTACCATCAGCGTGGATATTAAATAGCCAGTCTGAGCAACTACAGTGGAAAGCCAAGCCAGTGGGGTAGCCAGCTTTCCCAGTCGGGGGGGGGGGGCAATTTACTTCCTGATTTTGACATTTCGTCCTGGACTTCCCGGAGCCCCAATTGGTATCGCAGAGTGTTGGTGTATCCGGGAGAGCAGTGGCGCCGGCAGGCTTTGTTGATTCGGGCGGGGCACAACAGATGATGCAATGCCACTTCAGTTAATCCCCCAAGTCTGCGTAACTTGCAGTTTTTTTCATGTGCCCCTGCGTTCGTATACACAGTGGGGATTCTTCCTTTGTCACATGTCACTACATAAAGGTGCCGTCCTGGGGAAGGGTCTAAGGGGAGAGGGTGTCCCCTTTGTAGACGTTTTTGTTAGTTTAAGGTTGCTCAGGTGCACAATGGTGCTACTTTGGGATATTTTTGGAGCTCATGACATACCATAATTTAGTGTATTCTAATTTTTCCGACTGGCAGGGTGTTTTTTCCAACGGAGTGGCGACGCTTAACTTGCACCTTTTTATGCCCCCTGCGTTTGTACACAGCTGTGGGGATGTTTGTCACTATATAAAAGTGCCGTCCTAGGGAAGGGGTCCAAGAGGGAGGGTCCCCCTTCCCTTTGCAAAATGTTTGTTAATTTAAGGTATCTAGTAGGACCTAGTGATTGATAAACAACCCCTACTAGCCTATCATCCCCACCTTTTCATGCACAGTAACAAACACAGATATGTTTTTATCGTCACTACATACAGTTTGGTGTGCAAACTGGTTGGGCTGCAATCTTCTTCATATGCCTTGGGTACGTAATGTTTGCAGTTAACAGAGAGAACACCTTTGTAAAATCATAAACTGCGTGACTGTAGGCACATTGCCTTTGTCAGTTAATTCTGCCGTCAGGCGTGACCAGCGTTCATTTGCAACAGCGTGGCACAATGTTCCATACGCTAAAGAAAAACAACGCTCCGTACGCGTACTCACCATCTGGGTGCATAAAAATACTACACCTCCCATCCAACTACATTCCAGCCGCACGTGACCCTTCTGCAGCGCATAATTTGATTCTTTCCATTGACACGCTCCTTCCAGCTAAAGCTTAGGATTTCTCTGATAAGTTCTATACCTGCATTCCTAACGAAAGTGACTCCTCTTGGAGACGCAAATATTGGGACGGAAGTGTCAATTTGACATGTGCGTCTTTCTGTGTACAAAACTAAGGAAGCATTACATCAATGCAATTATAGACCTTATGCATTGACATCACACTGACGTCATTTTGGGTGAAAACAATGGGGCACTCGTGCACTCACGTGTTTAGATTTCGTCGTACGTGTAGTAGACTTACGCGCGTATACAATTAGTTGACAAATCAGCTGTCTGTATTTATTGGTGTAACTTGCAATGATACGCACTTTTCCTCCATCTTCCTCCAAACGAGGGAGCACTTTTTCCTTTGTGAGATAATGCGCCAATGAACTAAGTCAGAAAACCCGCCCAGACAGGCACATGACGGGTTTTTGAGTTCTCAGAAGGTGTATCATGTTGGCCAAATAAGCAGCATGCATATGTATGTATGTATGTATGTATGTATGTATGTATGTATGTATGTATGTATGTATGTATGTATGTATGTATGTATGTATGTATGTATGTATGTATGTATGTATGTATGTATGTATGTATGTATGTATGTGTGTATGTGTGTGTGTATGTATGTATGTATGTATGTATGTATGTATGTATGTATGTATGTATGTATGTATGTATATTTGTATATATATATATATATATAAATAAGAAAAACCATAATGGCATAATGCGTAATTGATTCTCAACGAAATGATGTATGTGCACTGTGTGTATATATGCATATATACAGGGTGTCCCAAAAAATGTATACAGTTTTGAGCTCAAACTGTATGGTCATAGAATAAATTTCCTGAAACAAAATTGGTATGATTCTAAAGCAGAAGGATGGAAGTTTTCTTCTGCACTGTCATTTTGTGGTTGTCTGGCACAGTCTGTCATGAATTAACCCTTCTCCCTCAGACCACATGCTGGATATAACCCCACGACGTCCAATAACTGATTGCATACTAACTGTCATGTTTCGCATTACTGCAGGGAATGTTTCTTGGGGGATGTTGTTAATCTCTCTCCTGATATTTTCCTGAGCTGATCTTCCTGTCCTTTAGGTTGCACCACAAGAAGAAATCTGGAAGAGTGAGGTCTGGGGAGGTGCCAAAACTCAATAACTTCCATACGCTGGTGAATCGTCAGCCTTGGTATTTCCATAAGTCATTAATGGCTGCCAAACTTCCGTACCCTGGTGAATCGTCAGCCTTGGCATTTTCATAAGTCATTAATGGCTGTTAAACAAAACTTCCATGTCCCTAGAACAACAAAACAAGCATTAGATACAAATATAAAAGGTATAAAGTACCATGAAAAAGTAATGAAATTGTATACATTTTTTGGGACACTATATATATATATATATATGTATATATATATATATATATATATATATATATATATATATATATATACAGATAACAATCAAAATAGTGTGATAAAATTAGTAAAGCTGATGGCCAATCCAGAGCTCACATTTTAAAGAAAGCGTTGAAAAGGGAGTTCTTCAAAAGCATTTCCATAACTTGCAGCTTTCAATAATGATGCGCAAGGAAATCAAGGTTCCCCCAAGTAATATTTTGCCAACCGACTTATTTACGTAGTAAAGTACTTGTGCATTCTACTCTTAAAAACGATGTTGAGCTGCAAACACGCAAGTGGTGCGCTTAGAAGCACGAACGTAAATGTGTCACTTGTGATGTTCTTAAAGAAACCAAAGTATTTAAGAGCCAGACTACTGGTATTACCTATAAAATGAATCTCTCAGTTACTTATACTTCTACTTCTGTTATCTTCACTTAATTAACCGCTTAGATTGTATGAAACAATATGTAGGTGAAACTGGGGGAGAGCTTAGACAAAGACACAGAGGTCACAGACAAGAGTTCAAGAAAGGTCATTCTCCTCTGGGAAAACATTTTAAAGGGTCTTTTAATAACTTCAAACTTATTGGCATTTCGGCATTCCCTAATCTAGACAAATCACAACGTGAACAAAAAGAGTTGTACTGCATTCCCCAACTGGAAACACTTCATCCTTGTGGCATCGATGTAAAAATCGTACCGAAGCAAAACTAATTGCTTCATTTTTACTTGGCTTCAAGCTTACCTCTTTTGGCCCTTTCGTGTTTTGTTACGCTGTTACGCTCTTTTAGTTTTCTTAAGGTTGTGTACACTCTTCTGGGTCTTCTAGGCTCAGCTCTTCTCTAATCTTATTGTTTGGTTTCGCTGCTGTTTTGTATATCTAACAGGTTTCATTGCTCTCTGTACACATTATATTGCCTCTTCGGTATGGATGCTACGCTACACTCCTATTATATAATAGGCCTCTGTGAAATTTGCCAGAAATGTATGAAGGCGTATACAGCGAAAGCCCCTCTGTGTATAGGCCTCTCTGTGTATAGGCCTCTGGGTTTAGGATAGACAGGGCCTTCCTATATGCCCCTAAAAGGATCTAATATCCTTATTTATCACCCTCAATCGTGTGGGAGCCCTTGGCATGTGTCACGTTAGCCCATGCTTAAATTCACCGGCCCTAAATATGGCGTCAAAATCACCTCGCGCGCTCTTAAACCAAGTCTTTGTTGCGGGCGGGTGACTGTCACGGTACCGGTTAAGAAAACATGACGCTTTCTACTTCCGTTGAAAACCTACCACTGCAACCCCCCAATAACTTTTACAGTGTTGAAACCAGGGAGTTGTCAGTTGTCTCTGTCAACTCCCTGTTGAAACTGGCTTTTTATTTCTGCGCAGAGATTGGTCGAACTGTTGCATTGCGCTCAGTTGTTGAAGTGCGAATGGGTGTTACACTACTGCAGTATTGACTTTAACTGCGAAAACTATTGTGAAAAGAAAAAATCTTAAGCCCGGGAAATAGGAAGTCTTGTCATCCATTATGACCTAAGTTTAGATAACATTTTTCTTAAAAAAAAGGGAGGAGGAAATGGGGAAGAATTTTTCACTCGAATCAGCGAACAGGAAACAATTGTTTTATTTAAATCGTTGAACTATTTGCACATCGTGACAGTATAGCTATTCAACAAAGTGCTCTGTCTGGGCCGACAGAGAAAAATGATTGGAGATAATGTTGGATCATGCTAATTGAATATACATTATCGAAAACAGTAATATTTTTCAAATTGCCCCGTTAGCGCGTGTAAAAAAGCAACTGAAAATCTTAACTAAATTTACAACGATTTCAAACAAAAGCCGGCTGTTGATCCAGGGAGTACGGATTTAACTAACTTGAAAATTTACTCATGTATCTTTCAATATTGGGTTTCGAATATTTATGTTCTTTACGGAAACTTTAAAAGAAAATATCCTATATCTGATTATGGGATGACCGCAAGATGAGAAAGAACCCCGGATACTGATCCATTTTTTCAGTAGTTTTACCTCTTTACGAAATTGAGCAGCCTTTTCAGATGATTAAGACAGCCCAGGCTATAGCAAATTGAAACAAGAGCATGTCGCTTAAAGATGAATGGTCGTCATTATCAGACAGGGCAGTTTCTGTGGTTATGATATTCAAGTTATATCTTTGCTTATTAAAATATTCACCACATTCAGCACATTAAAATGTGTTTAAGACAATAGAAATTCAAATACCTACTAGTAACGCTGTTGAAGTTTCGGTACCTCCCACAAAAGCGTGACGACCTATCAACCTTTAAACATTGTTAAGCATGCATTGTTGAAGTAGAACCTGGTCAGCGAGTCTCAACATTTATTTTGCCGCGGACGGTTTCCAGTATAATGTAACAGTGTAATCAGGGTTTGAAATTAGCTGTCGTTCCCTCGCCAAATGCGAGTTTGAGCAGCGGCCGATTGGTCACAACTTTATTATTGGTCCGGCGCTGGACTACTAAAAAGTGCTAAGCAAAGACTGGAAATTGTCGATTCTGTGTTAAAAAAAATAGGTAATTGCAATACAAAATGTCAAAGACAGTGAAGTTTTATTAAGCTTATAAAGTTTTAATTGAAACCAAGTAACCACCTACTATACGAGCACATCTGACAGTCTCTTCGAGATATCATTAAAGTTTTCGGCAGAGATATACATGTAGACTAATGAAATGGGACTGCCGGCAACCCAAAAGTTTGGTTTACTAGTCCGAGCGATTGACAAAAAGTTAAGGGAAACCCCTGCTGTATGTAATTACATCTCTATAAGAATATTGGTGGTTGAAAACACCATAAAGTGAGCTTGATACAAAAATGGTACGTCCCATATAACGGATAATTTTCGATAATTCCTAATAATGAGCTCTATTTTAAGCACCTTGCGGGCATGAAGCTTTCGTCAAGTATTAAACAGAGCCATCCCGGGTAGATCGGATTTATTATATCATTTTAAGTAAGCTGCCAGCATATGAATGCCAATTAACCTAGTACACCGGTGTTCCATGTATTCATAAATGCATCACTGCGTCTATGCCAATCACGATTATCAAATATTGTCTTTACTATCACCAACGTTTGCAAGTTGTGGGGATAAGTTGGGTAGTTGCTCTTGGGTGGCAAAGAAATTGGTGTGCTTGGTTGTTACCTTGGGGGGGGGGGGGCAGTAAATGGTGTGTGAACCTCGTGTTTGCATTCACATAACTGAAATTTTTATTGGCCGTACCCACAGAGTGCGAACTCGTTGGATTCTTGAAGCTACAGCTCTCAAAAAGCCTCGCGGTGGAATTTATCCGACTTTAATGGTATGGTCATTATCAGAAGGTGTATTCTTTAGGAAGAATACTGCCACTTTGTAGTTCGAGATAAAATAAAGTGTAGGAATTTATCTTAATCTCCTTCCTTTTCGCCTTCTTACTGTCTTGTAGATTTGTTTACTCTTCCAATGATGTTATTGATGTGGCGACATGGAGAGTACGTACTTTCCTCATATTGAATTTACCACCAACTCATTGCTTGTGACTTCCGTGTCATCGTTTAATGGAACCACCCAATCCCCGGAACCACAATGGGTATTTGACGTCATCAACCAGAGGATAGTGGTAGCGGTATTATTGTCCGTCATTCGGAATCACCGGAAATATCCTAACCATCGTGGCTAGCTGTTATATTATCGAGAAAGTTGCAAACGATCGCCACTGCCAAAGGGCAAAAAGAAACTACCATCATTCCCAGGCCCCTTTGAAATTTGTCGCCAATTTGACCATCGCGGGTGGTTTATCGTGTGCAACTCTACCTTTTACCATTGTCAACATGTTTGCTAACACTAATACTGGTGTTATTCCACCTGGGCTTTGCAGGTTTGTGCCTTTAATGAGTTACTTCAGTTTCGATGGAACCATCGTTTCGCCCTCGCTGATTGCGTTCGATCAATACTATGGAATCACCAAACCTCATTACAAGTACCACGAAATGTTCACTAAATGTCGGATCACGATATTTATTACATGTGCTTGGATATACGCCAGCATATCCGTTAATTTCGTGCCGAGTTTTTCTAAAGGGGACGTAATGTACAATACAAAGTATCGTGTGTCTCCCCGATTTTGCCAATACCATAATGGCCAAAGTGAGTCAGTTTAGAGCAATCACAATAGATCCTTTTATCCTCATATTTGTCTCGACTTGCTATACAGCAATATACATACATATATATATATATATATATATATATATACATATATATATATATATATATATATATATATATATATATATATATATATATATATATATATATAAGGATCACACCTTAGGTCGACACTCGACCTTAGGGGGACTTAGGGGGACATATTTTAAATTTCACATATTAACATATATCTGCATATCAATACACTACAAAATTCCCCCCCAAAATTATGATAAACTTCAATATCGGCTACAATAATATATATGTTATTTTTAATAATATGACGTATGCACAAATAATAATAAAATGCACAAAATATTAAGGGTATTTCGCAATAACTTGTTTGTCCACTTAGTGTACATTTTTGGACGACGCAAGATATACGACCTATTTTTTCACGTGCAAATCTATATACCATACGTTGTGTTTACTACGCCTATACTAAGACATTATAAAGAGGGCGCCATGAAGGTATTATACCTGGCTTTATTGTACATAAAATATATACAGAAGGTTTTGAAAAAATGGCTCAAATATTAAGTGGACAGAAAAATGTCGACCTATTGTAAATGTCCCCTTAATGTACATTTTTAACGAACGACTTGAGCAAGTAAAAGCTTCAAACATGCCGGAGCGTTACAGTGATAAAAGGTAAGAATCTCAAAGTGAATAAAGGCTGGCAACTTCCCAAAGAGCTTAAAAAATGGGAGAACACTAAATAATACAAAAGGAGTAAAAGCCGACAGGCAGAAATAAAAGAGGCAAGACAACTCTTAAAACGGGATTAAAAAGGATTACAAGTTAGGCTGAAAGGAGAGGGCGGGCAAGGGATTAGTTTAAGTAACTGACCCTCTTGTGTGAATTAAATTCCTTTCTTTTACTAAGACCGAAGGGATGGACAGTACACAGCTGAGCCATCCAGTAAGCTTCTCTTTTAGTTAAAATTATGTCCATGTTGTTGGTGCTTTGAATTTTTTCGATAATAATGAAACGAATATATATATATATATATATATCGCCATAAGAAGAAATTGTTGGGAATGTCTAATGTCAGGAAGACTTTAAGAACCTCTTTAGAGATTTAGCTCCAAAACTTCATCAAGAAAATGCTCCGGACCGCAGAGCAGACCAAGCAGGATAAAGGTGGTTCGGGTAATGCACCGATCATTTTAGAAGGCCCGCTCTCTGAGGTAGGTAACGTTAGTCCATCTTCAGATTTGGTTGGGAACTCTGAAATTTATGCTAGAAATGATGAACAGTTGTCCAATGTATCAGTGGAAAGGCGTCGCCTTAGCCAGTCATATCCAGTGTGGGAGCCTTCCCATGTTAGGGCTAGGACAGAAGAATCGCGTACTCTCGATAAGCTTATAGTCCTTCCTAGTTTACTCACAAATGGGCGAAACAGAAGCGCACGGAGGAAAAATCTTACACACGGCGATATGCCTTCCGATGAATTATCTGATATATCAGGAAAAACAGATGAAAGTAACACCGAAATCAAATCGATTGGGAGAGAGACTACCAAATAAAGAATACGTCATAAAAACTTGGAAACATCTTTGTCTAGGGGTGGTGCAAATTTCCAAACAACTTTAAACGCACGGCAAGAGTGAACATTATGATGAATATGTTTTAAGTGGTAACTGTATACGTAGTTTGCATAGTCCCTTATCTTGTCTAACAGTTTACTCTTTCGAGATGTCTATTCCCTTACGCTGCTTTTATTTTTGCCCTGAGTAACGCCATTAACTCAGCCATTTACGCGTGGAAGCACCCATACTTCAGGGCAGTTTTTAAGCCGATGATTCAATTGAAATTAAGCAAAATTCCAAGTCCCTCACCAGTTTTGAAAATTTTCACGTTCAACTACACTAGACGAAGTAGAATGTATTAGAAAATACAGCAATTAAGGTATGAACAGAAGGATCCAGAATAATTCTGTCTATTTTTTTTCCTATCTTTCATACTTTCGACCCGTGACCTGAAACAATTTCCAGATCGTACACTCTAAAAATATCGTGGTTAAATCCTGGTAAATTTAACCAGGAAGGGGTCAATAGTTTTCCACACAGGGTAACCCTGAATAGCACAATATCAGTAACTATTACAAATTCGCTCTAGTATTATTTAGTTAAACCGGGGACAAGAACCCTCCCCACCCCATGCAGCCAGCTATTAAGCAAAATAAGAGATAAAAAAATAAAGATAAATATTTTTAATTTTTTATTTATTTATTTATTCATTTATTTATTTATTTATTTATTTATTTATTTATTTATTTATTTATTTATTTATTTATTTATTTATTTATTTATTTATTTATTTATTTATTTATTTATTTATTTGATGCCCCCTTAGCCCGTACTTATTTATTATTTGCGCCGAAGTTTTTTCAATTTATATTAGAGGCAACCCCAGTATTAAGGGTATCTCTTTGTTTGATGAGGAAATTAAGATCATGCAGTACGCGGATGATACAACGTTATTTTTAGATGGTACTTACGATTCCCTACGTGAAGCTGTTTTAGCTTTTGACATTTATCAACAGGCCTCGGGATTGAAAATTAATATTGATAAGTCTACAGTGTTTCCCCTGGGTCCTTTAGTCGGGAACAACCCCTTTACCCAACCAATGTTTGGGCTCAAGTGGACGTTGGGTCCAGTAACCATGTTAGGGATTACTTTTGACCACTGTACTGAGAATTTATTTACACTTAATTTCACTCCCAAACTGTCAAGACTTAAAAAATGCTTGCCTTATGGTCGCATAGGGATTTGACGCCTATAGGAAAAATAGCTATTGTCAAAACATTGGGTTTACCTCAACTCGTTTATCTTTTTCTGGTTTTATCGGACCCTCCCGTTGTTTTTGTCAAGGAGTTGGAAACAATTGTTTTTAAATTTATTTGGGCAGGAAAACCTGAGAAAATCAAGCGTCTTACTCTTTACAATCCAACTTTTTCAGGTGGTCTGGGGGTTACCCACATTCCAAGCTTCATTAAGAGTCTAAAGTGTACTTGGGTAAAGATATATCTGGACGATAATGAGGCTGGGTGGAAATTATTTTTTGACTTTTACCTCCAAAAGTACGGTAAAAGTTTCTTTTTAGTTGTAATTTTAAGGGTGAGGACATTGTAACGGATAATGGTTTCCTAAAGGATGTGTGCAAGGCATGGTCAACTTATTCTTATTATCTTCCCACTAATAATTTAAAAAAGGAAATAATATGGAATAACTCTCATATTAAGGTTAATCATGAAATTATCTACTACGAATTTATGTATAGTAAGGGGGTCGTGTATGTAGGCGACCTTTTAGATGAAACTAATCGTTTTCTCAACGTAAATTGTTTTAAAAGAATGTTTGATTTAAATTATTGTCCTTTTACGCTTCTGTACGGTATATATTCAGCTATCCCAGGAGGGTGGAGGACTCGAATTGTTGATGATGGTGATGCTATTGATGAGAACTTTGTCGAAAACATAGCTTCTTTATGGAGAATGCCCTCTGTTTCTCGAGGAATTTATAAGTCAATTGTCAATAGGATTTACCGTCTCCCCGAAAGCTATTGCTAAATGGATCAGAGAGTTTAACATTGACCAAGACAATTGGAGTTCTATTTTTCAAATCCCCTTCAGTTCTCTCAGGGATAGTAAGT